>JABFEB020000036.1:1364049-1378821 GCA_019775895.2 Stomatorhinus ivindoensis | reverse complement strand
GCCATGATCCCCCCCCCCCACCTCCTGAGTGGGAACACACCCAGCTCACGGTGATATCATCTCCGGTCACATTCCTCCAACACACACACTGACCATGCGCTGATAAGGCGGTTTCACCTGACCGGGTGATCGATCGCCCGGGGCAGCCGGCGCGGCGGTGACACTCATGTATACGCAAACTCGAGAACGTGCGATGCAAACGTCAGACAAGCCCGGGGAGACCCCGCCCACTCTGTGGACGGAACGTTCCCAAACATCCACGGGTGCGACCGGTTCCAGCAGGGTGGGGCAGCTGCCTACCCAATATTCTCAGCATGGGAGACGCTCAGTGCTAAAAGCAATGGCAGTCCTTTCTATATAAAAAAAAAAACCACACAAACACACCAAAATGTTCTACCTTGCTGAATCGGAGTGACACAACGCTCTGACTGCAACACCCTAAGCTTACTCCATGACGCTGTGGCGGATCTCACTCACACACAGACTTTAAGAAATGGCAAAGGCCTTCCCACCAACTAATGGAACGGTGCGACCAAACCACGGCCCTGCCTTATCAAGAGCCCATATATCAAGGGCCTCCAACCAGAAGTTCCAGGTTATAAATCGGTGTCTCTAACCACCACGCCACCTGCTGCCCCATCACTAAAGAGAAGAAACTGGGATAATGGAAAAGTACTGAGCGGGATTTATGAGCACACGATGTCAGCTGAGAGTCTCATGTCAGGGTTTAACCTGCCACCCGGGGGGGGGGATGCAACAGAGGAAGAGGACAAAGATAGGACAGAGAACAAGAAGAAGGAAGTGCCTCGGGAAGAGAAGGGTGCCTGGAACCGCCGACCGGTCGACCGCAAAAGGGGGAAATGGCCAGTTTGGCATGGGCGGAGATTAAAGGGTTAAAAGGAGCTGTGAGTAATCAAGATGGGGCCCTGCCTGGCACGGTGATTCACGGCACAACTGCCACGTTCTCCGGTTCTCATTCCACTCAGGATGGTTTCGAGCCGTTACGCCCTCAGCCCCGGGAGTCGACATGCCACTGTCCGATTTCTGCCTAGATGTTTTGTTCCACAAGAGCCCCCCCCCCTCCCCCCGAGCGAGAGGGGCAAGTGCGTCTCACGCACCCATACAAGCATACACACACACACACACACACAAATGCACACACTAACTGTGTTTAATATTCACACATATAACAACAGATACAAAACAGACTGGAGAACCCTGAGCCTGTGGGGAGGGGGTGTTCAAACCCCCAGTAAGCTTCAAGGATTGTATGTTTGGAACTGAGGGAGAATCAGTTGCTGGTGGGCCCTTAAAGCCTTCCAATTAAAGTACATCTATCATCCACAGTGGCCATTGAGGCTCTGGGAATGCAAACTGGGAAGATAGGGAAGGAAAAAAAAACCATCAGTAACTCAGAACACTAGTCTTTAAATAAACACCAAGAATTAACTGCAGGTCACACACTACCATCTTCAACCAACATTACAGGTCAACAGCAATATTATATTCTTGTTCCAACATAAGCAAATGAGCACAGCGGGTAAATGTGTGAGCTGGGAAAATCAGCATCAGGCCATATCAGGACCAGGGTGCCACTTCCTGCTTGTAACTACGTTTGCATACGCTAATTTCGGCAAAAGCCGGCCGGCTGCACGGCCTCAAACCACCCAGCCATAAAAATGTATTTGACGTATGTGTCACTGTAGCCTGGGGTGAATGAGAGGGTGGCAGTGTTTGGGGCTGAGCCCGCAATGTGAGTGTCAAGGAAGGTGTGTGTGTGTGTGTTTCAGTTCTCGGCACCAGACAATCAGCAGGTCATGCCTGTTCACTAACCAGCAGCACTTCCTCTTCACAGCCCTGCCGATTGGAGGGCACTGTGACTTAACCTACTAACTAACTTGGGTGGTTAATTAATCAATATAAAGCAGGGGGGGGGGGCTTTGGTTATGTCAAGAATCCAGAGACGTGGCAGCAGCACTGTGACACGGGCGACACAGGACGCGGCTCCCTCGGCGAGCCTTTTTGCGCTCAGTGTTAAATAATCATCTTATTTTAACAGTACAGTGAACGGTATTAAACAGAAGCAAGCAAGCAGAACCGCGGCGACGAAAAAAGACGATCAGGCACTTACTGAAACTTAAGGCGGACGTGTTCATTGTCCGGATTGCAATAGAGCCTTTCCAAATGCTCTTGGGAGTCATCCGATATACTTTGCCAGAGCTGGCCGTGAGCTTTTCGGATCTGCCAGTGGTACGGCAGCACGGTGTGGTGCCGCTGGCAGTCGCTTCCGTACACACAGACCCCCTGCAGGAAATCCACGCAGATTTCCACCCCGTCCCCTTGATGCGTGTGATACTGAAGCTGGGTCAGCAGTTCAAACACGAGATCCAAGGAAGCTTCTTCGCTTTTATCCTGAAAGATCTCGCTTTTCAGTTGGCCGTCTTTGATGGGGAGGCAATCAGCTCCCTGCAACGAGCCAGAGCTGTAGATGCCATTCATTCCCCCCCCCTCACAGGGGGAAACGACCGCAGTAGGCGCCGTCGCCGCGTCCCGTGTCTGTGACTGGAAATGGGACTCATCGGGCGCCATCGTCACCTTTTGTCCCCTGTCCCCGAGCTCCGTCGTAGGGTCGGTTATGTCTCCGTCTCCCCCAGCATTTATAAGTCCGGAATCTGCTCCGTCGTCCTTCAGACACACCTGGTTAATCCTCGCCTGCTTCTCCACGGCTGCAGCGCAAAGAGTCGCTTGGGGTCTCGCTGGGTTTTGCGGCACAAAAACTCCATCGCTAGCGACAAGAGTGTCCGAGTTCAGTAACGTGGTGAGAATAGGATCCTCTAAAGTCCTTAGACGTTTGGAGTCCAACTTCCTCTGAGCGTGTTTCTTCTTAAAGTAAGGTTTAACCAAAGGTATTTTGTCCGACAGTCCAATCTGCTGCTCCGTAAATCCTTCGCCTCCAGTGACCAGACTGAGCGCCGGTTCCTGCATAACCTGCTCCGCCGTATCTACCGGCTTTTGTAATAGACGCAAAGTTTTCTCCATGGCCTAACCGGGAAACCACTCGTACGACCTAGTCAGGTGTAGAAAAAGGAGAGAAAGTTATCAAACGGGTCGGCGGTATCACTTTGGTCACGTTATTTGTGGCAAAGTCGGACTCACCTTATTCCTTAGTCAACCGCTTTTCTAGTCCAACCAAACGGTGAAAATCGGCGTTATCACCGGGAAAGTTGCACATTCCGAAACGCAATACAGTATATTATAAAGCGTTACAAATTGGCACATAAATCGACCAGCTAAACCGAGTCCCACTGACCGACTCGAGGACAGAAACGAAACTGGGAGCCTGATCGCGTCTGCCGGTGGCGAGGAAACTTTCCGTCTTCTCACGAGTTACGTGATGCGATCACAGCTCGCCAACACCTTGATAAAATCACTGTTAAACTGTAACAGATAGCTCTTCCTACATTGGTTTGATCACTTAAAATCACATGTATCGGGTCGTGGGGCATGAGTGCCTGTCAGAAATCGCGGCCGAGCAGGTCTGCACGTAGTCCCTTTGTTAACGCGATCCCCGGGACACTGCGGCGCTACAGCGCTCTGAACAAAAACCACCATTTTAAACCCCTTTTATGTTGGCAAACGAGACCGGCACAAAGTAACACGTAACGTATAATACAATAAAGCCCTGAAATTACAGGTATATAAATGTATACTAACTATATCCTAAGCAAAAAAAATCAGGAAGCTGGTCGATCTGTCTGTGACATCCAGTTTTGTTACAGCACGTACGCCAATCCTATCTAAACGTACCGTGAGAATGATCCTCGTCCCCCCTGTCCTTCTCTCCGTGCCTCAGGTCCGCTTCGATCCTACGCGTTTCATGTCCTCGTCGATGTGCGCTAAGTTTTGCGCAAAGCCGGAGCGCTGCGCTGCGTTGCGGACCCCCACACGCAGCTGTCGCAGGGCAGCCAGGCAGTCTGTGCGCTTCCCTGTTGCCGCGGCCACTCGCTGCGACCTGGAGGCGGAGCTTCGCGTTAAAAGGCAGATAAGCTAGGGGAAAAAATAAATAATGAAACAGGTCTTTCGGTAACAGGAAGCTGAAGCTACTGTCCCGGCGTCAGCGTACAGTATCTGTGTGTCAGCTTGCTGACGCACGCCAATGGACGGCTGTGAGTCGAGATCGGCGAGGCCAATGCGGACTTTCGTCCTTGTTTGCATTTGGAAACCATATTCAAACTTTTATTTTCCAGCACAGGAAGGATGTGCGAGCAGAAATCTAAGACATGGGGGGTCCACTCTTAGCAATATAACGCTGAAAGCCCATCTCAAGATACACTGAGATATGGAAAATTAGGAATTTCACCGAAAGTGACTGGGCAGCTCTATAGGCAATTACCGGGCGACACCTCCGGTGGAGTCAAGACCCGAAACGAGGCGTAAGGTTATTCTCTGAGCTAATGATGGCGAGCGCGCATACGAGGCTGACATGGGGAGCCGCGGCGGATCCGGGGACCCCAAGTCCACACGATCCGAGCGGGATCTTTAGAAGACCTGCCAACTCTGCCAGACGTGCCGTCACAGCATCAATAGAAAAAATAAAGCGCCAAATTATAATATAGACTCACCTGCTTTAAGAAAAAGAGCTGACGCAAACGAATAATTGCTTGGTTACACATCTATGCGTTTCAAACATTCCCCCAAACCCATATACGTAACGTCCCATTGTTCCTGCAGCGACCTGTCAGTACTAGCCTTTTCACAGAATAACTGCTTTTAGGAACCCGCAAACACACACACTGCAACAGATCTCAGACTAATGGCCATAACAGCCGAACTCGGAGAAACATTACAGGCGATAGTTATCAGGAAAGTATCTTACTTTTAAGATACATCGTTACCATAAATGTATTTCTACGGGGTTAATTCGCTGGATTTCGCCGACCTGGGGAGGAGCGGGTTCACATTCCTAATTTCACTACGTGGCTACGTGCTTATTTTTAAACTGGCCTTTCACATTAATCAAGATGTTTTGAGTGATAGCAGATAATTTTAAACAGCAAAAACGCGGTCTGTGTGGTTATAAATAAATAACTTCGTCGTGATTTGTTCAAAATTCTCAGCCGCTTGTCCATTTTAGTACTTATTTAAATTAGATCACACCAGAAAATCCACCAGGGGCTGCGATCTAGGGGGCAGTCTTGTGTCTAAAATGATCCTTAGTACAGTGACCTAAAAATAAGAATTAGATCAAAGTTCTCTGATTACAAACGCCGGTAATGAACGTGATTTAACAAAAAACTACATGTGGACTAGAGTTTCACAAAGCCAGTTTGGCGAGTAATCTGCTGATAGAACACAGGTGTAATTCCCTTAATGTTTGTGAATTTTATTTTATATTAACTGGACACAAACCATATAAGAAATTATCAGTTACCTCGATTTAAGATGTTATCTGATGGCAACAGTAGTATCGAACGTTCAAGAAGCAGAGGAACTGAGTCTTATCAACTTTATTTTGTTGTCATTTCATTAAATCAGGCTAATCTTGCCAGTTGATACGATGGTGTCAGATTATTACTGGTGACATATATTTGGAGCTGGATTCATGGCCTGATCTCAGAATGGCTGTTACTGCTGAGCCATGGTGGCAGCTGGGCGTGGGGGTACCTTTTGGGGGACCTGTACAAGCCAGAGGGATTGGGAAGGCTGGGGATCAGAGTGCCTAATGGAAATGTTTGTGGGAACTGGGATACCGCCTCTTCTCAATTCCCAGTCAAACTCCCACCTGTGGGGGGAGGAGGAGAGGGCAGGGGTCAAGGGGGGGAAGCGTAATCTGATGCTCCTTCAAAGCAGGGCACTTTTCCTCAGGTCTTTTAAGCTGGTCTAAGGGCAGGGCCCTGCTATTGTTGGCGAGATGGGGCGCAAACGTCAGTCAGTAGGCATGAAAGAAAGAGAGACATGGCGCGACCCTTTGTCTTGCGACTCGACACACATCCCCCCCGCCACCCCAAAGAAGAGCTGATGGTGTGTCCCGATTCAAGGCTCAAGGAAAGCCAGAGAGGGGGAAGCTAGACGTGACCCAGCATGTCAGCCGGGGGATTGGGGGGAGTGAGCAAGAATGTTAATGACCCTGAAACTGGCCGGGCAGGTTGAAGACGGACGGATGCCAGGGATGCCTGAGTGGGCAGACCGAGGGCCAGGCAGAGGTCCCCTCGCTTGGCCACGCTACTCTCTCTTCATCCAAAAACATCAGTGTCATGACAAACGCACATATGTGCAATGCTCTTAACGGCTGTGCTCACCTCAATGGAGAATAAAAGCCGTGTTCAGTCAGCCATGTTGTTTTCATCATTACGTTAGCAGCGGCTACGCGCTAGCAGCGACTGGAAGAGTCATACTTGGTTCGCAGCCTTCGCAGTGGACTTGGTGTGACTGTGACCATGTCAGAAACAGGACAGTGGTCTCAGTCCAAAGTGGTAAACAGGGTGAGGGGGGGGGGGTTCAAAACCGCCCAGCTTTCATTTCTGTGCATATGCATAACACTGGGAAAAGGAAGACTCTAAACTTTCCTGTTATTGAAATACATAATGTGAGTGGGTCAGACAGTTAATTTTACCTTCCAGAAGTGTGTATGGGAATGGGAAAGACACTTGACCCCCCCCCCCCCACCCCGAGAGTGCATACGTTAGGCTGGGGGGGGAACAGGAGATATTTCACTTCCCTTCCTGTGACTGCGTGCATTGGGCAGAGGGCAGCGGCTGTGAGACTTTGTGCTCTGAGGGTGGGTTCTGTACTTCGGTTTCTTTTCTGTACGTTTATGGGGGAGGGTGTCACTGGTTCACTTTCCTTTCAGTGAACGCAACACAGCAGCTGTAAACAGCTTGTCAGGTCTCAGGAATGCACCATACGACAAGACTTATCAGGCTTCGCCTAGCAGGCTGCCTTCTGGACCAGTCTGCTGACCAAACTGGAGAAATGGCCTTAGATACAATATATAATAATACAAACTGGCTGTAAATCGAGGGCTGCCTGGTGATATAGTAACACTACATTTTTTCTGTACTTAACAAAGAACGGCCACAACGCACATGGATTGGAATGACGTTTTTTTCCTTTTGTTGTAAATGAGTGGAATTAAACTAAACCTTTTCATTTTCGAAATTCCTTTTCTTGTTCCCCTTGGTGATCAGGCCAACATACCATGTATGGAGAGTGACTGCCGCTCAATGCAGCCTTTACCTTATGTAATTAACACAGAAAGTCCTATTTTTGTCAGAAAACGGAACTTCAGTACTGTAACCACGACAACCGCAGCTTATCTTGAAAGTCTGGGTTTTCAGACTGTCAGGAATTCTGCCCACCCCCAACATACGCAAATCCGCTGAACAGGTATGAAGCTGATCTGTCACTCGTAATTATATTTATAGTGTCGCACTAAACAACTCGTTATACCCTGGAACCGTCTTTGATCCATCGTCTGATGGAAGGGAGGCAGTTTTGTTATCCTCCGTTGCAGCAGTACGTCACGCATGTGCGGCTCACGTCAGCGGAGGAATGCAAAAAAATGGCAGAAATGCCGTGGAGGTTGTTGTTTCTTTTATCGGCACAGCGACACCCCGAAGCCCTGATAGATATTTGCCATTCACAGCCAATCCCCCCTCGGTCAGCCTCTTCCCCGAAGCACGTCTGGGGGCACGGACACAGTCACGGTTTGCCTCTGCTGACATGCAGGTACTTGTCTGCTCTTGTAACGCAGCTGTGAGCTGTGTGTGAAGAGAAGTTAAATCAACACAAAGTCAGTATACAAAAAAGAGACTACGTTAGTCTGGGTTTGGGGGAAATCCGTTTTGTTTCAACAATAATAAAGGAATATGAGTCCTAGTTCTAAGTACACGTGTCGGGAGTTTAAGCGCATTTTCTGTCTTTGTTTATATATAATTTCTGTACCATCTATTAAAAAGGCCCTCAAATGAGCATGTTCCACTTACAGGAATATTACAGGACAGTGGTAAACAACGCGTAACCCTTGATGTGCGCCCCATTGAAAAGTAGAGGAAAAAAGTCGGTTTATCTGACAGGAAGCGACATGATAATATGCCGTAAAGGCTTCACTTGGAAATTCACATTTAAAAGGGTGCGGTTCGAGATACTGCTCATAGCGGCGGGGTGATTCAGCTGCAGCGGCCGGCTGCAGATCCTCAGTGGAATTAAATTGAAAACTGAATAGAGGCGCCCCCTGCTGGTGGCAGGCTGCCGTGACGTGTGAATGAATACAAAGCATAAAGAAAAAAAAAAACAAACGTTTAATAAAAATAAAAAATGGACCATTTGCACACTGGTGATGTTTATTGGTCCCGCGAATAAACATCATAACTAACCATGTACATTATGATGTACTTGTAGGTCTTTCGGTTCTGGTTTGTATTTTTTGAAATATTACTCGTTCCATCTAAGCTAACTGAGCAGAACAGAGTGTGCTGAAACTAAAGGATGTTCCGTTTGCTGTTTCACAGGACACCATGTGTTGCAGAAAATGCAAATTCGGCTACCGAAATCGTAAAAGCGCACAGCGGTCCCGAGAATCGCATGTCCCGGCAATTATAAAGTTACCCCATCTGGCCTGCAGATGCTTGTGTGTCAACTTTGGGTTATTCTTCTTACGAAAGGAAAACCGAATAAGTATCCTGATATAACTTAACTCCATCTGGGTCGGTCAGCGGTGCGGGTTTTACTATCCGAAGAATTTCCTGAGTAACCGTAAAACCCATCCGCCCTGACTGATTTACCTCGTCTGCATTCTGTCGTATTTTATGCGTATCCGAAGCCCCCACCCCCTCGCATAAATGTGCAGTCGGCTATCGCTTTTTATAATGTGGCCTTTGAGCTGCGGAGCTCCACGGCAGTCATACGGATCATCAAACCGACCTACGCTCCAGCCGCGCTTGCGAGGCGACTGAATGTCAAGCAGGGAGAATAGACGATTATGGAAATTATTGAGGCAATTAATTACCATTAGAACATGGCATGTTCGCTGATGTGTGAAGCACATCTGCATGCTTAACTAGATCATTCCCCAGGCTGCCTGGCCCACTTACTTTCAAGCACCCCCCAGATCCCCCCCGCAGTCGAACTTAGAAGCATGTGCCCAGTCATTCACATTCCCTGTGGAGTGAACAGTGGGGTCCCAGATGTGTGGCTGCAGGGGTTTTGTCACAGAGGTGCATGGGGTAGTGGGGACTGTGACTCCTCAAAGACATTCCCCCTCGTTCTCAAGAGGTCAGACATGTCTGCACACACAGCAGCCTGATCCACACACCTGTCTTCACTTTGGTGCGTGTAGCGGACCCCAAAGGACATGATGTCACAGAGTAGTTAGTTTGACGGACGGACAAAAAGCGTCCACTGCACCACAGTGTTGTCGCAGTTCCTTTATATATCCATCCTGCTTGGCTGTTCCTCACGTAACAACATGCATTTTGATTGTTTACTGTCCAGCGTCAGCGCTGTCACGTTTTTCAGTTTGTCTCATTAATTTGTGGATGATATTCCACCCCACTGTGCATTCTCAACCATTTTAGGGTGTTAAAGCACATGCTGTCTTCTTCAACAAATTAACAAATGTTTTCTTCTGTGGACAAAAAGCTCAGAAGGTAAGATAGTACAAGTGTCCCTCACGCGCTATGCCCAGCACGACCCAGTCAAAACCCAGATATTGCCTATTAACCCTGATTCTATACATGTTCTTTGGTCTAAGCCAGTTTTTACCAGCCCAGTCCTCGGAGACCCAGAGACAGTCTATGTTTTTGCTCCCGGAAGATGGGAGGGAGCAAAAATGTGGACTGTCCGTGGGTCCCCAATGGACTGGATTGGGAAACGCTTTTCTAAGCTTTACTGCATCCCTCAGAAGATCAACTTCAATCCAGCTTCTCCACCATGGCCGTGAGTGATGGACCCCCTGCAGGTCTTCATGAATCAGCGTCAGAAGACAAAGACCAGCAACGTGGGAGAGGAAGAGCCCGGCTGCCCGATGCCACAACGCGCTGGTCAGTTTCCTTTTTCACACGTCCTGCAGGGGGTGGGGGGGGGGGGGGGTGCAGGCAGGGAGCGACAGCACCGGGGTATTCAGAGTTTGCACTCCGCATTAGTTTTGTGCAAACCATTATATTTGGAGAGGCTGAAGGCAATTCCATTTCCAAGCATATTATTTTCTGGTAGGATGCATGTTTGTGTTATTTTCTGTCTGGGCGGGTTTGTATTTTCATCTCAAGTGTTCTTCACACGGGGCTGAAGCTCTGGAAGCACTCTGACCTTTAAATGGAGATAGTCCAGAGAGCCTTTTCTGCCAAAATGTCAACAACGTATATTTTCTTTTTTGTTCCTTTCAGCTAAGCTGGGTGTGTTGATTAACCCTTAGGTGTCCCCACTGTTCTGGCCCAAGGTGTGCAATATCTGTTTTGTGTTTAGTGCATGTTAGTTTGTACAGGGAGTAATGGATTATACTGTGTTGGCAATGGTGATAAATCCACGTCTATTTGAGCTACATCAGAAACCTTTTTCTTGTCGGGTCTGATAACCGGGCTACGGAAATATCTCCTTTTGAAAGACGGATCACCTGAAACTCAGAGACTGTCCAAAACAGTGCATCAATACCGATGCGTCAATAAAACGTGTCTGGGAGGAATACGAGAGCTCCTGGGTGAGTGCCAACACCGGCATGTGACTGCAAGAGTGGAGCAAGCACTTCCCCGGAGTGAACACTGATACAGGGAATGGGGGCGGGGGCGCGGGCGCGGGGTGGGGGATGAGTCGACTCCTCCGCCTTCATATCAAAGAAGGCTGAGAAGGAAGCTGGGAGGAAACATACTGGAAAAGGAGCGATAAAACCATCCCAAAATAAAGTCAGTTTCTAGTTTCTTGCCATGACCTTACCCTAAGCAGAAGGGGGAGACCTATTTCTGGAAAATGTACTTTACACGAAATGTAAACAAAAATCCACTACTGTCTTCCTAAAAAAAAAAAACACATACAAACAGAACCCTAACCTACTGCTGTGTATGTTCTCTGTACGGCTCATAGGAGTGTGTTTGCCAAAACAGTGCAACGGCTGAAATACGAGACATAAACCTCTGTGGGATAGACAGCATGTCTCCAGGAAGCACCACAAACATAGCTGTCTCTCCTGTATACCCTCTGGCTCCTCCGCCATCCTCCCGCTCCAGACACAGGAACCACCTGCCTCCTTAGTGTGCATGATGCTATTTGGGACGGAGATGGACGAGGGTGGAATTGTGGAGCTGTTGGCATGTGGCTGTAATGATATGCCTGTGAAAGATATCAGCACATGCATAATTAAGTCCTCTTATGATGCTAAAGCGGAAAATACAGTTTATGGAGGTGATGCCCCAGATGCTAATCTGCTTCATTCTCCAGCTTTCACTGGACAAGAAACACCCACGACATAAGAGATGGACACTACACTAGTAATAAGGAAATTGGTGTAATTGCATGAAGACCTTCATGGAGCGGGGATATTTCAACAGCTTGTGCTTAAGACAGTAAAACGTTTCTTAATGCGAACGTGAAGCCAGACTGAAACTTCTACTTACGACAAACCCAGATCACCTGGGGGCAGAGCAGCCTGCCCGTGAACTCTGACCTTTAACACGAAACAGGCAGTGACAGTGGCACCTGGAAACACCTTTTGTTTATTAATTTGCACAGGATTTCTGAGTGTGTGCGACTGAACCTAATTAATGATTTACTGTCAGCTGTGATGCAGCATTCAGAAGAGACGTAGCAGCCTGTGGGTGTGGAGGCTGGGCTGGGGTAGGGTGGGGCGGGGGGGGGGGGGGGGTGGTAGCTAGAAACCAGTTGCTGTAAAACATGCCCTTAGACCTGTCACCGGCTCAGAGGGAGGCAGAGAGTGACATCCACAAGCCAGCAGCCAGGAAGTTTATATTATAAAGCCATGTTTTTTTCAGGCGTCATATCAGCAGGAGTGTTTCAGATATCTCAGTTCCTCAGGCATCATGGTTCTGAAGTGGCAGACAGCAACATCACCAGAGCCACAACAGAAGGACACAATACGTAAACAACGCCATCGAAAGGTAAATGACAGCAGTGGCACGTAAACAACGCCATCGACAGGTAAACGACAGCAGCAATACGTAAACAACACCGTCGACAGGTAAACGACAGCAGGGACACGTAAACAACGCCGTTGACAGGTAAACGACAGCAGCGACACGTAAACAACGCCATCGACAGGTAAACGACGGCAGCGACACGTAAACAACACCGTCGACAGGTAAACGACAGCAGCGACACGTAAACAACGCCATCGACAGGTAAACGACGGCAGCGACACGTAAACAACACCGTCGACAGGTAAACGACAGCAGCGACACGTAAACAACACCGTCGACAGGTAAACGACGGCAGCGACACGTAAACAACACCGTCGACAGGTAAACGTCAGCAGGGACGCGTAAACAACACCGTCGACAGGTAAACGACAGCAGTGACATGTAAACAACGCCGTCGACAGGTAAACGACAGCAGTGACACGTAAACAACACCGTCGACATGTGAACAACTCTAGCAACATGGAAATAACACCACTGACATGTAAACTGCAGTACGACGGCAACGACTAACACAGCAACCATGACGACAGCAAAAACAGCGGTGCACATTCAGCAATAACAATAAAACTGTGAGCGGCAGGCAGGCCTGACCCTCACCTCCTCAATCAGCCTTAATCCCTAAATCATGGAGGGCCATAGTCACGCTGGCTGACATTCTGTGCGCATGGGTCTGCTTATTTTTCCTCATTCAGCTGTTAAGATTCTTCTTGATAGTTTTCGAAGAAGACACATAAGGAGCAGAAGTCGCTCTCTGTGCCGAGTACCCGACTGCTGGTTCTTTTGGACTTCAGTAATGCTCAGGGACAGCTCTGAAATGAAGTGGGGGGTGTGCTGGGGGCCTGGGGGCCACGGCTTAAAATGGCAGAGGTGGTGAACGTAATGGATCCAGACAGGTACACGTAGTACTGCGCATTGGAATTCAATTCAGTACTGCCCCGGAACAGTCATGGCTGGCACAGGACGGAATGTCCTTGGACACCCAAATGATTTGTCCCTCCAGGACAGCCAGTTTGGCTTCCAACTAAACTACTGTCAAAGTATTAAAGCTTATGCTGAGTTTATAAACCAATGACTTCATCTCAGGACATCAACAAAACTAACAAAACAGGACGAATCCCAGCATCATTAAGAACCTGAGCCTTAAAATTGTGGTTGTGCAGCTGACTGGGCCATGCCCAGAAATACAGCAACGTGACAATATTAAAAGCAGGATATGAGTTGTGGGTGTGGCTATGTGTCCCACCTCTGCTTCTGATTGGATATCCAGTAACAGCTCCTAAAAGCCCTTAAATCAAATTGCAGTCTGGTGCCAACTATCTCTAACCTGAAAGTGACACGAAAAAAAAAATACTTGGGAACGGTCCCTTTGGTTTAGCCATGACCATTTTTCGACCTGTGTGATACTTATTTTCTTTTGCCGTGCTTGTAATTTGTTTTGCTGCATATTGTTTCAGCGTCTAGATGTTGCTGATTCAGCATTTCTCAAGAACGAGAACCTGAGAAGACAGTGCAGGGTTTCAGACCCACATTAGTACAGGATTCATAACATAAACAGGACTTTTTAATTATGTTCTATATTTATTTCCTTCCAGAGAGGTAATGTTCCACTTTCCCAAAAGCAACTCGTCCATCTAGGTCTTCCCTGCCTACATCTGCCCCCCTTTTGCCTTGTGAGTGGCGTACCCACAAGATGGGTCCACATCGCTGTTTCGTGCTGAGCCTGGGAAACGCCAGCCCTGGGCTGAGCTGCAGGGGTTGATACCCACAAATCCCTGTTCCAGGCAGGGCATACAGCTTATTCTTGGTACCTTTCAAGGGGAACTTTGTTGGACGGTAGTTTGTGTGGCCCTTCATCACAGATGTTGTCACCAGGGGACTCCAAACGCTGGAAAACAGAGCTCTGTTGATCATCAATGCACATAATCCACACCGCTACGGTTACAGTCCTTAGAGGGTTTGTGTCAGCTGAGGTGGCGGGGTGACAGGATGCTGTGCCTGTTATCGGAAGGTCACCGGTTCAAATCCCCCAGTGATTTTACCATTGGGCCCTTGAGCAGGACCCCTAACCCACAATTCCCCCAGGGAGCCTGCTCAAAAATGTATGACACTTTGGGTAAAGGTATCTGCTAAGCGAGGTAAGATTCAAGCTCTATATTATTATTGTGTAACAATAAAGTTACTTGTATGACAACCTCAAGGTGCATTAATACATACAAAATAAACTAAAAGAGTTTTTAAAATGTTGCTGAGGTGGTCTGCACATCTCATGCTATCTGGTTGGCTCTGATGCTCCGCTGGACAGAGACCTCCAGAGTGGACCCAGGATGTGCTGGAAGGATTCCATCTGCCAGTTACCTTGGGAATAGCAGAGGATTCTCCAGAGTGAGCTAGAGTCTTTGGTTTTGGAATGAAAGATCTTCCCTGACCTGCTTGGCATCTTACTGCAATGACATGGTAGAAGCAGCACAAAGACTCCAGTTTCCTTCCGTATTATACACCTGCCCTCAGGGTTGGAGTAAAATTAAAAATCAGCCCTAGACTTTGGTGTCTTCTACCTAGGGTAGAAAGAGCTACGGCAGGCTGCAGAGCTTTCTCCTATAGAGCTCCTCAGCTGTGGAATGGTCTTCCA
>JABFEB020000036.1:1340004-1358245 GCA_019775895.2 Stomatorhinus ivindoensis | reverse complement strand
TAATAAATTTAATATTTAATAAATTTTTCCAGATGTGAACAGAATGCACAAATGTGGCCTGTTGGAATACTGGAATACCCTGGACTGAGTCCTTGGAACCCTATTCTACAGGTTTCATACTACTTTTCCTAGTGCTTCCACAGGAGTCCAGTAGGTGGCAGCATAAGTCATGAATGCCAACAGAAAAATAAAAAGTGTCTGGCTGCTGGATCTAAATGTGATGCGATAATAATAAGGGGTCTGAGGGTAAAAATACAGCAGCTGTCAGCTTCCAGTTCGGGCGCCGCCCAGTCATTCTCACCCACAGCCAGCTGAGGCAGAGTGCAGCTCAGCTTCTCTGCAACGTGAGCGAGCTCCTTCAGCTTGGCCTGCTGCTTCCTGCCGTCCTCGCTCACTATCTTCTCCTTGAGCCACTGGTACGACTACAGGAGGAGCGAATGAGATGGAGAAAGAAGAAAGGATGGAGTAAAGAGTTGTGACAAGAGGGACACTGCAACCCGTGGGTGAGAAGGTCACACACTTGTGGGCAAGAGAAATGGGTTGTAAGAAGGCCAGGCGCACAACTCTGCTGTCTGTCTCACGGTATCCAGTAAATACTCAGCCATTTGCTTAAGTTTAGTCCCTAACACTTTTTTCAGTAGAATGCATACACTCATCATTCTCCCTCTGCTGCATAATAATATTCCTATACTACTCTGATGATAGAAAGAGTGTGTAAGCGATGTGTACATAACGATAATGATGGTAAGTAATGATGGAGGAAAGAGGGCCAGGAAAGCCTTTATGTGAACACTTCCATGACCAGAACTAGAGACCGCTACCTTCATGGAGGCTCTGGAAGCTTCTGGAATTCCATTCTCGTACTTTCCAGTGATGATGCCACAGGCTAGAGGAGACCATGTCATGGCACCGACACCTGGTGCAGGCAGAAGGTCACCGGCGTTAGGACATGCAGGTGACATACTGGCTAAGCACCAACATCTGTAGCTACCTGGAGACGGCAGCTCTAATGGAACAGGCGCAATTAGGGCCGACACAGCAGTCATGGTCACTGTCATGGTCACTGTCATGGTCACCGTCACGGGCCCTAGTGGGCCTCAAATATCAAACGCTGATGTGGAACTCTGGGAAATCCTTCTATAGCAAGGCTGCCTACAACAAGCTGCAAAGAGCTGCCTCTCAAAGGCCTAAGAGGCAGAGAGATCCAGAAGACGTATCTGGAGAAATGTCATGAGTGAAGCCTGCAGACTTTGGTTCCTGGCTGTCACTTGCCAATCTTGTGGTAGAGTTCAGGCAGCTGCACCTCCACCTTCTCCCTCTGGAACATGTGGTACTCTGCCTGTTCACATACAGGTGGGATCATGTTGAACTGGCGAGCCACAGAGTACGCCTCCTGCAGGTAGAGAGGGGAACAGCGCTAGATTCCGCATCTTTTTAAGACCTCATGTGTAAAGGCTGCCTTTCCTTACAATAGAGAGTAGAGTCTCTCTACATACAGAGATATGTACTGTATATGCATGTGCATATAAACAAATCTGAGAAAACATAGTTTTATTTTAATTTGCCTAATATTTGCACCATGCCCTGGAATGGTGACCCATGTCTTGCCATGCGCTCCAGGCAAGATGACCTGAGAGGAGTCTGCATGGATTCCATCTTGACTTTCTTCATGGATGATGACATATTTTGCTGTTCACTAGTTTGTTTTAACTGCAAAATATGTGCGTGATGAATTTATACTTTCTTAATTTTCCTTCCATTTAGGCTTTGGTAAAATACAGAATAATGGCGTTCTTAGGCCTAGCCAATCTGTACAGCACTTTAGGAGCCCGGGAACAAACCACAAGTCGCTTTAGCTTTAACTAATTTCTAGAGGGTATCACAAGTTCATTTCCAACTAGTTAAAATGCCAGTTTCTGATATCAGGAATAAAACTGTAACTAGCTATAATTAAAACTGAATTATAGCTAAAACTGAATTCCTGATGTCAGAAATTGGATTTTCAACTACTTGAATTTTTACTTCTGATACCAACAATTGGCATTTTGACTAGTTAAAATTAAATTCTTGATATCTGAAACTGGTTAACTAGTTAAAATTGAATTATAACTTGTTACAGTTGAATCCCTGATATTAGAAACCGGCATTTTGACTAGCTCAAATTCCAACTCCCATTGAAATAAATGAGAAAAAAACGTTTTGAATCTCACTAGCTAAAAGAGAATTTCTGATATCAAGAATCGGCATTTTAATAAGTTAAAACCAAATTTCTGATATCGATAATATGCATTTTATTTAGTTAAACTCAAATTTCTGATATCAGAAATACACATTATAACCAGTTGCAACTGAATTTCCGATAATAAGAATTTGCATTCTGATTAGTTAGAACTGAATTAGTGATATTTTATAGAAATTAATTAAAGCCTAAACGACTTGCCATATGCTTTCACAATGCGCACGTTCACTCCAAACTATGCCACTGTCTGCATGTATTTCACTATATTTATACTACAGTAAAACCCCGTTAGAGTGAACTCGCTTATAACGAAATATCGTCTATAACGGACGAGGTCCTCCGGTCCCGACCGGCTGTGAACCTTTATAAACATGCAGAAAAACCATCGGATATAGCGGACTCGAATATAACGGAATTTCGCTTTTAACAGACATACAATTCGGTCCCCAAGGCCGCTTTTAGCTGTAGTTTTGTTCAGCTATAACGGACATGCAGGCTCTGCCTACAAGGTGCGTGGCGTACTGGGGATATCCAGCGCAGATACGTAGTCGGGATTAACAGTCACACATCTGGTCAGGTAAAGTTGGATTACTACATGTACAATATAATAATCTATACCACAAGTGTGTCTGCCGGGGTGTGGCGTGAGTAAATGGTGTCCTGTAGTTGTGTTCTGGGCAAGCAGCATCTCTGGATATAACGGACTGTTTTGCCAGGTCCCTTGAAGTCAGTTATAGTGGGATTTTACTGTAAATTAATACTCTCCTGTTTACAACATTCCCTCCAAAATACTGTGTGCATGAAGGCCAAGGTTTGAGTCAGGAGACAGTCTATATGAAAGCCAGACACTTACCCACCTAAAACACGACTGGGAAGACTGGCCATACCGTTCATGATGAGCTTAAGTATGAGTTAACAGTAGGTACAGGCACTAAATGCCAGTGCTGACACAAGCCACCGTGAGTATCACGTGACCCTCAACACTCCCTTGCATCTGATTGGCCATCTGCATTTATCATGGTGAACTATGAACGCCCCTTAAACTGTGGAGCGTTCATCATCACCACTGGATAGACAGTCTTTGCTGTCAATTCATATTTCATCGAATCATATTAAAATCTTGAGAGCCGGAAGCTAAGTGTTTGCTGGGATTCTGAAAGGACAAGACAAAAACTTACGATACTATTGCCCTGAAGATGGTCTGACATCTTTTTAGAATCCTTCTGTTATGCAAGTCTTTTTTAGTCCTTTCTGCTACTGGTAAAGGAAGGAGCAGAGACTGAAAGCCCCCAGCATCTATAAAGACAGACGGCTGAGAGCAGAAGTCATAGTAATTCGTTCAGGCATGACAGTGGGAAGCTCTGGGGGGGCCCTAGGAGTCACTCACTGTGGTTTTTGCTCACTGATGGACGACAATATGACTCAAAGGAATGTGGAGAGGAAAATTGGGCTCAGGACAGAGTGGGTGTTCAGCTGCTTCACATAGCCTTTCATGTGCTTCAGTCTGGGCTACAGATTTAAATGGTCAAGACACAGCAGTACAGCTGACCAAATGTGGCTGGGAGGGGGGTCAGGCTGTCGGTTGGTGCTTACCATGATCTCCATAGCTGTCCATCGCGACGTGCCCCAGTACATCGACATGCCTTGGTTTATCACGTAGGTCATGGCTCTCACGATCTCTGAGCAAGCAATCAATAAGCAAGCGTAGAAAAGAAAATACGAACATTACGTGACAGTAAAGCTTTCAACAATTCAATGACCACAGTTTGCTCATTTTATCTGGGCTACTGCACACACATTTGCTCGGGCAGATACATCAGAGGATTTGGAAAATTAATGAAGATTAACATAATGTTTATTTTATCCCAGTGGGAAATTCTCGTGTACACAGCAGTGAGTATGTAGAGCACAGATGAGCATGCGTACAGTGCAAAACAGACAAAGTTCGAAGACAGAATGCATAATGCAAACTGTGACTCGTATAAATGATGTCAGCTGCAGTATTTGCATCAGACTAGCTGAAAAATAGGAACAGACACTTATAGTATTACACAGACCAACTGCTAAAGAAGCACTCATAGCAAAGTGAAATACTGTGTAATTAAGTACACCAGGGGGCGCTACAAATTTTTTATGACAAAGATAAAATAATAAAAAGAAAACGTCAATCATCCATCCATTATTAGAAATCCAATTTGTTAAAAAATGAATATTTATTTTAAAAATGAATATACTGTATAAATGTGTGTGTGGGTATATGTGTGTGTGTATATGTGTGTATGTATGTGTATGTGTGTGTGTGTGATCTAAACAAACAAGACTGAAGGGTAGCTCCTCATGCAGATGCATGGTTTACTATCATATCTTACTCCGTCATTCAGGACAGATGCTATTAAGATGAATGTATATGCAGTGATTCTCACTTTATGGTTTCAGAGGTGCCAGCAGCCCCCATCCTGCACCTACAGATCCTAGGAGAGAGGCCACCCCATTCACGCACCCCCCCCGTCAGTCACTCCCGCCTTTATGTAACGCGACACGTGGTGCAGTGTCTCACAGCGAACCTTTACAGCGAGGCGGACTGCGGACGGCACTCTGAGCCGCGCATTAACATTCTCCACTCAGCCTGGCCGCTGCGGGCCTGCGCATGCACTGCAGTCACGGCAGCTCGACGCGCAGCCGAGGACTGCAGTCTGGTCGGGCGGGGAACTGTGGGCTGACGCGATGTGGCGAGAGGCGGGGGGGGGGCTCCGCATTTGGTCACCGGGAAACTGCAGCACTGATGATGAGAGCTAATCTACGGGCCGCGCGGCGCCCCCCACTCCGAAGTGCGGAGCGGAACGGCAACATGCAGCACGGCGGGGGGGGAGCCAAAGGCCTCGAACCAGCAGAGAGACGCGGAGATGGCAGGTGACAGGCAAACATAAAGATGAGAAATAAATTCTGTGTGGGAAAAAAACTACCCTTTTCATATATTAAAAGAACAAATTTGTTACATTCAAGGCCAAATAGGTACACGTGGGTTGGGGGGTGGGGGGCGAGAGAGTGACAGGGAGAGAGAGAGAGAGGGAGAGAGAGAGAATGTGTGGGTGATGCAAGTGAGAAGCAAAATGGAGAGAGAGTGGTGTGAATCAGAGGTTTTACACCGTGAGATGGCACAGCTCACAGGGACACCATCACTCAACTGCTTGCACCTTCCACTCCAGGCACCATGTGCTCATGGGAAGCTGCAAGGTTAAAGGTCAATCCGTGGCCTCACTGACAGTGCAGGTTCGGGCATTTACACAGGATCAGGGCTGCTCTCTATCGAACAGCGACTGTTCAAATGATGTACGACCAAGGCGCAAGCACACGGCAGACAGTGCTCTCACTATTTGCGGGCATTTATTTCGGTTTAATGCGATTATGCTAAGTTGGCCTGTCTGTTTATGCAAATGGGTAGGATTCTTGGTCGCTGGCCCATTAGGGCTCCTTCATGGTGATGCAATCTCAGGAGTCTCAAGAAAAGCACGACATCCTTGGCGCGGGAAGGTGTGTGCTTCAGAAGAATTAATTCTGGACATTTTCCTGAGATTAAGAGCTCTGCTTTTGGTGACATGACTGCGCGCGTCTGACATTTTTGCATCTAATCGCAGATTTGTGCTGAAGTTGAGATTCCATTCGCGCACGGCCATGCTGCGAAGTCCCTGGTTGATGCTCCTCCTTAAAGCTGCAGTCACATAGTAGATGGGCCTGGTTTCACTCATCCTTCAGCCTCACAGTTCAGCTGCAGTCCAACATGCGCAATTGTGCTGCAGTGCAGTGGCGACACAGAAGCGAACGATGTGATTGGTCAAGAGCTTCTGGAACAGTCCAGGTGAGGAATCATGACATTACAGACAGATACTGGAGGCATCCCATTACCACAGCTCTGATTACCCACTATAACCATTCCTGCAGCAACTGCTCTGAATTCAGTGAGTCTTGCCAAGACCCATCCAACAGCTCCCGTGAGAGAGCTCTCTAAAGCGAGGCAAGTGTGCAAACTGCAAATTGCTTCATTTATGATCAACAACAACTACGTGCTTAAATTCGTCCAGATCTCCAATCATTAATGAATGGACTGGCTTAATCGGCTACAGAGGGTGCACTGCCAAGTCAAAGCTACCCATCTCTGCCACTCAAATTACGCCCAATTGATGCATCTCAGAGGGTGCTATATATATTATATAGAGTGTCAGAAATAGACACAGCGCACCAATTGTGTTTCCTGTAAAACGGAAGGTTCTCCAGAATGTATGGTGGTGTTAGGTGTCCTTCTGAGGGAAGGTACTTTGTCAGTCCATTTCAGGAGCCATTTAAAGAATACAGACCTAACAGAGACCAGGCGAGAGGCAAAGCACAGAGCACAGATGGATTATGTGTGTAATCTACAAAGAAGAACAAACTGAACTCCAGTGTCCTTCATCTAACATCAACCTTAGAGCACCCAGCCCAAACACCGTGGCACGGTCCAACTAAAGTGTGAGCAAGCTGCAGCCAGAAGTGAATGCAGCTGGAATCTTCAAACAAAATATTAACGAAGGACCTATTTTATTCATCATCTTGCACAGTGGAATTGTGGGCATTGGCGGATGAGTGTGTTTGTGTGTGTACTTCTGCACGAGGTTTGTTTGCGAATGAGTATATTATGCATATATATGCGCTTGTGTGGGTGTATGCGCGTGTGTTATGTTTAGATTACATTGTGGGGACCCAATGTCCCCCGCAATGTAGTAGAAGCATGTTATTTTGACCAATTTTCAGGTCTGGATCTGTGCATGCAATCAGAAAAGTAAAAATGCCAAAACTCTTGTATTCTATTTCGTTACATATGGTTAAGGTTAGGGCTGGGTTGGGGTTAAGGTCGTCATGTTGGGAATGAATGGAGAGTCCCTACAAAGATATAATTACAAACCTGTATGCGTGTGTGTGTGTGTGTGTGTGTGTGTACCTCATAAAGGCATAAGTGATTTTGAGTGACACAAGCACAGGGACTGTTCCCTTGGCAAACACTGTAACGGTAGCAAGCGGCAAACTCCAGAGCTCACCCTCCATCGGTGTGTTATTGTCTGGCCGGTTGGCAAAGACCACATCCACATATTCCAGCTGCATCCTCTGGAGGGAGCCTTTGAGTCCTGAGACACAGACAAGGACTGACCAAAGGTCCAACAGCACCCATAAACATGGCCATAATGTGAACATTTGATAGCTACGCTATAATTAGGCCTGTGTTATTAATCAAACCTTTTTTAATGGTTACATTACCCGATTAGTGTATGTTTTAGCAACAGCAATGAACCTCAGCCTTTCACCACTTTAATCTCAGTTGGCCTTTCAGTCTCTTACCGTCTACCTTACCCAAACAACCATAACAACATTTTGTCTGAAAAATGTGCAGATCACAGTAATGAAACAAAGTTTTCTTCAAAACTACATAAGAATAATGGTTAAATAACTATTCTCTTTGATACAGTGTTCAGAGGCCCATCAGAATGTCTTTAGAAATCCATACATCTAAAAAATGATATCTTTTCAGCTAAACAAGTTAGACACAGAGGAATAAGATGGAACAAAACTGTGTGCTCTGTGAGAACAATGTGTTAATCACCCAGTAAAATATGGGATGTTATCAAGATCAGTTTGATGGAAACAGGAAATGAGAGGGGAGCTGAAAGCTTTAACTGGCAGACAGAAGTCGGAAAACCGGAATGGCAGAAGAGAACGGCAGGCAGTGAGGGTTACCTTCAATGATGTGCTTCCTGGAAAGCCCTCGTTCAGTCTCTGCTCTGTTAGAGGGGAGGAACGGAGATGGGCACACATAGTCTGTGTCTATTTTGCACCTCCCAGTGATTCTCAGTTTCATGCATATAATAATTCCCAAATCCAAACCTCACAGAACTGAAATATAGAAAAAAAAACCCAACAGCAAAACATTTTGACACTTCAAGTTTCAAGAAAAATATAAAGTTGGTAAGTGCATAAGACTTTGAGGAATTTTCCCCAAAGACAGTAAGAGCGACAGAGACAGCAGTGGACAGGCAGGGAGAACTCTGGCAGCATGCAGTTGACCCGCCGAGCCTGTCAGCAGTGCAGCTTCCTGCCGCACTCTTTGGGCATCCTCTCCTGCCTCCGTCACCCAGAGGAGGGAGCTGATACCCCGGAGCGGTGCAGGACGGTGACACGCTGCTTTGGCCCTTATCGGCCACCACAGCCGCATCACGCCGCGCGCAGTATCTTGTGAGCATTTAATAACAGGGCCCGGCAGCCGTATGTGGGCACACAGTTCTCCGGAGCCTCTTTCATGGCTCGCATGCCATTGCCGCAGTACAGCCCCCCTTTGGGGGGGGCTGGGGGGGGGGGCGACAAGAAACAGCAGAGTCAGCAGCAACGACCCAGTGTCGTCACTCACAATTGGACACTGCTGCCTGCGAGGAGCTTCATTTAATGGATAAGATTGGAGCGCAAACAGGACGGGTAGGCAGAGAGATTAACCTGACGTTACTTAGGCATTTGCAGTGAAAACCATCAGCTTAACTCCATACTGACTTTGATACATAAAGGCTACTAGCTAAGAGCTTAAACTATGGGTGTTACTTCCTCTATCATAGCATTAACTCAGAATGGCATTAGGCACCATGATATATTTGTTCTAGGATACACTATATATAGTTATGTTCCGCATAATGACGTTACAGTCAACAACGGACCGCATGCACGACGGTGGTCCTATGATGTTATTCTGCAATGGAGCTGAAAGCCCAGGTGACACTGTAGCACAAAGCGTTACTCTTGTGTTTGTGGTGATCCTGGTGTGCACAAACCTACCCCTAATTTTAATTATACTCATTAAAAAGTTTATTGTAGTCTATACCATCTAGGTTCATATAAGTACCACCCTATAACATTCGCACAACAAACAAAATGGCCTAGCAATGCATTTCTCAGAATGTATCCCCTGTTGTGACGCATGACTTCAATGTATTCCAGTTTCATATATATTTTGTCTCATACATACAGCTGAACGCTTTATTGACGCAGTTCAAACACATGGGTCAAAGAGAAGATTCCTGTGCTTTGTGTAATTGAGCCTGTGTACCATGAAGGGTCTGTGCACTTACTTCCCCCCCCAGTACAGCTTAGTAGTGATGACCAGACTGGATCGCCTAATGGGAGGAGAAGAGAATGAACAGATGGGAGAAATTAATCAGAACCAAAACTTTCTATTAGCAGCAAAATTTTGATAAATTTTACTTGTAATTTGACCAACTAAAATCATCACTGTCACAGTGAAGGTTCAAAGGTCATAGGTCTGGATATTTGTTATTGTGTGCAGCAAAAGCCAAATATAGCATTTCTTTACATTAAAAAAATAATATGGTTTTAGAACAGAAATGCCTATTTCAGTCTCAACTTTTGTGGAACTCAATGATACTATATATAGCGTAACTCATAGCCAAACTGCACATTTCTTCAGACTTAAGCCTGACTCTTCAAATACTGACAGAATGAGGGTTTCAGCTACAGGCCAAGAGGAGTTTAGGTTTGACTAGGAATTCCATCCATAAGCATTAAAAATGTCTGCGTGGGAGCAATTTCCTTGATTTTCTTACTTTCATTGTTTACTGTAGAGTAACACTGTGAACTGCAGCTTTGACCTACATATTACCTGCTGGTCGTTCACTGCACATCATTTTAGTTGTGAGGCAATCTGAATTGTAAATAACCGTTTAGCTGTGTATACAGTAACTCCTGCCGTCCCACGTTCCATAGCCACGTTCCATGGCTGCAATTTGCATTTCCCAATTACATAATGATGAAGAATCATTTATAAAGGAAATAAAAGGCAGTGGTGACATTGATCTTAGCCGTTGTGGTGAAACACACTCTCGGCAGCATGTGGACCTGGCGGAGCGGGGGGGGGGGGGGGGTTCTGTACCATCTGTTGCTTTGCCAGCCTGCGTGTTTCCCTGTGAGCATCATCTATGTGTATATCTGCTGACGGCAGGATGAGAGTTTGAGCAGAGTTCACACTTTCCACGTGATTCTCGCACTGACCTAATGTCACATGTTATTTCGTTTCACACCCGTGCGCTGACGGGCTTTTTATAACGCGTCCCAGTCAGCACAGGTCTGATAAATGTCCTGCTTCAGTCCCCAAGATGGAATTGAGAGTTAGAACCAAGGAGTGGGTGCCAAAGAGTGGGGGGGCCTTGTTTTTATGACCACTTCACTCTCTGACCGACCAGCAGAACTGCAAAGTATTAACTGTCCAATAATCCCCCAGTCATATATCATGTGATTTCAGTTACTAAACTCCAGCATGCAATATGTATTTTAATGCTGTTAGCCCTTGTCCAGGTCCCAGCAGCCACCAGGCCTGGGCAGCAAGCTGCCTACTCCGCTGATGCTGTCGCTGGTAGCCATGGTTACCATGGCAGGCCCCATCAGTGGTACTAACCAATCAAAAATGGCAAGTGTTCTCTAACCAGAAAAGCGTACACTATAAAACTGGACGTTTTTGTTTCTTACAATGTCACAATTCAAACACAGATGAGAGTAAAATGATATTTACCTCCAGCACTTTTTTTTGATGATGTTGCCCAGAATTATCTCAGCTCTGAAAAACAATAATTAGCAGTAGAATTAGAATGACCACTTTTAAGGTAGAATCTACACATTTGGCATTTTAGGGAAGCTAGAGCTCTCCCAGCCTGCATTAGTTATGCCTGAAACTGAAACACAGAGTTTTTCAGATGATTCCCCTTAGATATACGGTTGGGATAAATACACATTTTTATCGGCGCTTCGACAGACATTGCATGACATTGCATCTCCCTTCTCATCAAAGATATCCAGGGTCTGCTCATGAAGGCACGCTATCAGTCTTTCTTTGGGGGTCGGGGAGGTGTGAGTCCAATATGACAGGACCGGGCACAGTCTGTCCCAGTGTTTCATCAGGGGACGCGGTCTGTGTCGCGTGTGCGGTCTGCGCCACGTGTAGTGAACATGCGTCACCTGCCCACCTTCCAGCAGCGTAAACTTCTGCTGTGTCAAACAAGTTGACCCCGCTTTCATAGGCGATCGTCATGAGCTGCTCGGCGACCTGTGGGGCAGAAAGGTGGAAGATGTCTGTTTCCTTATTTTTCATCAGTCGTGCCGTTCCTCAGATTGTTTACTTTCTGCTGATCGACGAGGATCAAGAGGTTCTGCCGACGATTTAAAGTGAGATATAGAAAGAGATGCAACATTCCACTCCAAGACCCTGTAGATCTTCCACTCAATTTACAGCCCCGTCCCTTTACTGAGACATTTCACAAATCACCCCCTCCAGGATTATTTTACATAACTAGGCTTAGTAACTACCAACTACACCCCCTACCCCGATAATCCCCATACATATTGTAGCTGACAGAGAATTTAACACTGTCCTTCCACAAACAGATTTGTAGATTTCCAGCTGGAATTTGTAAATGTGTTCAGGCACTTGCTTAAATGCCTAGGATGTAACCCTCAGATTTCCCAATCTTTGGGCCCTGGAGGGGGGGGGGTGCTCCTATCTCAGGAATGTTTGGTCAAGCCTTCGAGCCCCTGATCCACCTCTCACCTTCTCCTCTTTGTGCACTTGAAGGAGATGGATGACGAATGCCAAACACACTGGCACTCAGACACATTCTTGCTCTGACTCCCAGCGACAAACACTTGAGTTGTCGACTGTGGGCACGGGGTATCTAAGGGTAACAGCTTTGTGGGTCGGGTCACACTCCTCCAACCCCGCAGAAATGAAACCTTTCAGAGCATGGTGGACCCAGCTCTATGCCAGCATTTTCCAAAAAGCCTAAACCTTTTTAAAGTTTACAGTTAGTTCGATAGCAATTCCAAATTAAACTCAATGTAAGTATGAAAATGGGCTGCACTAAAACGTGATCCCCAATAAATGCATGAAACAAATGAACCATGTGCAGTTTATTTAAAACATCTCATCTTACCTCATCTGAAATCTGACCTCCAAAGGTTACCCAAGTACCTGCAGGGAAGGAGATTTTAATATTAATTTACCGTTAAAAAAACATTAGTGCCACTGTGGTCACTGAAGGTCTTATGAAAAGAAGAAGGGTTACGACCTTAGTGGAAAAGGGATGACGACCCGGCTGTGCTGCCCAGAAACTTGTTCAGTGTAGTAACAGAAAAAAATCATCACCTCTTCACACAAAAGCTACAGTGCTGCTGAGATGAAGTCAGATGAAAGCCACATACAGGTGAAGTCTTCTAAAGTGAGTTCTCTACAACAAAGATTCTCAAACCATGGGTCGCGACCCAAATTTGGGTCAAGGCAAGTTCTGAAAGGGTTGCGAGGTGCAGTACGAATCATACTCATTTTTAAATCAGCAAGCTCCTACGCTGATAAATGATCAGATTTCCCAGCCCCAATCCTGGAATTAACCTATATAAACGGGTCTAAGGTCTGCAAATGCTTAGTGTAAAACTAGCGAACAGTCAACCAATCCAAGAAGCCAAACCACAGACGCTTGATCTAAAATTCACTGGCACATCCAATCAGATTTGTGCGATAGGCATTGATTGGCATTAATTGTATAGTGCACTGCGTGCTTGATCATAGGGTTAATTTATACCTATATATGGTATAGGATCGTGACTGAACTGGCATGTGTAACCCAATTGTTAAAAACGTCTTGTATAAACTGGTAGAAACGAGTAAATAGTTCCATTTACGTTTAATTGTATTACTGTGTTTATTATGTTCTTTTTGTGTAAAGTATGTATTTATGTTTTGGGCTTTAAAAAAAACTGATAGGGAACCCTAAATATTATATAGATACTGAGGGAAAAGAATTCAGGGTAGCTCCCCCGTCACTTTTAATGCACAAAGGGGTGCTATACATGGTAACAATTAGATCACTGTACAAAATTGTTTGAGAACCACTGCTCTACAATACAATACAGCCCATCGTCATCATTGATTATTCATTGTTGATGACTGCCAAGTTGGGATTTCCATTCGCAACTTGTACCTACTTTTACAAGTCAAGTGGCTAGAAATCTATTTTCTCAGTATGAAAGTACAGTGAAAGCATTTCCATTAACTCCAGGAGCCTGTGCGTTTTCTACTTCCAGTTAACCTTTATTCCCACATCAGCAACCGTGGAAACGTAGGCAGGAAGTTTTAACAACAGACCTCTCCAAGGCACAGGAGCCTGGTCGGCGGCATGCTTTGTGTTGATGACACCACCTGCTCCCAGCCTGCTCAGGGCCAGCGCTCATCCGACGCTCTTCTCATGATTTCCAACACCTCAAGTTGGCACCGGTTTCACAGTGGAGCCGTAAACAGGCCTGCGAGAGGGAAGTGAGGCCTGGCAGAAAGCACGGCGTGGCTATGCAGGTGAAACGGCAGAGATCGAGATCCTGAGCTCCTGATAGGCCAGATCCTGTGAGAACAGCACTTCACTGCAGTAAACTAGCAGGGATGGGCAGATGGCTCTAAGACACACTCACTTCCTTGTCTCACACGAGCCCAACGTGGGCAGGAGGACTGGCCAGAGGGACAATATGTGGCTGTGTACGTGTGAAAGTTTCCATACAAGTCAGTGACAAAAAGCACAACAAGGTCTGTGTCACATGTATGTGCCACAAAAGTAAAGACAATAAAAGTCTATGTAAAATTCTAGATCTAAATAAAACTCTAGATATAAAAGGAGGGGCAACTACAGGCTTCCGACCCAAGGTCTGTGTCCCAGATTTCCGTTTTGTTGGGCGTATGATCAAGCCACTGTGTTAGCAGAAAAGCATTGATACTGGGCGCAAATTATGGATGGATGGGGAAATGCTGCATGAGCAGAGAAGAAGAGTAAACAGTTATAATAACACAGAAGATCATACACCCACTCTGAAACTGTGAGTTTTTGTGATGCAAGATGAAAAATCATAACATTGTTCTCTGTTTAATATGACCTTGCAACCGACAAAATTCAAGAGAAAAACAAATAGATAAATAATAAAGATAAATTACACACTTATGCAAACTAATACTTTATGAAAACGGGAAGTCTTTGTGAATAAGTCCAGCCACTTAGCACACTCGATTCTTCAACGTTCAAGCTCCATCAAAAGACCAGAGGTTCCTTTACGGCCATCAGGATTCGATCTTTGGTCTGATGACGCTCCTTTGAGTGAAGCTCACTGCACAGCAACAACATGACACCATGACTCAGTCTCACACCTTCAGCTGCTGGTCCAGCAATGGGCCAGATTTCCATGGCGATGAAATAATCTCATTGTGTGGACGTGATTTAGATCACAGGAAAACACTGATGGCTCATGAGGAAAATGAAACCTCACAATAGTGGGAGATCAGATAACCTGTTGGTGAATATTAGAGGAACAGCCCACAGAATGATCCGGGTGATTAAAATCTCAACTCAAGGGAAATAAGAAATGTAAAAAATAACACCATTAATAATATCATCAGGAGGACTAAAATATTTTAGAGTTCATGATTAATGAAGGAAAAGTCTTGCATCATAATTTAACTTTTATTTTACCCTGGCAGTTTGTGTGTGTGTGCGTGCGTCTGTGTGTGTGACAGAGAGAGACACACACCTGTGATGACCCCCCCATGCCCCAAAAAACCTGCAGGTGTGCTCACTCACATTCATGGCTTCCCCCACCAGTGAACGTGGGCGTACCCCATTTCCATGTACGCATTTCCACATACGCTATGGACTAAAGTAATGAGACACACTTGGTAATCACTGAATTCAGGCGTCCCATTCAGATCCATTGCCACAGGTATATAACATCAAGCACCTAGTCATGCAGTCAAGATTATAAGCATTTATGAAAGAATGGCTGATTCTAAAGAGCTCAGTGACTTCAAGCGTGGTACTGTCATAGGATGCCACCTCTGCAACAAGTCGGTTTATGAAATTTCTTCCTCGTTTGATATTCCACAGTCAACTGTAAGTGTAATTATTGCAGAGTGGAAACATTTAAGAGCAACAGAAACTCAGTCACAAAGGGGCAGACCACGTAAAGTATCAAACTGGGGTCACTGAATGCTGAGGTGCAGAGTGCATAAAAGTCACTAAATGCTCTTTTCGCCGACGCTGAGTTCCAAACTTCCTCTGGCGTTACCTCCAGCACAAAAACTGTGCAGCAGGAGGTTCATAGAATGGGCTTACATGGCCGAGCAGCTGCATGCAAGCCTCACATCGGTAAGCCCAATGCCAAGCGTCAGATGGAGTGGCGTACAGCACGCAGCTACTAAGCTCTGGAGCAGTGGAAACGTGTTCTGTGGAGTAACGAATCATGTTTCTCTGTCTGGCAGTCTGATGGATGAGTCTGGGTTTTGCGGATGCTAGGAGAACGTTACCCGCCTGACTGCATTGTGCCAACTGTAGTTTGGTGTTGGAGGGATAATGGTATGGGGTTGTTTTTCAGGAGTTGGGCTGGGCCCCTTAGTTCCAGTGAAGGGAACTCTTAATGCTTCAGCATACCAAGACATTCTAGATAATTCTATACTTCCAACAACATGGGAACAGTTTGTGAAAGTCCCTTTTCTGTTCTAGCATGACTGTGCCCCAGTGCACAACGCAAGGTCCATAAGGTCATGGTTGGGTGAGTTTGGTGGGGAAGAACTTTACTGGCCTGCATAGACCCCTGACCTCAACCCCACTGAACACCATTGGGGTGAAATAAAATGGAGATTGTGAGCCAGGTTTTCAATGCCTGACCTCACAAATGCTTGTCTGGATGAATGGGCAAAAATTCCCACAGACTCACTCCAACATCTTGTGGAAATCCTCCCCAGAAGAGTGGCAGCTGTTACAGCTGCAAAGGGGAGAACAAATCCATATTGAGTCTTATAGATTTAGAATAGGATGTCATCTCAGTTCTAGTAGATTCTAGGTGTCCCCACACTCTTGTCCATAAAGTATATGTATCTTGTGGCCACACACAATTTGTCACCTAACATCAAATCTGCTTTTCAGAATCTCACAGGGAAGTCCCAGCATCAGAGCCTTACTCTTTTAAAGCGGATCTCCACATCTCAAATTCTCTGAGGTTCTCCGTCGGCTCTGTGACTGTAAACGTGAAACGCTAGTTCCCTTCCTCAGATCTGGGAGCGGACCCCCCCCCCCTGTTGCATCATCGGTCCTGCCGGCTCGGCAAACGGGGAAGCCCGTGACCCGAGAAGGTCACTGTCCTGTTTAATCACTCAGCTGCTGATCAAACCCGAGTGAATCCACTCAGTACACAGCATGGCTAATTCACACACCACGAGCCTCTTCGGACACGCATCACTGCCTACGGAGAGCAACGGCCCTATGTTACACCAGGTCATCTCCGATGCTTGTAACAATGACTCATTTTAGATGCTGTTTGTTGTGATTAGCTAAGCCTTTCGGATGAAGAGTATATGTCTAATGACAATATTTCGCGTAACACAAACAGAAAATACTTTTCAGACCAGACTGGTAGCTAAATGTCTTGCCAACAGATGTAATTACAGTGCTCATAATATCCAGAACATTCAAAGGAATAATGGAGTCTGAGAGGAATGTAATATTAAATATTAAATGTTGTTGATTAAGCAGATTATCTTGACTAACCTTTGCCTCTCTCTAATCAGGCTCCTCCACACATTATTCTTGCTTGTGTTTTTAAACCAATTTGGATTAAAATCAGGTTAAGGAAGGGATGAATCAACAATGATGCTTCTCCTGTCCCAGTCGACTTCCCAGTTCAACATTTATGGCCGTAAACACAGAATTAAAAGGATTTTGAAAAGACTGTCATTTTCACAAGTGCCGGTTATCTTCCATTCTGTGAGACATCAGGGCATCAGTGTTATAGCAGACAAGCACTGTCCTTATATGAATCATATTCAAGCTCAAAGAAACACAAGGAAGTGAAATATTGCTCAGAAAACCAATGCTGCTTAATACAAACTGAGGGAAGTGAATTATGGTTCAAAAAGCCAGACTAGAGAGCTGCAGGTCCAGTTTAATAGTCACGCACTCACACTGCTAGAAGTGCACACCCAAAGAATCCCAGACTGACCGAACTTCTCGCCCTATTGGCTTCCATCCAGGGCCCAGAAGACTAGGAAACTATTCACAACTGGGTGAGAATTTAATGGTTCATCACGATGTCTTGCCTCCAAGCCCAATAGGACATGTTCGACGTGGCAAACAGACACGATGACTGGAGGGATCGGGCTAGCAAAAACTCAAACTGGGAAGGGCAGAGGAGCACGGCCGGACAGAAATGCAGCCTCCCCGCTGCGTCCCATGCTGGTTTATAGAACTGTGGGTGTTGAGGCCCTCGAGCTGTGCCATCACCCACCACTTAGAACAACGCTAGATATATCGATTCCAGCTTTTATAATGAGTAATCACTGTATAGTCAGCCTTAAAATTCCTCATGATCAATGCTTAGCGAGAAAAGCCAGCAGAGCAGTATTTCACTAAACCACAGCCCTAAACAGCCCTTCCATGCAGCCGCCTTACCCCTGCTGCATTTATTACATTCATTTATCACGAGAGGCAGAGAGGCAGAGAGGCAGCGTGCGCACAGAGGCAGAAGGCCAGATAAACACGTGCTCCACCGCGCACGGATAAAGCAAGCTGACCGCTGATACTCAAAGACGAGTATTTTTTTGTCTACAGTCACTGAGGTGAAATACAGTTGATATTAGGATGACAGAGTGGTGGATAATACCACAGCCCCCACTATGCACCGAGTAAACTAAGGATAAAAGCTCCCCCCTGCTGTTTCTGTGTGGGTGAAAAGATAACTGAACACGTCCTGCTGTGATAAGACAGAGTGACAGCTGAGCCCTTGTTCTACTGCTTACAGACTGAGTGTTCCGTCTAAAGCACTACAAATCTCATGTTCATGCAGAACCCCTCCCGTGATTGGGGGGGGGGGGGGGGGGGGGGGGGGGGGGGGGGGGGGGGGGGG
>JABFEB020000036.1:1323995-1335698 GCA_019775895.2 Stomatorhinus ivindoensis | reverse complement strand
GCAGCTTGGATGAAGGCAGACAGCAGCTGGGATGAAGGCAGACAGCAGCTGGTGTGAAGGCAGACAGCAGCTTGGATAAAGGCAGACAGCAGCTGGTGTGAAGGCAGACGGCAGCTGGTGTGAAGGCAGACAGCAGCTTGGATGAAGGCAGACAGCAGCTGGGGTGAAGGCAGACAGCAGTTGGTGTGAAGGCAGACGGCAGCTGGGATGAAGGCAGACAGCAGCTGGGATGAAGGCAGACAGCAGCTGGTGTGAAGGCAGACAGCAGCTTGGATGAAGGCAGACAGCAGCTTGGATGAAGGCAGACAGCAGCTGGGATGAAGGCAGACAGCAGCTGGTGTGAAGGCAGACAGCAGCTGATGAGCTGCTTAAGGTGCGGAGGCTCTTTCTGAGGTTTATGCTTACACACCCTAATTGTTTAATCATTAGGGTTTTAGCTGAGCCCCTTCCAGGTCACTAGAGAGGGGTTAGTACTGAAGAGGCACTCAGCTGCAGATGAGTCACTAAATAACAAATAGATTAGTTCAGTTAGCGCCCCACGTGGACCACCCCACCTATACCTTTGAGTGAATCTGTATGGAGAATTACCAAGACATGCAGAATTATCGTTTAAGACCATTTTATACTGCTGAGAGCTCAAACACAAGCTTCCATATGACCAGGTGAGATCTAAAGGGGAGCTTAGTTAGACAAGTAACTAAACGCCCTGTTCTGATAATGTTACATCCATTCTTATCTGACCATGTTATGAAAACAGATTTACAATGGTGCTGCTAATATTGCTGGTTCCAGTCATCCTTTTCCTTACTGTATATTATAGCTGCCTCTCATGTCATCGTCGCTAGCTCACAGCAATATCCGCACAAATTCCAGATTTAAGTTTTGATTAGGAATCAGATGGAAAAGCTTGTGTGTGAGCACCATGACTGTCCACTGAATAAATTGTTGTACTAGATGGATGGGATGGCTTATGTGTGAAGCGAATGCAGACACAACTTAGCTGGTATTTTTCATGCTTACACACTCTCACCAATGTTGTATTCCGTTACATAACTCTGAATCACTTAGCTGACCATGACACTGCCCTCAAAACGATAAAGAAATCAGTTCATTCCAGACGTTGACAACCGCAGTGCAACTATAATTAAAATGAACTAAAGGTCCCCTGTCAAAATTGCACAGGGCCTTCATTACATCATTAACCCGAATGCTGCTGTCACTGCGTCACCACTCACTGGCTTCCTGCTGCAACCCTTACTACAGCTCAGCCTTCCGCTCTGCGCATTATCATGCACACTGCATCCAGTGAGTTCTCAGGTGTGTGTGTCATCAGGATGAGCTGTGAGCCATCCATTATTTGTGTAAACAAGGGTTAGCATGTAGGGAGCGGCAGACCTACAGGGATACGTTTATCATCGGAGTTTTGCGGTGTGTGAAAAACAGCCTCTATAATTCGTGGAACAAGCCAAGTTATAATGGCATATGACAAAGTAATCCCACTGCGGACGGCAGGGAAGCACAGCATGGAATACTTGCTATTCACTCCATCGGTAGACTGTACCACTGCAAATATTACTAACACGGTACCATGAAGTAATAAGAGCCACACAAAAAAACATGTCTTCTTTGTCCTTTTGTTAAGGTCTTACCTCTGTGAGAATGACATATTTTGATCTTTATGGACAACGCATGAACAGCCATTGTACAATATTCTCCATTTAAACCAGTGGTGCTCAAAATGTGGCCCTGTTGCATTGCTTAGCCAGAATATGCGAAGTAGAGAACTTTATTTTAGAACTTCAGAATGTTTACTACTATTAGAATATAGAACAAGGCTCCAAAAAGTGCCAAATCAGCGAAGTGTTTGCCGAGGAGTAATGGATGGTGTGGCTTCGTTCACAGCAAGCAGCTGGAGAGGTTTCGGTCCAGAGAGAATTGCACTCTTGCAGCCTGTCACCACATGCTCTCTGGTGAAGCACAGCCAACCAGTGAGGTCTGGGGCAGCCTGTCGTGGTGTGCAAGAAGAGCAGGAGAGAGAATGCTGGCGGGTCCCTGAGTGTCATTAATATCACATGAAGGACACAGGTATCCATCACTATCCACCCCCTCACCTCCAGACACTGGGTAATAACAGTGGGTAATAACCATGTTAGCCACTGCTTCACACAAACACATATCATCGGGGAAAGCATTCATCAGCACACTTTCTGCCCTCATCACAATGATGGCGACTGATTCTATAACCCCATGTGATCACATTTTCCTAATGATGAACGTCACAGTAGAACAGCCACCAGTCGAGAACCTTGGTAATGATCAAATGCAAGTCCGTTTAAGCACTAAATCGGTTTCTAAGTAGTGTGCATCTATGTTTTCACATAACAAACTCAATTAACAGGAAACGGCTAGGACCAAAGAAATGGTCCACATGTTGGTCCATCTCTCCCTGAAATTTTAACAACATACATGCATTCCATATAACCACATTCAAAAATATGGCTAGTTGGGTTTAATGATGCTGAAACTATTAAACAAAATTCAACATACTGAGCTTCCTCCAAGCTTAAGCTAATGAAATGCGTCCCTGAATTGCCACAGGCCTATGAATCTGCTCGTGGTCAGCCTGACGCGAAGAGCGCCGGGTCTCATTAAGCTCATGTCCCCTGATGCTCGCCAAAAGGGGCCAGCAATCAGAAATCCTCACTCAAGTCTCAGCCAAAGTGGGTTAGGGTTAGGGTTAGGGTTGGGTTCAGCGTTATGGCCCAAAGGGAAACCTGCCAGACAGCCATCACCCTAAATGACCTCCAGCTTAATAACCAACCTGAAGCGATACAGTCTGGACACAACATCAGAAAACCTAGACGTCACTAGATCCTTCACAGCATTAAATGATACAGCGTGACATTAATCCTATAAATTAACAGCAAGGAGTATATTTCATATATTTTAAATACAGGGGTATTCTATGGAACACAAAGTCATAATAACCAGAAATTATAATCCTTAAAACACCAATATTTAAAGTAATTTTTATTAAAAATAACATATAGACACTGATATTATCCAATATATTTCAATACTAATAATAATGTTTAGGAGCAAAATATTGTTCTTAAAGTCTACACAGCACTGTCTACATTTTGCACATTGCAATTTAAATTTTATATATAGTTTACATATTTACTTTAGCTTTTTTGTTTTGAATAGGACAGGTTGCAGCTGATTCATACCTCTGAGAAATGTGCTGTGAAACATCCTGACTGACACACTCTATACGTACCTCGCTTGCATATTCGGGAGGAGATTGTCACCCCCAGCCAAGGAGCTGTGTGTCCTCCTGTTTCCCTCCCCAGCATGGACCTATCGAGCCACCTCTGTTTCATATTTGTGTTACCTCTTGTTGCGGCCCTTCCGTGATTCACTCCAGCTGCCTCTCGTTCTGCTCCCTTGTTAGTATTTGTATAAAAGTGCCTCCCGGTCCTGTGCTCCCCAGTCCTGTCATTAGCATCTTAACGTCAATAAAGCCCCATTGCTTGACCCTTTCACTTACAACTCCCTCGCTTCCCAAACCTGACAGAGCTCAGGACGCTAATTATTATTTCATGTAAATAATACCAATGAAAGTGCAAAAGTAGATCAATCATTGAAGATGGACACGAACACCCCCATTCTACTTAACCTTGAGAATCCATAATGCAACAAAATGACAGAACACACGCTGCTTTTTAATTTGTATTAAAAGAAAAAAGAAGACAGAGAAAATATATCAACAAGTTGCAAAAGTTAGTCCAGCATGAAAGACGGAGCTGGATATAGTGCATGATGAAGTGATGAAAATGTTTATAGGAAGCAACAGCATCTCCGCCATGTCCTCCGCAAGCCTACTTACAGGATGAGAGACGTTACATGTCAGTCTCTCAGTTAATGACCATTAGTTTTATTAGGAAATGTGCAGTCAAGAACATGCGAAATGCTTTGGTTGAATGTGTCTTTTACCAAGGAAACAATATTAGAGAAAATATATATATTTGTTAAGAGGTTTGTTCACTTCAGCCCTAATCAAGGTGTGGACAGTGGAAGACTTTCAGCAGCATGTGGTGCTGCTGGTGATTTTGGGCCCCCAACCCAGACCAAAGCAATTATGTTACAATTCTTAGGTCCTTTTCACTCAAGGTGCAACATCCTATGACGTCTCCCCCCACCCCTTTACAGCAGTCCTGTCAATAGCAAAAGGAACCGCATCATTTAAAAGATTTAAAAAACAGATGACTGTGACTGAGGGAGTGACGCATTTAACTAAAAATAAATCTCAAAAAAATCACTAAAATGAAGAAAGGGACCCAGGGGCTGTAGTGGCTCTAAATCACCGAGAGAAGTGCAGAGAGATGTCACGACGGAGATGGCATGAGTAACGATGATGAACGGGCCAAACAATGAACCGGCTGATGTGCCACCTGTAAACAGGACAGGGGCTGTTTACAGTGGCTGAATCGCTGCTTCCTGAACAGATAAATGTGGTCCTGGCTGTGCCGAAGTCCTATGACACAAATCCTAAGAGAGGATCTCTGTAGTAGGTAGAAATGGTCTGTAGTGGTTTCTGGAACAGGGCCTTTACGTGCAACTGAAAACCACAATTGCTGAGTTGTATCACAGTGCCAGGCAGTTAAATATAAAATATCCAGCAAACATCGTAAACCAGTACTATCAACATAAGGGGAAAAAAAACAGCTGTTTGCCAGTGAAAGCCAGAGCACGTCAAGAGGCCTGTCCCTAAGCGTCTCCCTCTACCTGCAGCTGAGTCTACATTTAATTTCAATTTGGGATAAAACTGTCAGATCTAGAGCTCTGACTGGGATCAGAGTGCATCTGAGTGACTGGAATTCGGCTCATTTCACCTCATTGCACTGGAAAGATATTGAGGACTCAGACCTAAAAACACAGTGTCTCCACCACAACACAGATATCCTGAAATGACCCAGAACCTGACAGAAATAATCATGGAATGCTTTGCCCGTTACACGCTTACAGCAGCGGCACAGCCAGAGCAGGTCGAGCTATTCATTTGATGAGCTACTGGAAACAAAGTGCTTCATTTGCATCGTATTCAACACACTAAAAATAATTATCTGTTACAAAAAGATGACCACCAGCAGAACTGCGATGAAGCTCATTTATTCAGAAACAATGAAACACCTCATAAAACTATCCTGGCCAATCACAGCTATTCATGTAAATCCTACTATTACACGTTAATTGAACAATATAAACTCCTATACAACTATTAAATCAATCACTTCGTTTAACCATTAAAATGCTGACAAAGTATCAATCTTCTACGAGTATGTAACGAGGCATAAAATTTAAATGATTTATGAGCAGTTATTTATTTTATAGAGGCCTATCAACAATTATATGCATTTTAAGAGAATTCTGGTTAGACAGCCTGTTAGCCAGAGACATAATACACACACAACTACTCCTGAGCAGGACCCTGACTGTGCAGACTGCCAGCCGCAGGGTCACACTACACTGTCAGCTACGCATTGGTTTTATAAAGAACAGCTTTGTGTGGGTGTTGAAATCACCACGGCGTACGAGCGTCTGGCGGGCCACGAGTGGGCGCCCCACACCTTTCCAGAGGGGTCTGGACAGAACTAGCTCAAACTGGTGAACGCATCAGCCAGTGACACCAGTTGCGTACCCGTATACTTGTTTTTGCCACCACAATGCGTTATACGTTTGCACACTACACAGACAGGGCTCAGAAGTGGTGTGCATTTTCCATACTATTCCACACCATTTGGTAGAGTTAATTTTGTATATAAATACACTGAGATGACAGATATGTCAGACATATAGAAGAAGTTGTATAGTATAGATCATACATATATTTTCACAGAAAGTTTCATGCAATGGAATGTGTGCAGCTTTTTGACACGGCAGTATATAATGAATATATATTGGGAAATACTTCTTAATTTGCACACCACTTAAGGGAACTTCTACATTATCAGCTAATTTCAACAAGAAGTTTGTCTTTCTGTATAAAAATGCATTAACATTTAAGTAATAATTACAACAAATAAGAACAACCACTTTCAGGGCACTTCTGTGATATTTTAAATCATTCCCCCATTACATCTTCATCTAATTTGTCAGTGATCTACACCTTGATTTTAACTTTGACTTGATTTCGGATAATACGTTTTCTTTGTCCCACAATTACTCATAATAGACAGTGTCGCCCATGGGGTCATTTATAAGGAACTGCAATTAATGGCTTCCTGGGCGTGAAGCTGAGATTTTCCTTTCGCAGAATCCCAGTCATGTACAAAGTGCTCCCCTTGAGTTCACTGTGGCCTTAACAGAATGCACCAATCTTTAATGTATGACTAATGGCGGGCTGCAGGAAAGTCTACACTTCACATGCTCCTACTGCAGTAAGGGTCCAGCTACCTAAAACAGCGTGTGATGTAATGGTTTTAAAGCCTAAAGCAAAGGGTGTTTGTATATCCATGGTGATATTAAACTTATTCCTAGGAAAAGGATATTTGCTAATAAGAATTACTCATCACACTTTACTTAAAACAGTGAAATCAAGCAGTCTTGCACAATAAATACCATCATAATGCAGCACAATGCATGCTTACTTCTTACACTGAGCATTACAATGCATTAGGAAGGTATCTACAATGCATTAAAGATGAAAGCTTCATTGAGAATTCATAATGCATGATTAACATGCCTATAATGCCTTATGCCTTTTTATAAACTGCTAGTCGTGTTCATAATACTATGTATTATGATGGTATCTGTAACACATTATGAAGGTATCTATAACACATTAGGATGACTGCTTTAAGCGGAGTGTTGCAGAATTACTTGGCTATTCCAAGACATGAAGGTGGACCAACATTATATCAAACATGATACTGTTATTATATCTGCGAATGCAATCTGAAAAAATATTAGTCATTCAGAAATAAGGATATGCCAGTACAATCTCCACTCTCAACCCAGGACAAAAATGGAAACAGAAAACTATGAAACAAACAAAACCAAAGATATTTCAAGGTTGCTGCAATAAGGGCGCTGTACTGGCAGGGAGAGTTCAGTCACCAGTTTAAAAACTTCACTTCAAAATGTTTGCTGAAGACTTACATTTGTCTAACTAATAGAGTTACATTTAGGAAGTCATGGCATTTCCTACCGATGAACCAGTTTAAATCAAGAAGTACTGATCCATGGTGGGGAAGGGAGGGGGAGAGAAGTTAACTTTTGGAAAGTGGGGAAGTCAACAGAGAGCAGAGATGATGAAAAGATGGATTTGAGGATAGACAGGAAGCAGAGAGCAAGGAAAGGAAGCTGATTAGAGGATAAAGAGGCCATAGGAGGAAACTAGCAAGTAGTCATGCATATACTGTGGCTTCGAAAAAAAGTAATGAGACATGGGACTAATTACAGCACGTCAGAGGAGTCTCTGTGACCTTTACCCCCTTCAAGGTGTCTCTGGTTCTCAGGGCATTAAACAGGTTGTCTTCAGAAACTGTGTGTCTGTGTGTCTGGGTCAAGCTCTCCCTGAAACCATAATGAAGGAGAAGACAGATGAAGCTTTAGTAGAACAGCAGCTAGACTCTCTGAAACGAGGCAGAAGGCTGTTCTGACCTTTGCTGATGCAGCACAATTATGAAGGACTACAAGAAAAATGTCAATCAGACAAACAGCCCCTTGAGTGTGGTATATAATGAATCGATTCTGCACTTTCAAACTGAAACAGTGTTACAGAACATCAGCTGCGCCCCAAACAAATGATGCAACTTTAAATTCACTTTAAAAAGAACAATTAAAATGCACAAATACTCTCAGTTTTAAAACTGAATTTATACAGAGCGACTTGGTACGATAGAAACCCATACATGATTTTGGTTTTACAAAACTGCAGGAAGTTAGATCACCATAGAGTGTTTCCCAATCCGGTCGTCAGGAACCCACAGTTGATCCATGTGTCACGTTCCAAACACAGAGGAGGCAGGAGCAGATGTGAGAGAAAAGTGATGATGGGTTTATTAAAGGAACATGAACAGAGCAAATAAATGTAGACGTGGGGTCAAACAAAAGGCATAACTGGCAATAGGAGGGATGGGGGTAGGAGAGAGGGAGCATGAACACACTAGTGCAACGTCAATGACTGGGATAGGGAGTGCAGCACTGGGAGGCACTCTTATACATGACTAACAAGGGAGCAGAAGAGGGGCAGCTGGAGCGATCCATACAAGGGCTGAAACGCGAGGCAAGACAAATGAGCAACCGGTGAGAACGAATGGGGATGCAATATATGACATCATGTATTTGCTCCCTCTGAGCTCCCTGCCAGAGCAAAGACATGGACTGTCTCTGGGTCCTCGAGGACTGGATTGGCAAACACTGCCCTGGAGTATCGCAAACATTCATCAGCAGCTTTTTTAAAAATCCAAATGACACAAAAATAATTTAGAGATCAGTCGTCACATGTTTTTCAAACTACCATTATTGGCCATCATAAGGCACAGGCTAAAGAGCCTAAACAATTTGCATTCCTAACTGTATTTTCTCAAAAATCTCAGTGTATCTAGTATTATGTCTGTCATGATATTTTTATGACATTCTCTGACACATTCAGTTACTAACTCAAGAAACAAGGTCTCAGGCCAAGATAGCAATTTCTGACTTGTTGTCAGTAGGCTGTGCGGGTTAATGCGGCGACCTAATTCATTGTGTACTTAAAGTTCCACCCCCTATTTTCACTTTTTAAATAGGGGACGAAGGGCTTGTGTTTCCCTGGATAAAAGTTTGATTTGCTCTCATTTTGTCCCAGATAGGAGATAAATCATGGCTTTTAAAACTGCTTACAAAGGGCTGCACAAAAATAAATTGGTTAGAGAGCTTTACAATGAGGCATTAGTTACCCAGTGTTGACCAGTGCTGGGCAGAGAAGCTCCAGTATATAATTTTGGAGGATGTTTACGCATTCCCTGCAATTTAGCTCAATCTTTTTTTCATTCCCAATTTTATAAAAAGCACATCTCGTAGAACAACCCCTTGACAAGGCAGGGAGACAGCCTGAACACTCCAGGGACAGCGACTAGAAACGATTAATTAGAGACTGTAAACTATCATTTTCTTATCACTCAGTTAAGTAGTGTCTAAAATAAAGGCACAGTTTTAAGCAGATTTCTGTGCAGTTCTGTGTCTTGAGCAATGTGTTCTGAGGCCGACATACTGGGATTAGGTGCAGGACACAGTGCAGCAAAACTTCAAACAGTATAAGAAATTAACAATCAGCTTGGTAGTTCTACATTACAATGTAACGTAAATGAAAATAATAAAACTGACCATCGAGTTCTGGCTTGTTTCTTGTCAGCCTCACAGGGAAAAGATCACAATGAATACGGCCACTGCAGACAAAAAGATGCCCGGATTACTGAATGGGCTTAGTTTTTTCATACTATGCACTCACTGACAAACCCCTTTAGAATGATGGTGCGCAAGATAGCTGTGAACTACACAGCTCACCGTTTGTGACAACTGTGACGCAGATTCACTTTGCACGTAAGGACTGCAGGCTGCTGTAAAGCCACGTTATCTTATATATCTTAAGAAGTTTCATTCAAATCATACAGTCTCTTAGCAAACACTGCTTACACCCATAATCATAAATGAACTATATAACCAAAGGTATTCCCTTTGCAGGTATAATGGCCTGTACTCTTTGGTGAAAGCTTTTCGCTCGAGGGGATTTGTTGCCACTCAGCTGTAAGTGCATCAGTGAGGCTGGGTACTGATGTTGGGCAGTCGGGTCTGGACTGACTCGCAGTTGGCATTTTAATTCATCCCACAGATGTTCTACTAACTTGAGGGCAGACTTTTGCTTAATGCCCTTATGTTTTACCTAAGAACATCATTTCTGACTTCACTCTGGGTGAAATTTACACATCGGGCCATATTTATGCACGACTTTGTCTTCCCCAGCTGAGCAGAGTACATGAGTACAAGATCCATTCCCTTCATTTTGACCCTCCCAAGTTAAAGAGCTAACACCAGCCACCACTCTGCAGAACTACGCATTTTTGCTCCAGTACCATTACTTATGGCTCCATGGCAACCGTAAGTCAATTTGGTGTCATTGTGGTTGTTTAAACGCCTTCGGCTGCATCTCACGTGTACAATAGACCAGCATTTTCGACAAAAGCCACGTAATGCACACTGACCCTCTGGTCGGTGATTGGAATGAGAACTTGGATAGTGAATGTGAGTTAATTTGCCTTTCTTCCTTTATAAATGCATGCATTACTCTCATTTGTATGTAATCAAGTTAATCATTTTTAAAAGCGAACAGAAAAAAAGATCTGCCACAAAGGTAACCAGATACAGAATCGTCGGCATTTTATAAACATGGACAAACATACCACAATCACAGAGGACTCTCTTCACATTAATGAAGTGTAACAGATAGTATTTAGGTAGTCCATTTCTAAACACAATCCTGTATACAGGCTTTCTTAGCAATACTATCCATCATCATACAGAATATATAAAGATACTTTGTCATATTGCTATATTTGAAGTACATTTATGCACTAAAGAGGAGGTGAAACATTATCTCTCTATTTACTAAAACCATTTGAGAAAACAACTGAGTTTATTTTTCATTCCGCTTTTATGTGGCTGGATAAATATATGCACTGATGGAGAGAAATGCCTGAAGCAGAGGGTGTCTTGCCTACCAGGGCTTCTGAGTACTCCTGAGTACTCCTGAGTACTGATCAGGGTAATTAATTGTAGGACTGAGTGTCCCACTGAGTGTCCCACCACCACACCCCCCAGCTACATTTGCTGGATGTGACATACACAAGGCTATAAAAAAGGAAAAAGGTCACAAAAAACGAATTTAATGGAACACAAACCATGTCGATAAAAAAACAATCCTCACATACTCACACTTTGCAGGGTACAAAGCTCTTCTAGCCGCATTAAACTATATTATAAGGCTGAGTAAAGCTAAAGTTTTTAAGCTAAACGTGTAGAGTTAAAAAGCTTTTTTTCCTTGTGGATAGCGAACCATGCCATACACATTACTGCAGTTTTACACTGAGATCTACAAGCCCAAACAACTGGGTTTTAAATGCCCCTATTTAAAGTATTGGAAAACAATTATCATACATTGGGCAGAAGTGCCTATGGTCCAATAGCTGATACCTTGGAGATCTGAGGTGTATCTGAATTTGCATACTTGACCGTACTTGTGTTCTCGTGGACCGGTTTTACATCATCTTCCGTTGCCGAAGATCAGTTCCAATACTAAGAATAGAAGCACAGAGGATGGTAAAAATCCCCGCATGTCATTCTCGCCCTGCCCCAAATATCGATTGCATCCTCGCCAGATGAGAGCAATCCCGTGAACCCACGCGCCACAAGTTTGTTCTGGGGAGCCAATTAGGAAGACCGATCTTGCCAAGACCACAAGTATGGTCTTTGCATTCCTGATACTGAGCTTCACCCAAGGTCTCAGTGCCTTGTGAGATCAGCCAGGCCAAACTGCCACAAGGTTAGTTCAGGAAAACTGAGGACAAGCTCTTCGGCCAGGTGGTGCTCACCAACCAGGTGCTGCTCACCAAACATCTGTCCACAAATTGCTATCACATCTAGAAAGAAATCGGAACTAAA
>JABFEB020000036.1:1308549-1322266 GCA_019775895.2 Stomatorhinus ivindoensis | reverse complement strand
GGGGACCTGCAAACCGGTCCCCATAAGGGAAAAAAAACGTATATTTATCACGTTATGGGGACATTGTGTCCCCATAAAGATAGGTATACCTGTTCACACCTACACACACACACACACACACACACCAGTGCTGGTTGAACTCACACAGCACTGTGCAGTCTGTGTGTCTTATGGTCTACGAGTGTACTAATCTATGTTTCTGACTGTTCCTTTCATAGATTTGACAAGCAGCGGTTTCAAGTCTTGAGGCTTAATTTCTGAGCCTCCCAGTTGGCATAAAAGGTCAGGTCACTTGTGATTCAAAGTCTTCATTCCTTTCCTTCTTAAACCATACAAACAGTTCGCCATTTAAAAATATTTGCACGTCTACAAATATTTTCTACAGCTAATATATCATTATGGTTAACCATCAGCATATTGGCCAAGCAGCTTGAAGACGCACAGATGGATTTTATATTCGATTAGCAATACACACATGACCCTGAAGCACATTAGGCAAATGTAAAATACTTCCCTTTTCGGCTACACAGGTACTGGAACTTGCAGGAAAATTACTTGGTGTGCATGTTGAAGATACTACTGACATGTGACTAAAATCGATGGACTGCCGCCCCCCTCCCCCCCCCCCCGACCGGTACTACTGCAGCACCAGGGCCGAAGTCACAGTTCTCCGAGAAGGGGGCTACAAGCATAAAAGCACACAGTAAAATACCCCCCCCCCCTTCATTTATGTATGAAAGAGCAAGAGATTATGCGATTACGTCTATACCAGTGAATGTAAACGCATGCACAAAGGAGCAACAGAGGGCATTTATGCCATGCATGAAAGTAGAGGATGTGGGGGGGTCTGCAGCGTGGAGGGGGGGGGTGTTTTATTCATGATAGTGTTGAGAATGTGGGGTAAGCAACAGAAACACAAAGTGCCACGTTATGTTCTGTTACAGTCTGTAATTATTGCTCCAGAATATTACACAAATACACAAATAGATGCTGACTGTACAGGAATTCAAAACCCCCTGAAAGTCATATAGTACATACTACATTATCAACAAATAAAACTTAACACATCCCCTTTCGAAAATCACGGGGAGAGAACCAAATACTTTTCTAGAATCTTGTGTGAGTGGTGCTTTTAAAATAATCTCACTAAAAGAACAAAAATCCATACAAATCTATAGCTTTGAGTTTTATCATGTTCGGACGTCCGTGCTACGTTCTTCGAGGACAAACATACTGCAGGTGTGATTCGGAGGCCGTGGCTCGTCCCTAACATGAAATTCTAGCATTAGTCCTGCACATCCTGTATGCGCGGTGATGCCACAGCACGCTGCAGTGAAAACATGACAGGATCACACGCAGTCGAGCTGTATTCACGTAAATGTACAGACAGGTGTTCTGAGAGGGATTCAGCTGCATACAGAGACTCCTGCCTGAGGGATAGACCCCCTCTAGCTTCGTGAGGCAGCCCTGTTTGGGATGGATAGACTGCATGGCTGAGTGACTGCAGGACAGGGTGAGAGGGGGAGCCCGCATTCACACATACCGGTACTTCATGCCCGTCAGCTTGCCCGTGGACTCCTTCAGAGAGATGTGATGCCTTGGGGTGAAGGATCCAAAGCTGCGGGCAATGATGGCAACTGTACGGAATTTGGCCCTGGCTGCGTTCACCATGTTGGGGCTGCTGGCGTTCTGCTTGCCGTGGTCCCCGTTGCGCCCCTTCAGGTTGTGGTCCGTGCAAGCGATGGAGACCTGCATGGCTTTCTGAGCAGGCTGTCTCAGTTAGCAGACTGCTGGGGCGCCTTGGCGTTCTTCCACCCGGCAGCCTTGACACCGCCGGTTGACACTCCAGCACCAGCAAATGGAACTTCCGAGCTTCGCAGTGCACCGGCAACTTCCTCTTGCTCGCCCCCGGTGCCGGTGTACAAGTGCCAGTGGCAGAGCTGAGGAATGCAGTGGGAATCTTCCGGAGGTCCTGAGATTGCTGGAGAGCTTCCAGAATAAAGCAAAGCAATCTTGGGCTAGTTTCCCCTTCTTGTGCACTGAATGTGGATGAACCTAGGTGGGCTCTTAGTATCGGTGCATTTCTATATCTGCAGAAACCACCTCTCACTGTATCTGTGCCGTTCCTTCTTGCAAGGCTGGTAGTCCTGTCGTGCGTCCCTCTTCCTGCCGATGTTACTGCATGGCACCAGCGGGATGCTGTCCCAGATTTTGGTCTGGTCTATGTACGTTTTCTCTCTTTCACCCCTTGATTTCAGCAGAAGCTCCCCATCTCTGCTGGACTGTGTTGTGCTGAGCTGAGCTGCAGTTCACTTCAGTCTGAAAACGCTCTCTTCTTTGCTGCTTCTCCCTCACTCTCTCTCTCTTTCTCGCTCGCTCTCTCACTCTCTCTCTCTCTCTCTCTCTCTCTCTTTGTGCCGCCTTCTGCTAAGCGCTAAGTTCCCTGCAAATCAACGGACTCCAACGCAGCACATAAATGCACACTTATGGACATGAGCAGGTGCTGACAGAGACACACACACACACACACACACCTACACACACACGCACACACCCAAACACGCACACACACACACGCACACACAAATCTCTATTCATATCTTTGTGGGGACTGTCCATTCATTTCTGTCCATTCAATGACAACCTTAACCCCCACCCAGCCTTAACCGTAACCATAAGTAACCAAACAAAATACAAGACTTTTTTTTGGCATTTTTAGTTTTTTGATTGCAGTCACAGATTTTTTTTTATAAAATTGAGCTTCCCTTTGAGCTTCCCTTTGTGGGTACTGAAACAATGGTCCAGACAACGTCAAAATAACACATTTTTATCACTTTGTGGGGACATATGGTATATGCATAACCCACACATACCTTGGACAATAATGGAAGACATAACATGTATTTTACTCTTAATAAGAACCACGAGAAAAAGTCTGGTTGACAGATCTGTATTGGACACATTGTTTTATAGCAGAATATCAGTTATGTGCAAAGCCTTGCTTGCTTATCAGAACTTTGACTGCAGCTGTCCATAACTGAAGGAGGAATTCTGTGTTTAAAAAGAGAAACATCAAAGAAAGATGAGTTATTTTTAAGAAAAATTGCTAGACTGAAATGACGGATGAAATGTTAATGACATGAGAAGAGGAAAGCCTGGCGTAGGAAAAGAACACGTGAAAATTGTTGGTTACCAAGCAAGAGAGAAAGGGAATGAGGGAAAAAGGGAAACAAAAGAGAAAAAAGAGGGAAAATGAGGGTCCGTCAGCTGTCGACCGCTGCCGAGCGATACGATTGCATGACACCAATGGCATCTCTAAAACTGATAGGGCAGTGAGTTTGACTGACAGTGTTTAATCTATTTGTGAGTGCTGGTGAGAGGGTTTAGGTATTAAAGGCTAAATTACACAGAGATCTCACATAACCATGTAACAGTGCCCTTTACCCTCTGGCCAGGGTGAGGGCACTCAGTTTTACTGTGAAACGAGAGTGGGGTTAACACTCATGCGCGGGGATTGAAAAGATAAACCGCACAATGCCATAGATAAACGACGTCTCCTTGGATGCCAGTCTATTAAGATGGTTAATTCATTGTGCTACTGTATATAAATAACAAAACGTGAATATGATGTAAGGTTCCACTGAAACCATGATGTATCACTGAAATTATATACCTGTTTAGCATATGGCTGACTGAAAACAACATAATACATCATATTTCATAAAAATTGCTATTTTGCTCAAGTAATCCAAGTTACGTTAGGGTAAACACTTTTATCACATATCCAGTTCATATAACTGGATTGCATCTGTCACACCTAAGCATACGGACGTATCTCAAACCCAACTGCTTAATTTCACATGTTTGTGCGTATATGGATGAGTACGCACACCTGGAATTTGAGTTCAATGACGCCACATTCACATTTAAGATCCAATTAAAATTATTTCTAGGTCTGCCAATAAGAACTGGCGTAAAACCACGCATACAGTCATGTGTGGCATCGCAATGAGCATAGACTGGACACTTAAACTCAACAACAGTACAGGCTTCTCCTAACCTCTTGGCAAATGCAACCCAGCACAGACTGGAGACGGATCTGTGTTTTTCCCTGTGCAGTCGGCAGCTGATCTGCACTCAGTCTGCCCACCAGGCTCCCTGCACCGCCCGCACCATGACTCCCAGCTCTGTCCTTCCCACGAGCCGTCTCTGCATGCCAACTTCAGCTGTGTATCACAAGCCGGCAGTGCAGGCCATGCAGCCGTGCGGTGTAGACACGCGACGCGTGCTTTGACCCTTCCTGTCGCAATTACAGGAACCGCTGAAGCAAAACTCTCACAAAAGTGCTAACTTGCATCAGTTTTGATTGATTGTTATTCAGGTGTAGACGTTGAGCGTTACTGTCAGCAAAAAACGTGGTGCAGCAGTCACTATACAGTTTGCGCTGCGAAGAGAAAGTGTGCTGAAGATGCAGGCCCCCAATGAGTTAGCGCCAATGCCAATGCGGCCTTGAGTCAACTTCTGTTTGCATTTGGGACCAGGACTACAGGACACAAGTTTATTTGGGAGTATATCTATGTTGTAGCTGTGCTTCACATATACCTTGAGGTACAAATACTGTATTACAAGTTATATATGCACAGTAGGGCATTTTACAGCCTCATCTAACACAATAAGTGATATTCCAGCTAACATTCTACTACGTCCACTTTCAGGTGTCTCTCAATTAATGTATATTATTCACTATGCATCTAAACATAAATATCATCGGATGTAACTCGATCAGGCATAACTTGACGCAAGACTATATCCTCCTGAGACCCCACCCATTCATTTATGTCCATTGTAGTGGACATTTTGTTTTTGCATCTATCTTTTCACTGATGTAAGGAAACATATTTATTCTTGTTGTACACTAAAGAGGACATGCTGTGAAATTAAAAATAAAATAAATTTCTCATTTCCTCCAAAGACAAATAACCTAAAATTGAAGGGCACTTCTTTCCTTGGGTCTCAGGAGGGTATAGTCAAACCTGATCAAGAACAAATCCAACCAAAGTGTGATTTACTCAGATTGGATGTACCTAAAATGCTTAGAACGTTCCTTATTCTCTGTGGCATCCAATAAGAGGTCTTGAGAATAAAGTTTCTCAAGCTACAAGAATAAGGTTTCTCAAGCTACATCAGGGCTTGACATCACCCAGAGGAGATCAAGAGGGGCAATAAGAAGTGTGTCCAGGATAACCACCAGAGGGTGAGTAGCAGACATGTCTTCCAGATTTACGGTCACACTGACAAACAAGACTGTCACAGCCTGACATCACATGACCCATCAGATCCCCAGAAAGACCAGAGGGGTTGCCCTTCGCTGGGGGGTCTACATGTGCATGCAACAGTAAGGACAGAGTAGGCATTTGTTTGATAAAATATATAAATTAGACTTCTGGTGTCAGATTATTTATAATGCATCGATCAACAGACTAACAGATTGAGACCATGTCCGCATAATATTAGTACAGTCAGGATGAAATTATACATTATATTTGCTCGTCTGTCTTCATGTTCTTTATTTCTGAGCGTTTTATAAATCAAAGATCTAGCTACAAGTTATTAATGCGTCAAACCGGAATATATGCTAGCTGGGGTGCAGGTGTCTTGAATACACAACAGGAGACTGATGTCATTCGCCTGGTCACACTAGTTCTTTGCTTTCAGGGAGAGATGAATGGCAGAAGCAGAAGCAGAAGCAATGCTGGCCTGCAAAAAGACTCCAGTCTTACTCACAATGACAAGCGGATACTAAGTGTATTAATCTGTCAGTAGAAAAATCTGCACAGCAAGATATCAGCATGACAGCTGCGGGGATCAGTATTGTATATTTCATTCTAAAGCATTTGTTTGTTGCATATAGTTTCGAAGGATTCCAAAAGCTACATTTAGTATATTATTAGCATTTTATTATAGTGCACTCCATATATTTAAACTATTATAAAACATACGTAAAATAAAATAAGTGAACAATTAGAATTAAGTGATCAATTGACGTACCACAGCACACAACGAAGCGTGTCCTCTGCATTTAAACCATATGTGACTTAGCAGGGGGCAGCTAATTCAGCGCCCGGGGAGCAGTGCTTGGGGGGGGGGGCCTTGCTCTTGTGGGTAAGGTAAGACCACGTAGGCCTGAATTCATTGGGAAAATGCCCTGATTTATTGTTACCACCACCAACTCATTTTCTGCTTCCTGACTTTATTGCAGCAGTTTTCTGTCAGTGCTGATTTGTTTTTTTCCCACTGGCTTAAGGTTGCGTGGGGCGCAGTGATGTGCAATTCAGGTCCAGTTCTATGGGTAAGAAGAACACTGTGGTCAGGCTCCTCCAGACTATAACAGCTTCCTCCTACAATTCAAAGGGACTTGATTTTCCCGTCTGATTTTCCTTTTAGCATGCAGATGCACGTTATGCCCTCTCCCGGGTATGCTGTGAATCACCATCACCCTAATATGGTATGAGGTTCTCATAAATGAAAGTAAGCTTTAATGTTTAAATAAAATGATGCTTCAATCTTGCTTAAAAAATAATGGGCAAATAGGATACTGTTGTCTGAAACAATTACACAAATCTATAAATATCCACCTTTCCAAATATGGGGAAATGAATTTTGCCTCCCCCAATCCATCTTCCACATACAAAGATGATAAATCCTTAGTTTCCTTAGAACCAAGGATGAATTGTGATGTGAAACTGTCATTACGTGGGTAAGAATTTTGTATACAGACTGATAGCATGAATCACAAAATCAATATCAAGATGAATTGGACCAGTTTTGGAAAAAAAATGTATGTTTAAATCTCCATGATACAAGCAATGCCACATAACATTACATCTTCATTGCCGACTCACAATTAAACTACAGTATTACTATTTAAATGTGAGCTTAAGACGCAGCTGTTAAATCGGCAATGCCAATGCCTCTATAAACGACATCTGTCTGTTTAAACAGGATATCAAAAGACAAACCGACAAAAGCATTTTTATTCACTGCCCTGCCGCTGAGGAATTTGGAAGACATTCTAAAGATGGGAAAAAACACCAGATTGCTCCCTGCACACTGACCAACTTGAAATCTTACTGGCTGCATGATGCAGGAGGAATTCATCACTAAAAATGTATTAAAGTTGGAGGAACGAAAAACGGTGCTTGGTTTTCATATTAGGCTCACCATTGCACTGCATCTATTAATAGTTCTTCGTAGCGCAAGACTTTTGACATAAACTGTATCACAGTCCTTATTGTGGAGTGCACTGAATGTGGGTGGCCATTTCTGTACAGCTGCAAGTCGGCTCCTTGGACATGATATGAGTAATGGGGGAGCATCTGAGCTCCGTATAATCAAGTACTCTGATTTGGTTAAAGGATTAAAATGCAAACTGTAGACAATCTCATGATTGAAATGAAATCTAAGCAAAAAATACCAATGAGAAGTGAATTATGAACTGTTGGCATTTACAGACTCATAGAAAAGCAATAAAAATCGTATATATGATTATTCATTACTTACATTAAAGATAATATTTCAGTGAAATGTGAAATATGTTCGTTGTTGCCTCTCTCCAGGACCCCCCCACCGCTGTTAGAGCTGTTCAGCCCTTTTCCATTCACCACACCTGTCTTACAAAATAACCAGCCCTCAACACCCAAGCTGTGAACTGTGCGGCTTTTATTTCAGCCAGGAATTTACAAGGAGTGCAGCCGATAATGTGTGAAAAAAACAAGTGCAATTCAGTGTTAATCAACACGATCACAGGCTAAGAAGATATTCCCCAATATGTGTATAAAGGACCAAAGCTAGCAGCGATTCTGTGAAAGCACTTCTTGGAGTTGAAGAGACAGAGGTAGGCCAGAGGTTTGGGAGTGTGTCAGGGATTGAACTTTTCTAGTGGATTGTCCTTCTGACTCTGCTCTCCAGTTTCAGCATCGTCTGCAAAGGCATAGAAAAATGGACCCCTGCTGTCTAAGCGCCCCTTCATTTCCATCTCACTGATTTTTAATTCTCGGCTGTGCACTTGCCTGTGTAAATATATGCATTTGTACTTTGGTGGATCTGTGCATGTTTGTTAGTGTCACACATTCTAGATTCCTGCAGCGATGTTTACATCTGATCCCTGCAGATCCAGTGCTGTCTATGCTAGCCAGAACCCACAGTGGTTTACGTGTGCATGTATGTGTAATATGCTTGTGTCTACATTTGGGCTGCTAATGTACAAAGGCTACGTATGAATGTTGAGCATTATTGAATGTTACCGATCACCATCTGCCAATGTATTGTAGTTATTAAAAATAAAACTTCACAAAGTAAACAAATGCAGGTAGTCCTTCACTTTCCCCAGTGCCAACTGGCAAGCCTACACCTTCCATCTGGTCTACAGCTAATAACCTAGATGCTAAGCACTAATTGTGGAGCAACTGGTGAAAGCCTGTGTAATAGGTTGGCTAATCGATGAAGATCAGTTCATTTAAATAAACTCGCCTACGACTTTACTGCGGAAATGAAAAATGTTTTTATAATAGAGAAGAGTGCCCCAGGAACACCTCCCGAAAGCGTCCACTGGTACAACCTACAGTGGCAGCTGTTCCCAGTGCAGTAATGCTGCTGATCTGCAACACTGCACAGCAGGAAAGGACTGATAAGGACCAAAAGTCATTTATGAGGGCTATCTGCTTTTTGTACATTTAACCTGATGGCACAAATATACTTTGTATACTTAAAATGAAATATCTGACAATATTCCGCTATAGCTCGCTGCCTCGGAGGCACAAATTACCTTGAGGTGAGGGCGTGAACCACACTGACGACAAGCCCTTTCTTTGGATGATTTTACCCAGTTTTACCGGAACCCAGTGAAAAGTTCTCGTGCGTAGGAACTTCATCATCCAATCCCTCAGTTTTCTTCGGCTTCCTCACACAGAGCCCTGCGAGGTCATATGTAAAGCGATCAGATGATTGGTGGTGCATTTCGGTGAAACATGCAATCAGTACCTTCGAAACACAGGCAAGGACCACTGTGGAATTCTGTGTCAGATAAAGATCAAAAAAAGAAAAACTACCCATTAAAATCATTCTTGTCATGCACACTGTTCTTTTCATAAAGAGAAACCTCTTCACAATGGATATGTGTTGAAGCTTTGTAGCATGTACTCAGTGTAATATTATAACTGCTCTTTAACTCTAGTTGTCCTGAATTGAACCAGAACAAATCTGCTTATTCCTACTGGTGAATTTCTGTAAATATTAATAACAGCAGGGCTCCACCTGGTGGCTGCTAAAAATTTCATGGAGACAAACACTGTACATTGGCTGCAAATACAGCTCTGGAAAAACCACTGTATATTTAAAAAAATCTTCAGTTTTAAATCCGGATTTAATCCTGGTTCTGCTGGCAGAGACTACACTGAACAGCAGGCTGCTTCCAGGCTCAAAGTTTCTAAGACAGCAGTACGGAAGAAAAAGGTGAAACAGGAGACACTGGGAATGACCTTAAACCAGCCAGGAATAGGACAGAAGGGACTTCCTAATGTCAGCGATGACCGTTAACATATCTGACCGTTTCTCATGACTCATAGGCTAAAGTCAGGTGACCTTCAAAAAGAACGGGAAACATTAAGTGCAGGTGTGAAGTTTACTGCTAGGACAGTTAGCATCAGGCTCCTAGAAGCAGGACTGAAGACCAATAAAGCAAATAGGAAAATTGTGCTGTGGCCTCTTAATTCTTTCCAGAGTTGCCGCTCTAATCGCACATGCCTTGCGTGCACACTGGTGATCGCTCCCTGCTATGACCTGGGCAATCTGGTGATAATCAGCCAGGAGATCGTTGGAGAGTTTTCAGTTTTGGATTTGGCCATATAACTGTCCGGATTATACACAGACACAGGTGATACTCAGATAATTTCCTAACACTTTACAAACCAAATAACTAGACTTAGAAGTGCATGGAGCCACGACCATTGAATTCCTTGATGTAGTTCACAGTTTTGACGCAGGCTGTAAATGGACAGACTCTTCTCAATCTGTGAATATCTCACAGAGAGCCAGGAACGAGAAATGTATCATTTTCCCCTGGATGTTCATCTAGACTAGAACAGAAATGTCAATTAGAGAAAAAAATATTTTTAATACATCCGATGTCGTGGAAATCTCATATGTTATGTGTTGAGACTTCTGCACCCCCAGAAAAGCCAAGCATTCACCAATGCTGCCTTCACTATGGATTTTGATGTTCAGGTGTCTGACAACAGCGAACATTAAGCAATACTCAGCAATACTCATTAAGCAAAACTCAGCAATACTCATTAAGCAATACTCAGCAATACTCATTAAGCAAAACTCAGCAATACTCATTAAGCAAAACTCAGCAATACTCATTAAGCAATACTCAGCGCTCCCTCCCCTCGGTACCATCCCAAAGAGGATACCGCCACAACCTGCATGGTAATTCATCTCTAATTGCATGAGCAATTAAGAATTTATATTGGTAACAGCTGCCAACTGATGTTAAATATTTATTTATTTTTCCATGTTCAATTAATGATGAGCACTAGTTGCACTGTGTACAGAAACACTATTGGTTTACATGCATAACACAGGGTTAACAAGCCCTGTCCAGCAAAAAAAATTCAACCATAGAAATAAATTAGAAATACAGATTTGACATACATTATACATACATGGCACATAAATACATACCGCTTATTAGAAAGGTAACATTAACTTAGCATGTCTGTTTTATGTATATAAATATACACACACATCATTTAACATAATACGTAATAACACATATAAATTATAACATATTACAAGAACTGACAAGTGGCATGCAATATCTATAAGCTTAGTTAATTATCTATAATTCTAGTTAATTAAGCACCGCATATGGTCAGAGGAGTATTCAATTCCTGTTCCGGGGTCTGAACATGTCCCACTTACAAACTCAACACAGTGTGACACAGAAAGGTGATGTCATTAAACCAATAGGGTTTGGAGTCATGTTGATCCAAAATAATTTGGTATAGATATGATATCTTTGAAGTTACGTGGCATGAGAAAGGCAGTGAGAGGATGGGACAAGATACCAATTCATATGCATCACATTTATTTAGAGGAAGCTTTTTTTCAATCCAAGAGAAGGTTAGAGAGCAGGACCAGCCAGGCCTTTAATTAATTACCATCAGCAAAACCACTTTGTAAGACTATGGATTTGAACCGTGACCTTACAATGATGGGCATGATTCTCAAGCGACAAAGCCATATGCAGCCCTATTGACTGCCCTATTGACTTTGAGCACAAACGCAGTTTCCTACAAAGTCCTGCCAGTTTGCCACAAATCCACCAAAGCACTACGTGATTTTTTTTTTGTGATGGGTGACACACAAGTGTCAATGGAATCCAATTACAAAAAAAACTTTATTGTGAGACGTGGCTCAGTAAATCCAGATAGTGTGCTAGCAAAGCGCAGGATGGCCGCTATTCAGCTCCAGTCGACGGTGGTGCACTTTGCCTCGTCCGAGACCCTGTTCCAGTTGCACGGGAGATATTGATATGAGCTACAATGTCCTATTTGATCCCGCCTTGGGTCAGACCTCACAAATTGGATGACCTGGTAAATACAGGTCGGTAGTTCAGTTACCAAGGAAACGATAGACAGCGCAAAGGGCCCTAAAGGCGACTCGAAGAACCGTAACCCAAATATGACATCGAATCACAGAAGAACAGATCAAATTTCTATCAGTCCTGCCTGGCACATGTTCCACAAGCTTGACAGCACAATGCCATGTCCAGATAAATCAACGAACGTGCCAGACAAAGTGTGTACAACGAGAACAAAATGAAACAGTTGCACCTAACATTTTATGGCAGAATTTTTTTCGTGCCCTCAGACTAATACCTTTGAATTTCAATAAAAAGTCGCTGTAAATCTGGCAACGTTACTGGCGGTTCTATGCTTCTTTTCAGTGAAAACAGTTTAGGGCATGAAGATGCAAAGCAAACAGGTCTGATACATCTCTTACGGGTGTTAGATAAGACTCATGCCACCAAACACCACTGCTTTGTCCCATGTCCCTTCATGCAAACTGCTCTACCTGTATACCATCCTGGTTGTGGCTCGCACAGAGTCGTGCAGCAACAGCCCGTTCATGCTGAGGAACTCCTCCAGGTGTTTCATCTCCCGCTGGCTGCTGGGCTTCAGCCCACCCCAACACACTGTGGGGGGGTATGCCCTCATGACAGGCCTCTGAAGCTTGGAGAGAGGTCCTTCCTGCTTCTGGACCCCTTTTGGTTTAGCGGCTGGGATATCAGAGCATGAGGCTTTGTACAGGTACATCTCTCTCCTGTGCTGTACTGGTGAAAGGGTCAGGGTTGTCCGAACAGCGTATGCACAGGATGATGGTCGAGTCTCCCTCTTCGGCTACACAAAAATCTGTGCTGATACTTCAGTGGCAACACAGTTAAAAATAATAAAAAGTAACTTCCTTTTCCCAAGCTCTGACGAGGCAGAAGTTGAAAAGAGGTAACTTGCGAAATATTTCAAGTAGAGTTTCCTCCATTCAAAGACTCACTCATTCCCAGAACACTTCCTGCTGCATAATGTCCTTCCGTTTAGTTTTGTTTCACTGTCTAATAAATACCATGGGAATCTGGGACAATTTTCATCTCTCTCTCTCTCTCCCTCACCCCCGTCTCTCTATTCCTCTCCCACTCACCCTCCTACTCTCACACCCTCCCTCTCCATTTCTTTTCTCATCCCTTTCCCTGCCTCTCTTTCCCCTGCACCCAGGCCTCCTGTGTGTTCTTGAGAGTCACCCCATGGGATGGACCCAGGTCACAGTCCACAGGCTTCAACTTAACTGCTGTGAGTCGTTCTCTGACGTCACGTCTTGTTTACGGGAATGTGGAAACGCAGAGTGGCTTACCTACATCCAGGCTCCGCGAGGGCATGCATTACCGCACACACTGGATGCCTCTGCTCTCAGCTCCCCAAATCCCTTTGTTCCCATATACCAAGGCGACCAGCTACAAATGACCAGACTTACACACAGAGAACATGCATAAACTCACTCACGTGTAACAGAATAGGAACACTACCACAAACACAAATTAATCTTTATACACACACATTCACAGAAGTGTACACGCTGAAACCAATGCACACAAAGGTAAATACAAATCAAACTTCATAAAGACAATAGTGGAGTATAAACAGACTGTGAAGACTTCATATATTAGTCATATTCCTCTTTGGATAAGAGATAAATTTCAGAGGCACAGTTGCGAAAAAATTGTAAAACTATGTGTAGAACTACAGACAACTGGTATGGGCTGGGCATCCATTTGGACACATTAACACAGAATTCTGGTAATTAATTTATAGTAATTATTATTTTCCTATACAATACCAAACAATCTATTATAACCTGGAGGTGCTCATTTGGATAATAAAATATAGCAGCTACATATTATTATTACTTTTTATAACAGCTACATGCTGGAAAAACTTTCCAATAATAAGTCATGACCAAGAATTCCCAGCCGCCTCGGGACAGGCGGAGTCCACTTCCCACCTCCCATTCTTTCAACCTGTTTCCCCTTCCTCTCCCTGGGGGGGGGGGGGGGGGGGGGGGGGGGGGGGGGGGGGGGGGGGGGGGGGGGGGGGGGGGGGGG
>JABFEB020000036.1:1293545-1308449 GCA_019775895.2 Stomatorhinus ivindoensis | reverse complement strand
CATCTCCATGTTTACTCCCCACCCCCCACACAGCAACATTGTGTCAAAGGGCATCTGACGATCATAGCTCATCTGTTTCTCGCCAAGTTGCTTTCCATTAACGATAATGGTCTTAATTTGCATGTCTAATTGGATTCATGAGGAAAGGGCTCCTGACGCTTATTTTGGGAAGACGTGATGACCTAAATGAGACGTCTCGCGGCCAATCTGACCCTGATCGTTTCAGGCCTCGAGCCACCATTTCACAGGAACAGAACTCAGAGCAAACACACAAAAACCCCGAAAACAAACGGTGGTGCTTCAGATTGACAAGGGTTTCATACTGCAAAGCGCAATTAAATTTGGAAACATTCAAACAACATAATCCAAGGTGGAGAAGTTTCAACCATGCACCAGTCAGTGCTCTGGTTTTTGGATTGATTCAATAATCACGTACATGAACATATAATCCATTTATGCTTTGTTGAAGACATCTGACTCAAGTTATTGCTGCAGCACCTGACATTTTCATATTGCTGCAACGCTACAGAAAACACCGTGTGAATGATACAGGTGGTTTCAGCTGCCAGCGAAGGTCACAGACAGCTTTTTTTAATGCTACTGTTTTGAAGCACTGCTGTATATGTCAATCAACACCTCCCCCCCCAACAAACACATGGCCCTTGCCATGAAATGCAGGGCCAAAGATAGTCTGAAAGTATCCAGCATGAGTCAACAAAGGTCACTGGAGACTGAGATGGGCGGCCTTCTCTCATTTCCTCGTCCTGTCCTATGTCTTACTCAGTTACAAAACATGTCAGAATTAAATCTTTTAAGGCAAAGTGACTGTGCTAAACAGGAGAAGGAACCTGACAACCGGCAGACAGCAAACAAACTGACTTATTAAAGCAACAGGTTTTAAAATTCTGTTTTCTGCTTCTCGCGCTTTCATAGGTGGCTAATTTTGTCGTGGTCTTCAGTGCATGTTATCCAACATCCTGTGCACGCCTGTACTTCATCTGATCAGACTATTTAACCGAGGGCTTTTATAGTAAAGCTTTTCATTCTATAAAAATCTACTAATACAACGTTGGTGCTCATCTGCTCCTTGTCCCACTTCACACTAAGTAAGTTGGGTGAAGAAAATGATCTCCGGTTGAGATCGATAGTGAATGTGATGTACCCATGACCACCTGCTGGTCCTAATGTTGCTAGACCTGCAGCAGTTCAGTCACACAGCTCATTTGAATTTTAACAAGAATGCAATTCAGCAGAAACCTGCAGACCTACAAGAAAATAAGTAAGAGCAGACGGAGCCCATCTTATTTCCTCGGGGAGAGATTGGCCAGTGACGACCTAAACAATGCGACTGAGGGATGCCGCAGATGTCGCAATTTATCTCCAACAAAATCATCCCAGGTGCAAATGCACTATATTGCAGTAATGAAACAACATTATGTGCTTGCAAGCAACGCTCTCACTTCTCTTTACTTCACATTCATGATGAGTCTATATATGATTTAGCTTACAGTGATATTTTCACATAGGAAAAAAAGGGAGAAATTCCGCTAATACAGTGTTTCTCAATCTGGTCCTTGGGGACCTGCAGTTCATGTTTTTGCTCCCTCCCAGCTCCCTACCAGACAGTCCACCTTTTTGCTCCCTCCCAGCTCCCTACCAGACAGTCCACCTTTTTGCTCCCTCCCAGCTCCCTACCTGACAGTCCACCTTTTTGCTCCCTCCCAGCTCCCTACCAGACAGTCCACCTTTTTGTTCCCTCCCAGCTCCCTACCTGACAGTCCACCTTTTTGCTCCCTCCCAGCTCCCTACCTGACAGTCCACCTTTTTGCTCCCTACCTGACAGTCCACCTTTTTGCTCCCTCCCAGCTCCCTACCTGACAGTCCACCTTTTTGCTCCCTCCCAGCTCCCTACAAGACAGTCCACCTTTTTGCTCCCTCCCAGCTCCCGGTAGGTAGTGAAAATGTGAACTGTCTGTGGGTCCCTGAGAACCAGACTGGGAAACAGTACTGTAATATCAGATAAGTGCAGGAGCGGGGGCCACACTGGATGCACAGATGCTGTCATTATTCTTATCAGAGGGTCATGGTTAAGGACTAAGACTTAAAAGCCACAGGACTGTGCACAACCACCATATTTTTGCTCCCCTACCTTTACTGCCATTTTGGTTTCTATATCATAAGCTTTTCTGCTCTGAGCCACTGCTTAACTGTCCCAGTTGTAGACTTTGTTTTAAAATACGGGCCAATTTACAACTGAATGACTGAAAGAAAGTACTGCAGCGTCCACATTGGCAGTCTAAGTCCTTCTAAGGCAGAATGGGAGAGCGAAGCTGTAGCCATCAAGGGACAAATCACCCCCCCCCCCCCTCCCCATTCTCCAAACACATGTGAGTGAATCAAACCGAAGAACCAGAGGCGTCTGGGGACTTGAAACTCACTGCCAAGAAAGAAAAACTCAAGCAGGGGATGAACCAGGGCGCTCCCCACACACAAACACCCAGAGTTTAGATCCAGTGACAGTTTGCACATTTGTACAGTTCCTACAAGTTTCTACCACCTTCATAAAATGTCCACCTCCCAGACTTATCCACTAAAAGAGATGGATCAACATTAATATTCTATGTGCCTCTCAATTCGTACAAAATTGCAAATGACTCAAATGGTGACTCTATGTCTACTGAAGGGCTTCCACGTTGACCACTGACCTTTACAAGTCCAACACAGACTGCAAAATGCAGTATCGTATTAATCTAATTTAATATTTATTATCTGAAGATGTGAAATGCATCATTCCATTGAACAGAAGGGAGCACGGTTGCTGCCATCAGGTAATTACAGAATAAAACCATTAAGTTAATGGTTCTGTAAAGCATCCTTTACACAAGTGTACTGAAACACCATCTGAATAAAACATTCTCCTTGAATTTGAGACATTTTAACAGGTTGTTTGGTGTGGAACAAAAGGTTCACCTCAACCAGCACTTGCTGCTGAAGAGAAACCAGACAGATCTATAAGATCTGGGCTCTCGTAGTCTAGGTGTTCTAGGACAGACTGCAAGTTTAGACTGCAATTAGAGTGCTTTCTGGGGGCTCTCAATGACAGCACAGGTGGGAATGGCTGGGTAGTGAGTCAGCAGACCCAAACCTCATTGCACTAATCTCATTATCTTTGTTGAGGTATAGATACATGGAGAATGAGGCGAGGATACTTTGATGAAGAAAAAAAATTGCGACATCCTATTGCTAAGAAAGATTCAATGGATTAGATATTTTGAAATATGAAAGGTCAGAAGATACCAACACTTAATTACATCAGCAACATCTTCATCTGAAAGCACATATAAAATCACTGGCACACCATCTGAAAATCATTCATATATATTTTAAGTCAGCAGTAATGAATACCCTTTAAAATAATAGCTCAGTGACAAGTAATAGCATTCTCAGCATAACATCCTGCTCTTGAATGACATTTGATCTACCCTGATCTGTTCTAAAACACAAATGAAGATGTCAAAAGATTGTAAAAGGCATTCATCGTACCTCATTCATAGTAATTAAAAGCACCATAATTTTGTTGAATCCATGTACGGATTCTTAATGCCTATTTGTTTAATAAGAAATGAATGTATTTTGGGCAGAAGCGGTTGGCTGACTGTAGTTTAACTTTAATAGTCAAAGTGCCCATTCACGGTGCTGACTTTCAATGACAGTGATTTCGGGCAATGCCACCTGGGCTATAAGCATGCCATCGTCTCTGTTACACACACTCATGCGCTTCCAACCATCCATCTTCCAAGTTCTGCTGCTTATTTTGAGCAGGGTCACCAGGGCAGGGACTGCCGCTGAAACCAAGCAGCTGACCACACAAGATAGGGATGCAGCGTTGGATTGGATGATAGTGCTTCACAGGGGGCACAACTACCCATCAATAACCAACCAGAATGCTCAGCGCGCACCTGCAGCACAAAGAAAGATCACAGAAACTCCACACACAAACACACACGCACGGGTTTGTGATTATATCTTTGTGGGGACTCTCCATTTATTTCTATGGGCAAAACTCTAATCACAACATGACCACTTTAACCCGGCCCTAACCTGAACCGTAAGCAACCAAACAAAACGGCAGACTTTTTTTGTTTTTTGATTGCATTCACAGATCTTTGTGGGGACCTGAAAAATGTAATATGAACACAATCCACACACTCACCAACGGTTGAATCAAACCCTCAACCCTGGACTTGTGTAGCAGCAGTACTGCCTACTGAGCCACTATGTCTATACCTCTCCTGTTCATCCAGCTTGTAGGTTGCCCGTCTGCAACGTATCAAACCTCAGGCAGACGAGGAATGTCAAAGGGCATGAGAGGTAAGCGTTCACACTCTTGGCTTAGCTGGGTGTCACAGGATCACTGAGAACACAAGCTGAAAATAGTCTCAGCCTGCAACGGTGACAAAAGCCACACCGCTCTTCATATGCTAAGCAGAGACTCGTTCACACCGTAACAGGACTGTCAATTTTTGGTATTGGTATTCATACCATCTTTAGCAAAAATGTTTCATTGTTTGTCACAACTGAGCAACAGAGCCAGTTTACACAGTTTAGCATGAATATGGGTCTAGTCACTGATGCCCTGAAGAAGGATTTCTTATTGGTAACCTTTTGGTGATCCTGTTATCTCGCCATAAACAAACAGCAACCCAGTTATAGCTGATATGTATCAAACCTTTAGGACACCCTCTCCAGCCCAACTAAAGTGGCCGGCTCACCGGTAGGGCATTCCGGTCCTGTGGGCCGTCGTGTCCTCTCTGGATAGCCCAAATAGTTGCAGATACCAGTTGGTCTCCAGCTCCCGGATAAGTGCGGCTTTACGGGCCTTCTGCAGCCCCTGCAGGTTGCCACTGTTACTGCGGCCGTCGCGGCTGTTCTCCTGGGCGCCTTTCAGGACACGACCACCGCTCACGGACGCCACTGACTGCTTCCGGAGCTTAGAGGGATCCTCGTGGCCTCCCCGGGCTCCTATGGAGCTGCTGCGAGCCGCGATCATTCCTTGCTCTCCGGCTGGCTATGGGTTTTGCACTGCTGCCGCTCTCTCTTAGGCTGTTCTCTCAACATCTGATCTTCTTCTCCCTGCTTTTATAGCCTCCTCCTGGTCCTGAAGCTGTAACACGAGCTCCAGTGCCTTTCGACCCACAGGGAGTGAGGGAGAGACCAGGGAGGTAAGCAGGAAGGTGCCCGTACCACCATCAATATCCTGCCTCTAGGGTGAAGGCAAGGCATGACATGAACTACCTGAGGAACTAGTACGGATCTTTGTAGGTGATGGGAAGTGAGCAAGGACACATGCTAGAGTTTTATTAAACTTTAACCCTAAATTCAATATCCTACGTATCTCTGCATGCCGAGAGCACGGCGGCTCAAAGTTCAGTAATACAAACAACATATCCAGACACACAGCCAAGTGAGAAGAGATTTTGTCATTTTACAGCCCTCTTGGAACAGTCTCAGATCAACATGACTCACAGCATTTACTCTTGAAATGCTGAGTAACCTGGCAACCAGCAGATGGGAAGCACCAAGGGGCACCTGTACCTTCCAACACAGAACCCCCGATGTTCAGAGACACAGAAGCACTTGCACTAGGGATGGGCGATGTGGCCAAATGGTCAAATCGTGAGTTTTTTTTTTTGGTTAGAATCACTATCTATAATCTAGATCATGTTTTGTTTGTTTACAAACCAACCAAACAGGAATGTAGCATGTAGCAACGTTCATTTAACACTTAACTACTTAACCACCAATTTTATCCTCACAAGAAACACTGCTTGTACCATTATAATAAATAAACTTAATTATTAAGGTAAAAAAGAATTAAATAAATTGACTGGTCCACGTCAGATTTTGCCATTCCCAACCATTTCCATACAATCAGAGTAGAATCTTTGTTTGGAACCAATTCTTCCTCATCAACCATGTTGCACACTTGATTCACACAGCAGCACGGCTGACCTGTCTATGGCTGGAGTGTTGTTCACTATGTTACACCAATGAAATATTTTTAGCAGTCTGATGGTAAATAAAGTTTTTGGTAACACTTTAAAGCAGTCATTATAACGCATTATAGATACTTTCATAATGCATTATAATGCATTCATAATGCATTTATAAAACGGCAATACACATTACTCATTATAACCACGTTTATTATGCATTTTGAATGCATATATCTATCTATCTATCGTGCGCTAACTGGTTATAAAAGATCAATTAAAATCCTAGTTCAAAGTCTAGTCACTAATTTGAGATCCACTGAGACAGATGATTGAGAAAGAAGTGAGATATACAGACAGCGCTGAGATGCAGAGAAGACAGAAAACCTTGGTTGTGACGCGAAGGAAACTCAAGAAAGACGAGGTCAGATTCCAGAGTGACACAAGCCACAAGCTGACATTCAAGTCTGTAACTCACGCCACAGTCATGCCATGAAACATGCAGGCTCTTAGGGTCATGCTGCGGGACAGTCAGAACATACGCAGATCAAGAAAAAGTGTTTACCAGAATCAGCAACGGAATCCGATTCATAGGGCCCGTTTCCATCTAAAGCCTACCTCTTCAAAAACAAGTTCATATCTACAAAACGATTTAGTGGTCAGAAATGTGTAGAAAGCACCTAAAATGGAAGGTTGTTAGTTGCACTGACACTGATGCTCACTAAAGGGAACATAATATGTCAGACATGTAATGCATTTTAAATAAACACATGAGAACTCTTCAAACCACAACCGCAAGCATGGTTAGAAGCTCAGGTCCCACAGTGACCAAAGAGGGAAATTGTAGGGGCTCCATCTATAAATCTTCCATTTACTTTTGTTAATATTATACATCTGCTGCTTTACTAATACATTTATCGAAAGGTACATATAATTGCAAGCAATCTATATAGCGTTATATTTTACTAAAGCATTTTTATGGGGTACAACAGATGGGTTCCACAGGGGTAGGTTACACGTCTACGTCCTTAAACACCATTCTACTCCCGACTGTGAGATCTATGTTTCAGACAGAATTAAATTAATCAGAATTCACTGAGAAATCTACATTGTATCATAAGTGCATAAATGGCAAGAATGTCATGTTTTCATTTTGCTGAATAACCAGAGCTGTACATTTACTCAGTCCAGAATATTTAATGAGTGGGTGCCTTGCATTTCGCATTGCATCCACTCGTGAAGAGAAAAGTGGAAATAAGGACCACGCTGATCTAGTGCCCCATGCCTTTCTGTCATTTCCTTTTACATTATACAGCTATTTGACTCGCAGCTGTATCATTCTGTGCTTTCTCCTCTTTCCGTCTTAGTGCCATTCATTAAAAGCTGGTACTGGGCACATTTATCCCGGTGATAAAAAAAAAAAAACTGAAAATGAACTCTATTGCAACTTTTTTTCAACTGTCAGATCGATAAATTGATATGACAATAATGATTTGTGGGCCTAGTTCGATGCGCAGCCCAGTGAATAGCAAGACCACCGGTACGTTCCTGAAATCAGCAGAGTTCCACTCACTGACCTGGCAGGAAATGGCAGCGTGGCACAGGTGCAATTTGAGGGTGAATATCTGGGACCATCAGCTCTGTAGGAGAATAATTGAAGCGACAGGGTGTTAGACAGTTGGATCTAATGGGGACCTCCCTGCGGATGATGACAAAGCCAGACTAAAAGGAAGCTAAAAAACTTACAAGCAGCCAGGTCCATTTGGTGGAGCGTCACTAATGGGACTTTGTACAGCTGGGTTTTTGTAACCCTTTCACGCACAGTTACTTGTAAGTTTGCATCCTATGTTCTTATGTGTAGGTCCACGTGCTGCTTCCTTCCTAAATATCAGAGATGCTCTGGATGGCCGTTTTTGCTTCAGCTCAATTGTGTTATTGTCCTATTCGAGCATTAAGACACTATAGCTGGTGTTTTAGGTGCCTTGCTGGTGCTTCCTGTCACTTCCTATGGCTGCCATGCTGAGCACGGGGATTAACAAGGAACTTCAACCCAGCCAGATGAGTCTCATATCAGTGCCATGTCACTGCACCTGGCCAGCTGGAAAACTGGGAAATTACTGGATCATGTCCATCCCAACGCATAAGAAACCATTTCTTCACACTGATTATATATCTCTGTACTATTTAGTGGTTTTCCTTTTTACTTTGTGCATACTACGCTGTTACTTACTAATTGTAACGTCGACTTGCTACTTGTTGCTGCATGGGCTCATTATGCCTGCTGTGCGCAGTCGTGTAAGTGCACAAGTGCACGCTTGCCTACATGCAGAAGTTACTTCAACTCAACAGCCTTTTGCAAACCTACGCAGACATATTCCCTTGTCTACTTAGGAAAGGGGTATTTTCCACACAAAGTGTTTGCATCTATCTATCCATCCATCCGTTTTGCTGGAGGTGCTAGCTAACGATGTCCCGGACAGGGGGCTCTGCCCAAGGCCACCACCGCCGGATCCAAATCACCCCCAGGTGCTGATCAGCTGAGCTCCTCTCTTCACCCAAGCATCCATAGCATGTGGGCACAAGTCCGACGGCACCAATACAAAATCGATCATTGATCTGAGGCCTAGGGTGCTCTGGTACCAGATGCACTGATGATGTTCGTTATGGACAAGCTGTGGTTAGCACAGAAATCCAATAACTAATCACTGCCCGCATTCTGATTGGCCAGGTCATTACGCCCAATCACGTCCTTCCTGGCTTCACTGTCATTACCTATGTGAGTATTAAAGTCTATGTCCAGCCGCACCCCATGCGTAGAGATCTGGCCACCAGGCACTCGCCTTCCAGTTCTACCACCGCAGCCTTGGCTACGGGGTGAAGCCCCAGTCTCCCCAATCCAGGCGGGGAAACAATGTCCGTTATATTGTTTATCACCACGAGGGTTTTCTGAATCGCACTTTGCCTGGTTGCTCACCTAGGACCAATTCACCTTGGGAGACCCCACCAGGAGTGCCTGCCCCCCACAGCATAGCTCCTAGGATCATAGAGGCACACAAACCCCTCCAGCACGATGAGGCAGCCGTTCATGGCGGGGATTCAGTGTGTTTGCATTGCAATCTAGATGCCACATCAGATCACCTCTCTAAACGGGCAGAAGAAAGATAAGGGAAATCACTGTAATCATGTTGGTTCATGTCTCCCAAGCCTATTGAGCTATAGTGGGTTAGAACAGCTTATTATTTGGGGTAATTTGTCATGACGCTGTATGTGACCATCGGTTACAGATCCAGATCTGTCCATTACAACAATGAAGAACATAATGCACATAATCTGATTAATAATATATAATTTATAACAATAAACATAGAATAGAAAATTACAGAACATTATTCTTGATTCAGGGGTTCATGTCCCTGAGAATCCTGCCTGAATATTTCAGTTATAGCTTAGCAGGCATCATTTTAGTTAATTACTGCATCAGCCACAGTTCCCTCGCTGATGCGTGCTGTTAGCCTGTTCATTTCATGAGTCTCTAGCATATAAAGAAAATCTACATATATTACCAAATATTTTTCTCAATGTGAGATAGATATTGAAAGTGTTACATATCTGTATCGGAATAATCAAGTATCGATCAGGATAGACACTTCTGCTACAGAGATAATGACTTGCCAGAATTAGTATGTAGTAAAATGTGAATAGGTTAAAATCAATGAATGCTTATAATCAGAAGAAATTCAAGGTACAGCTGTCCAGTACGAGAGGCAGGATCTGAAAGCTTTAATACCACAGGCTGTAGATTTTCTTGAACACATGTCTGCCCTCTTGTGTCCAGTGGTGTGCACTACTGGGCACACAAAATCAATGTAGTCTGGGGAAAAGGCATTTCTTTGCGACCCTTTCACCTGATAGCGCTCAAAAAAGGTCTGGTGTTTGCATGCATAAGACATCAGCAACAGTACACTGTACACTGGCACCAGCTCAGAGAGCCCCAGGTGTCGCTTTACCGAACCTCCTCTGGTTCTCAAGACTGACAGAGAGCTGCCAGCCAAGCAGAGGTGTGTAGAACATGCTGCTCCTGTGCAGGAGCCGTGCAGTTCATCAGTCGTGCGTCAAACACAACAATCAGCATGGATCTAAGGGACGTCCCAACAGCGACTCAAAGGGGGAGCCCATCCTTCAGGGGGCCGGCAGGGAGAGTCAACTACAATAAACTTTGAGACACAAACGGGGAGCAGGGGGGGAGATGACAAGCCGGTGCCAACGCTCCCTCCAATCGCCAGGCACGGTGACACACGGCGGTTATAAGTAAACACAGACACTTTGGGCTAGGATGCCCTGAGTACCTGTACTGCGTGGTAAAGGCACGGCAGGACGGGTGACGCCACTGTGGCCTCTTCTTAGGGAGGGCAGCTTCATAACACGCTTCATGCAAGCTTTCAATAAAAGGAAAGATATTTCTTAGATTTTGGACGCAGGCAGTGTTCCGTATCGATTACCCATGGTGTCGCGTTTAACCGAAAATGATTAGATGATCGGGTTGGAACTTGGAAATTATTTTTAAACAATTTTTCGTTCTCTAGTAAAACAAATAATTGCAAAGAAACACTAAAACTATTTTAAAACAGTTCCAACCCCGTCCATTTATAGACCCTGTAGAAAACATGCAGGGTTGCCAACTCTCACGCATCTGAATAGACTCTCACACTCACGCAAGAAATCCTACAGCAAATTTATATTACTCCACTATAAACTAGGACTACCACTGACGACTAATTTTCTATTAATCTAAACCATTAATTTTCCTCCAGAAAATCAACTTTACCATTTAGTTTAATTTTATTTTGACAACAACATGATTCACCAATTATTTCCTTTTATTTCGTGTCAGTTTTTGTTTCAGTTTTAGTTCAGAAGGTTAAGGATCATCTCATGCATTTACATAAATTTTCATGACGGCTGATTACCTGTAGTTGTCTGTATAGGCACCGGAAATTGCTTTACAGGAACTGGACATAAATGTGCTTTCTGTAATTGATTTGTTTTCGGCTTGTTTTCAATTTTTTAATTAGTTTTTAGTTGATTTTGTACTTGCCTTTCAACACTGCCGCATCTGTAACTCAAATCCACAGACGACTCAAATCCTGTAGTAACAGGGACATCAGCTTTCATTTAACCCCCCAGGGAATGAGCAGATGACCCCAAGCTCCTGAGGTGGTGCACAGAACTGGGTCGTGCAGCCTCCACACAGCGGGGGCTACCCAGGGCTGGGGCGGCATATAGGCGACGAACAATTACAGTATTATTTTAAGGGGCTTTATGCGTCTGACGGTATTAAAGCATTAGCCCAGATGCAAATGCAGCCGGAATGCTCCCTACACGCGTCTCTCTGATCTTTGGATCCTCCTGCCGTGTTTCCGTATTCCGTTACCTTACGGGCTGAGATCCGATCTAGTGAGCGGAAAACAAGAAGGAGGCAAGGAAACCGAAGCCTGCAGGCATCTTGATGGGGATCGAAAGGCGACCGAATTGTCGTGGACATTTAAATAGTTTTTTTTTCGCCAATGAGGAAGGGAAAACGACTCAGTGGATTTAACACCATGGGCAGTTACTCTACGTTTACCGGTGCACCATTGTCCAAAGACACGGTATGTTCTTCTTTTAACCCCCTGTAAATAGTAAATGTGGAAGTGATATCATCTGATATGGCACGACGGTTTCTGGTACCTGGGGTTGACCTCTGGATCTAGCTAAACTTAAAGAGAGAAAGCCCCCCCCCCTCAGCTCCCTCCTCCTGCACAACATCATGGTGCATTTCTGGATTCTTCCTGCATGCTGAGCTGCTCGATGACAGTGCGTACCCTGTCAGGTTCCTGCATGCTGAGCTGCTCGATGACAGTGCGTACCCTGTCAGGTTCCTGGATGCTGAGCTGCTGGATGCCAGTGCGTACCCTGTCAGGTTCCTGGATGCTGAGCTGCTGGATGCCAGTGCGTACCCTGTCAGCTTCCTGCGCTTATCTGTTATGCAGATCTTCATTCTGCTGCACTTTTGGTCGTTGGGTTTTCTTCACTGTCTGCCCGTCTCGCCGTTCTCTTGTCCTGCCCCCCTCTGACCGATCATGTGGCACCCCCAGGCCCCCTTTCCAGCTTGTTGATACAAACACAGAGAACAGTCCTCGAGGAGCGCCTGTCACACGTCCAACTTTACCACTGTACCCTCTGTCCACTGCAGCAGCTGAGAAGCACCAGAATAAAAGCTGCTGTAAGAAAAACAGGGTGATTCTGACATGGGGGGAGGGGGGCACCAGGACTGAGAGGAACCAGGAGACACAGATAGACAATTGATGACCACCTTCCCAGCAAACATTTATTGATATTGGAGCATACTATGAGAGAGCAATCTTAATTTTCTCTGTTATTTTTACAGCAAAGTTCTAGTATCAAACAAACAGATATATACATACATAAATCCTACCATATGAAAGGTTCACATAGATATGTGCCTGGATTTCAATCTAGCAGGGCTAATCAAAATTTGAGCTGCACACTGCGGTCGATTTAGCTACACTGCAATCTAATGGTACACATTCCTCATATAAGCAATAGTTCTGACATACGAATTGTACATTTTTTGTTATAAAAGCAGACAGACAATAAAAACAGTACAACAATGCCTCTCCGTGATTGAGGAGACAGGTACGGTCTGCTGTTTGCAGTAAATGGGGCCTGCTGTCTGTAAATATACAGCAGTCTTGGCTTTTTGCATTATACAGCTGATGTGACAGACAGACCCTTCGGGTAGCTCTTCTGTCCGCCTCTGAAAGCCCACGTTCTGTGCTGTAAGATTCCCTCGCTTCAGTTTAAGTCTCCCTTTTAAAATCCTGCTGAGTGTATTCTAAAAGTTCATTGTTGTGTGTGTGTGTGTGTGTGTGTGTCAGTGCACTTGCACACTGTATCATGTGTTTCACTGTACTGTTGAGCTGCACTCTGAATTCCTGAATCGGAAGCTGATTGCTCAATAAATTACAGAATAAGTTGTGTAAGAACAATGCAGGTTGTGCAATATCCCATGATTTGGCTGCACAGTGGAGGCAGGGTCCCCGTAGGTGGGGGGAGAGGTCGAGCTGAGCAGGGTAGGGGGGGGGGAGCCTACACAGTGTTTCTGGTTAATCCATCAGAAGGTGGGCATTGTGCAGCGCTGATGGCCCGGTCTTTGTAGGGGTTGCAGAGTGTGGTGTTCAGTCATCTATGGAGAGAGTAGAGATGGTGGTGTTGTTGGCCTCGCTGGCAAGGGAGGCGGAGGTGCCCGTGGCGGAGGCGCTCTGGGGTTTTGCCCTGGGCCTCATCACCTCCTCTGTGTTCCTCTCAGGCTTCACCAGCAGGACGTAACACTTGGGCAGGAAGATGCAGGCCAGCAGCCCGAAGCTGGAGGCCAGGATGGCGAAGATCTGCACGGCCACCATGAACTTGCCGCGCGTGCTGAGGTAGGCGGGGACGAAGGAGATCCAGACGATGAAGAAGACCAGCATGCCGAAGGTGATGCACTTGGCCTCGCCGAAGTGGTCCTCCAGCTTACGGGCCACGAAGGCGAACGCGAAGGCCAGCAATGCTAGAGCCATGTCGTAGGCAAAGATGGCGCAGATGAAGACGATAGAGCCCACGTCGCACTCCAGGATGATCTTGATATTCTGGGCTGCTGTATTCTTCACTGGGTGCGGGGGCATCAACACCAGCCACACTGTGCAGGCTACAGCTTGGATCAAGGTGAAAGCCACCACCATGGCCCTCTGGTGGACAGGCTGGAGTGCATCGCCGTCCTTCTCGGGGTCCTTCTTCGGTGCAGCAGGCACAACAGGCACCCCGGGCGTGACCGGTGCCTCAAGTGAGGTCGACGTGTCAGATGCGGCGGCGGCGGCGGCCTTCGCAGCTTTAGCCTTGGCGGCTTTAGCGGCCTTGACGGTAAGGGCACGCAGCATGAGCACCGCGGACTTTGCCATGAGGGAGGACAGGCAGAGTGAAAAGCCCAAGGCCAGAGCCACCTGGCTGGTCATGCAGGACCAGGCCTGGGGCTTCCCCAGGAACACCACGGAGCTCAGGAACGTGATCACCAGTGAGAACAGCAGCGACACGCTCAGCGCCGGGTCGTTGGCCCTGCCCAGGGGCGTGTTCACATGCATTAAGAACAGCACCGTCACCGTGATGGTTGCCAAGGCGCCGAAAGCTGCGATCACAATCAGGGTGATCCCTAGTGGCTCCCCGAAGTCCAGGAACTCAATGATCTTGGGCACGCAGGTATCACGGTTGGCGTTGGACCAGTAATCCTCACTGCACTGAATGCATTCCCTGGAGTCTGAGAAGCAGACAGGAAAATCCAAACACAAGTCAACCCCATGAAAAAAATACTTTACTTGACAAAAGGCCCGTATTGCTTAAATTCTCTTAATCCAGGGTTCTTCAAATCAGGAGCTCGATTCCAAATCCAGGCCTTGTTTTCAGTTGTCCCACGTACTTAGTTTAGTAATTACTGATTCTGATTGGCCAGAGGCGTCACACCTGACTCACAGGTAAAGGAAGATGATTTGACCAGCCCTGTCTTTATCCCATCTAAATGCCCCACCATCCACTGTTAGGGGCATCATGGCGCTCACCTGTCATGTTGCTGATCTCGCCGTCTGCGCAGGGGATGCAGTCGAAGCAGCAGACGGGCTCGCCCTGCCGGATGCCTTTCCTGGTTCCTGGCTGGCAGCTTTCACTGCATACTGAGCGGGGAGTCTGCAGAACAGAGGCACCACGCAATGTTCAATACAGCCTGCATGACTATAATCCACAGAATGACTCAAGTGTGTATCATGAACAACATGGGAAGGGTCTCGTTGGGGGGGGGGGGGGGGGGGGGGGGGGGGGGGGGGGG
>JABFEB020000036.1:1259164-1276363 GCA_019775895.2 Stomatorhinus ivindoensis | reverse complement strand
GATAGGGAGTGAGCGTGTGAGGACACAGAGTCCCAACCAATAAGCAGTCACGTGGCAGCAGGACACAGGATGGATGGAGAGAGAGAGAGAGAGAGACACAGAGAGAAGAACAACTTTTTCTAACGCCGCTGGGACCCACCTGAAAAGGGAGCATGCAGTATCGAGGCTGATGTTAAACACCCCGTCTTCCCGAATCATTTTCTTATTCACTGTGCCACCGAAGACTTTAGTCATCATCTAAGAATTGGGAAAAAAAACGTCAGACGGGGCACCCCCGTTCAGGGCAGCCGGACCCGACTCCGGCTTTCGCGCCCCCGCACAGACCTGCATTCCGTAGCATATTCCCAGCACCGGCTTTCCGATGGTGAAAATGGCGGGGTCGAACCAGGGAGCGTCTTCTGCATAGACCGAGTTCGGACCCCCAGAAATGATGATCGCACTGGAAAGACCGACAAAGACAGTATAAGCATGGAAGGTCGCTCTGATCCCTGTTAACGGAACGTGAAAAGCCTCCAAATAAATAAAGAGCTCGATTTCCAAGCCACAGAGGTGCACTGACCCAACATTTAGAGTGCCGATCCCAGTACCCGAACAAAGGGTATCGGCCGATATGAGTGCTGATGCGATACCAGAGCAGTTTTTAAACTAGTAAATACAAATGGGGGGAAAAAGTACGCCAAAAAAGCTTTGTTAATTAGGCTACTAAAAACATAGATAAGGCACTGTCCCATATGTTTATACACCTTGTTTAAAGCATTTTTGAGGCATTTTCAGTTCCATTCTGAGCGAACGCTTAAAATGCCCCACAATTTTTCTCCCATTTGGCAACAGCGTCACTTACACTTCGCTGCGATCGCAGCCCCTCGTGTATCAAGCTGTAGCGAGTGTGCAAAACAGCCCAAACCAGCGACTCCCACATCGCTCATCACGTTCTTCATACTACTCGCATTGTCTTGCATAAATGGGTGCGCTCTCTAGCAGGATGTTCCACACAACGCAGAATCCACCTCTCACAACTGTTTTTACAAAGATTGCAAAATTGCTGTTACCAGTTGTTGTTCCAAGCGCAAAATACTTCGACTGCAGATGTCTGTTAATTTGCTTTGGACGTATGCAAGTCACATTTGCTATCACCACGCCTGATGCTCTTACACTCCTCCTGCAAAGGGTTAGCCCGTGATGTCACAGCAGGCAGAAGTTACCAAGCTCACACCCACTGAATAGCAGCATTAGGGTTCAGCTTGAATGCATCCAAAATGGCAAAGAGCTGTCGTGCGATTGCTTTCTACAAATCGATTTAACAAGAAATAAGTTCTTTTTACTGACTGCCCAAAACGAAATAAGCATCGGATGTTGATTGGTCACATATGGCCGATACCCGATCCGTCCAATCAGCTATGGATCGATGCCGATACAGATCCTGAATATCGAATCGGTGCACCTCGAATTATATAAGCCTCGTCAACCTGGACCAGAGACGGTTAAGATCTTAAGCCCCAAAGCTATATTATTTAGTCGCTGTCAAATCCTGAGTGCAGCAACCCACAAAACCTGACGTGGGAAGTGAAATGTACAAAGAGAATAAGCTCAGCATTTTGTAAGCGCTTAACCGTCTCATGAAATGACTCGGGGGTTCTGGCGCCTCACCTGAATCCCTGCTCTTGGAGAGCGAAGGCCGGCGTCTCCAGAGGCAGGATCTCCGAGTGCACGCACAGCTCCCTCACACGCCGGTCGATCACTTTCCCGTACTGCGCGCCGGCATCCAGGATCGCCACGGCGCCCTCGAAGCGGCCAGAGCCATCCTTTGATTCGGCATTAAGCTGCCGTGTGATAATGCAAAGACATAAGGGTGAAAAAAAACATTCGAATGAACTGGCATGCCCAACACCAACCGTGCCTGATCTCAGCCCAGACTATTATGACTGCTTTATTCGGGCGTCCTGCGAGACTTCGGGCGACGTTTAAGAAATCTGCGCTGTTATAAATTCACACAGAAATACATTCACATTGACGTTTCCCATACATTTGGGTTTCAACTACAGTGATAACTTCTGTCATTTAAAGAGCACCCATGGCGATCCAGAGCAATAGGTTTGGGAATCAGGGAAAATCATTCTAATGTCGGGTATCGCGGCATCACTACCCGCTTTGAATCGCACTCCGCACTTACAGATGTCACACGCGTGCATTTCAAAGTCGGTTTAAAAAAAGAGCACAGCGCGAAAATTACTTTTTTTCCTTTATAGACCCGTCTGGCAGCAGCGCGCCACAGGGAGACGGGACAGTCTGCCGCACACGTGGGGAGCCCCAAAGGTGCCTCCGTCTGCGGGACGGTCTGCTGACGCACCGGGGCACTGCTCGACTATAAATGCGATCACTAAACAACACTACTAACTTTACAGCTGCATCTGAGAGTGGGGGTGGATCGCTATTAGCCCACCACGCAAGTTGCACGGATGGGGGGCCTATGCGAGGACGCCGTCCGCCGACCGGCCAGCCGCACGCCCCGCCTAACATGCCTTTCCCGGCAAAGCCAATCGGAGTCGCAGCGTTACTATAACACGCCATAAAGTCGGCAACCGCGATTCGTTAAGCAAAACAACACACGCGGCGCGCTTATAACCACGGTCACGCCGGGGGATCTAACCTTGCCCGCCTCGCCATCAAGCCCAGCACGCCACGGCCAGCCTGGACTCGAGACCGGCCTGCTGCTGCTGCGGGGCACCCGGGGACCGAACGGAGCCACCGACTCGACTCGATTCGCTACCGAGCGCAGTTTTTAGTCCCTTCCACTGTGTGGAGGCCGTGACCGGGGACTCTCCCAGCGAGCGCGCCCGGTGACAGAGCCTCATGTGCTCGCAAGAGGGCGGATAGAGACGCGCAGGACGCGGTGATCCTCCGCAGACCCGGGGGACCAGCGGCCACCGTGCTGACCTTGGATTCGCCGTTGCACAGAGCCATAATTGGCTGCCTGGACCCTTTTCCGTGTCGCACAAGTGATTGAAGACCATCCGTTTGTGCTGCGAGCGTGAGTCTGACTCGGCGTTTCCCAGAATGCCGCGTGACTCCGGCCGTGACTCCGCGCGCTGCATGCAGAAGCAGCCACGAGCGGGGAGGGAGGAGCCTCGCGCGAGGTCGCCTGGCGGGGAAAGTGCGCTTATCCCGCACGACGAGAATTAAACTCCGCCGCGCCGGTCATTTGACTGCTGAGATCCTTAGTTAAGATGATTAGAAGCACGCTCGGCCCTTCTGACCTCACTTTACACAGAGAGAAAACGCTGTAACAGTAGATTTCCCGTATTTAATCATTTTGGTGTGTGTTTTGGGAAAATACAAAAGATTATGTTTTGAAAACTTGTTCTACACAATTAAAGATTGCACGACACGATTCTGTTATCAAGCTGCACCGAACAGTGTTTGTGTTCCTCATATCGCACGCTTGTACCTTTGGAAATGTGTTTTTATTTCTGACTGTACTGAGAAGAGGGGGGATAAATGCTCACTGTCACGTGTCGCTAATGTCCCTGTGTCTTCGTACTTCGATTTGCAGTTTGGACCGTGCTGAACCCCGTTGGTCCCCTTATTCACCGGCATTTAATGCCTCTTCGATCCGGGACTGACATGGTGCTCCGCTTTTTGGTTTATTAGGACCGATGGCAACCACATCCTTTTCTACGGATACAAAATTCAACATCCGAGGAACCTTTTGTTTTAAACTGTGGATTACAAGGAATGTACGGTTGTGTTCAGATATGATCGGAGTCTGCATTTGAACACAAAGAAGTTAAAAATGAAGATATGGCACAACAAGATGTGTTGTAACTGTGAAGTTTACAGACCCTTTATGGACCTCTTGAACAATATACAGTACTGACCATACGAGAACCGCCATCTACTGGTGAAGAGTAGAATCAAGTCGTCGTTTTTTTCTACCATCGATATTCCCAGTCACTTACTCAACACAACTTTCTTTTTAAGCTCTTTTAAAAAGGGGCTTATGTCTGGGGATAGTAATACAACTACCACAACTGTGTCAGATGGATTTTCAAGCATGACCAGTCACATGCCACACGAGCCCTTAACCCAATCCGCATGGCTCTGATCCAGTCTACCGACAAGCGTACAATTCTTGATTAACTGGAAAAATGAACACTTGAAGGAGGTTTGGCCTTAATCCACGTAGCCACGAAGAGGCCTACAGACCTGCACAATCCGTTAATTGTCGTGGCTGGATTGTGTGAAGTTGCTCACGAACACAGTGTTAAGTGTTAACGACAGGTTCCGAAGTTTCTGCCACACGACCCAGACCATAGACAAGCAGGCATTTCATGGCTGAGTTACTGCTACCGCACAGAGGGTTTTGCGTGACCACTTGCATTTTAAAACATTCGTTCATAGAAATATGACTAAAAGGCCGGCAGATCACTGGTTAAAAATAAATAAAATAAGTATGTGCAAACCAGTTTTCATGCAATTTCACATCCTTTATTGGTTTATATATTTATTTTTTAAAAACCTAGAGTTTCTGTCTCGTTACAAAGAAAGCACTAATAATACGTTATTGCTACAGGATACTGCAATTAAATTAGTAAACCATGCATATATTATAGATCAAAGAACCATTTAGAGAAGGGACAGTTTTCGAAAAAATCATTCTATGAGTACCAGGAGACTGAAAATCGCCGAGAACAGGAAGGCACTGTTTTAGATAATTAGGTAGTGTAACACTTCAAGCCTAAAACAACACCAAGGTTCACCTTAAATTTTACGTACATCATTCGAATACTTAAATACGAGAGTGAGATGGAAAACACGAAGTCTAGTAAAAGTTAATATAGCCTACTACCGCCAGAAACAACTGGGGCAGGTGGACTACAATCCGTGTTCTTTAACAATGGCTTTCGTGAGTCGTTACAGTGAGTTCAAGACGTGTTTTTGGCCATATGTGAAAAGTATATTGGAATGGCTACTCATCTAGTACAACGAACAACTAACATAGCATTCCATATGCGCATTTTACATATATTTAAATTATTGCATTTTACTTTATTATACATATTAATAAATAGGCCTATTTGTTTATAATGTTTCATAGATGTATTCATATTTTTGTGTATACCGATTTTTTATTTATGTAATATATACTGCATTTTGTAGTACCTATTGTACGTGTACAGTGACGGTATGAAGGCATTCTATTCTATTCTAATCTCACACAAATGTACAGACTGACGGGCGGTACTACCGCCTAAACAAGTAACACTTAGACATTACAGTACACCTAAATTGCAGGTGAAAGTGGCACTGCCGTAGTTCAGATTCAGCTGCTGGTTATGTCGACAGCTTAAGGGAAGAAACTGATCATGGTTTGGATCCTGTTATAGGCCTATACATCGTTCTTTGTTGTGCCAGCGGTAGATACATGTGTGTTATGCCAAATGTCTATATTAAACGACTGATGTGTCCACCGATGTGTCCTAATATAGCAACTATACACAAATAAGGTTGTTTAAAAACATACAATCATAGCCCATACCTTAGTAGTGGCAACATTTAGATCTTACCTTCAAAGACTGATATTTCATTTAAAATGTTGGCTCCAGCACACATTGCGGTACCTAAGATTATTATAAATGACTAAAATAACGACTAATAGGAAACCATGCAGGCACATAGAGGAAAGGTAACAATGATATCAGAACTTTTATTAGGAATGTATACGGGGTATATCTAAATGGTCACCGTATCTGTTTGGCTGGTTATGATCTAAGAATTAAAATAGCTGTACGTATTTGTGATACATTTTGTGTCAATGCAGTAATTTTCTAATTGTACAAAGTACATAAGACGATACAAAGATGTTCACAAACTTTTTGTGATCAAGTCAGCCCATAATATAAAGTTTCTCCCCGGGAGCGCATATGTCAAGTAACAGCAATATAGATCCCAATGGATATGAAATGTAATCAATAGGCATGACGAGCAGAGGCTAACGAAGCTAAACTGCCAGTTCTGTACGGTTATCCTACATACAGCTGATTGTCATGGGTACGTCACATAATTAGATGCTTACTCGCATACCTCCTGCGGTCTTTCAGAGTGTACATCTTTTACCCTATGGTTCTCCCTACGATCCCGTCCAGGATAAGCGCTTGGAAGGTGCACAGATGAATGGATATTCCCATCTTTAGTTCCCATTTTTTGCCTGAGCTTTGGGGCTCTGTTATTGCTATCAGCAAGAGTAGGAACTGACATTTTAAGCTTTTGGACACGTCAGCTGAAAGGCACGGAAGGCTTTCAATGTGACACACTTAACGGAAACCCATTGGATACACGCGGCTTTGCGAACACGGAAGGGCTTTACTGTGACACACGCACTTGAAGTATACGGAAGGATTTTGGTGAAACACGTAATTCTTGCATGAAGGAAGGCGCTCAATTGCCGGTCATGACTAAGAATTATAATTTTTTTAAAGTGCATTGCGGTTTTAAAATACTTAGCTGTCGAAACGCAGGAGAAATACGCACGACGTCTATGTAACACTTGTTGTTTGCAGATGTGTGCATCGTTGGTCGGCTTATTTGGTTAGTGGGGTTTCCATGAACCATTTCATCGCAAAAGGTATCGTCATGCTGGCTAAACGAAATAATCTTACTAATAATTTAGTATCCGTTCTTTATTTTATTTATTTATTTGCGTTCTGTTTATGATGTTTTCGGTTGTCTTATATTTCCTCAGTCTGTTTCTTGGAATTCGGTCAGTAATCGTTTTTGTTATTTCATTTTATGGGTACTAAACTGACTTCATAGTTTACAATGACCAACAGATAACTCCTGAATATATATGCTAACTGCTACATCTTGCGATGGTCGGTTGGAATGGGACACTTCAGATCCTGTAACCTTTTCAGACTTAAAAGCTAGGTCACGCGACGTTTTGTGTTTCACTGGTCATTGAGGGTAATATAGACGAGTGAACTTCAAAGCAACCATTTCTGCATCATGTCCTATCATCATCATCATCATCATCATCAAAGTTATATATCATTATTAAACTGAAACCTTAAGTAAAATTTGTAAAATCTTAGTGAGTACCGTACTATAAAATACACTTTGATTAAAAAAAATTAAGTTTACAATCCCCTAAATTTTATATTGTAGAATCCTTCACTGCACTGTTGGATTGATGTCCAACCAGAAACCATGGACCTGCCTATATCTGATTCGAGAAAGAATGGTCGGCAGAGGAGGCCAGTCATCTCTTGGGAGATGAAGGACGGCGAAGCCATCTACCCATCCGCTTTAGAGGTGGAGGAGGAGGCACTGCTTCAGGCTGCTGAGGATGATGACGGACGTCCCAATGGGCACAGGAGCGTGAGGGCGGAACTGGGCAATGTGTGCTTGCTGCTCTTCCTGTATGTTTTACAGGGAATTCCTCTGGGTCTGGCAGGAAGTATACCTCTGATCTTACAGAGTAAGAACGTCAGTTATAAAGACCAGGCATACTTCAGCTTTGTGTTCTGGCCTTTTAGTCTCAAGCTGCTTTGGGCCCCGCTGGTGGATGCCCTGTACCTGCCGCGGTTCGGGCGCAGGAAGTCATGGTTGGTCCCCACCCAGTACCTCCTGGGCTTATTTATGCTCTACCTGTCTGCAACTGTGGACTCGCTGCTGGAAAGCGATGGCCACAAGCCCCCGGACATTTTCACGATCACGGCTGTGTTTTTCATGCTGGCCTTTCTGGCCGCCACGCAGGACATCGCTGTGGACGGCTGGGCGCTCACCATGCTCTCCCGGGAGAATGTGGGCCATGCCTCTACTTGTAACTCAGTAGGGCAGACAGCGGGCTATTTCCTCGGCAATGTGCTGTTCCTGGCTCTCGAGTCGGCTGACTTCTGCAACAGTTACCTGAGATTTGAGCCCAAGTCCACTGGCATCGTCACTCTCTCAGGTATGTCTGCCTAGGCAATGCAAAGGATTCGTCTGTGTCGTTTGCGCTCTGATCTGTAGAAATATACAAACTTGCACACACGAGCATAGCTTTTGATTTCCCGGTTGTCGTACTTCGGCTAGACTTCCTTTTCTTCTGGGGGGTGGTGTTCTTGGTGTCGACGACCCTGGTGGCGATCATGAAGAAGGAGACCCCCAGACGGCGGGCCAAGAAGGAGGCGAGGGAGGAGACGCAGGGGGTCATGGAGACGTACAAGCTGCTCATCTCCATCATCAGGATGCCTGCCGTCTTCACCTTCTGCTGTCTGCTGCTAACCGCGAAGGTCGTGCCCGGAACCGACCGTTATGTCGCCATTCACTTTGTTTACATATTAAGCAATGTTTAACAAATATTACCAGTGATTCGGTCCCCTGATGTGGCTAATGCTAGCGTCTCTCTCGGCTCCGCAATCTGCAGGTGGGCTTCTCCGCAGCAGACGCCGTTACGGGGCTAAAGCTGGTGGAGGCAGGGGTGCCCAAGGAGAAGCTGGCTCTGCTGGCCGTGCCCATGGTGCCCCTGCAGATCCTCCTGCCCCTCCTTATCAGCAAGTACACAGCGGGGCCCCGGCCCCTGGACGTGTTCTACAAGGCCTTCCCTTTCAGGTACGCATACGCACTAGCGTCCAAGTGCAGGAGGACAAACTTATAGCTATATCACCATTTACTGTGTGCCAGTTGGTTTTGGCACTTGGGGTGTGTAACTGCAGCTTCTGCAGCCTTTGGAGTGTCGGCGCCAAGCTAAAGATCTCCTGTTAGGTTGCTGATTGGCTTGGAGTATGCTCTGCTGGTGTGGTGGACACCCAGCGTGCGGCAGGAGAAGGACTTTCCCCTCGGATACTACGGCATGGTGCTCCTGAGCTATGCTGTTCACCAGGTGATCCGTTTAATCACAGGCTCCGGCTTTTCTGGGGACGGACGGTCAGAGACTTTGTAGGTGCTGCCTGCACACACCCCCCCCCACGCCGTTTAAAAGATTTTGTTCGGTCCCCCTCCCCCAGGTGGCCCTGTACAGCATGTATGTGGCCACGATGGCCTTCCACGCCAAAGTCAGTGACCCTCTCATTGGAGGCACCTACATGACGCTCCTGAACACCGTCACCAACCTGGGTGGGAACTGGCCGTCCACGCTGGCGCTGTGGCTCGTGGACCCGCTGACGACCAAGGAATGTCAGGGGGCCGCGGGCCAGGCGTGTAATTCTCCAGAGGCAGCTGGGGTGAGTCTGCACTCTGACTGATGGTCAGCTGACCAGCTTGTGGACCAAAAAAGTGAGAACTGCATGGAGTAGTGCACAATTTTGGGGTCTTCACAAGCATTCCGTTCCATTTGTCTGCCATCATGTATCTTGTTAATTGGATTGTCACACTTCATTAAAATTTCTAGTCGCTTGGATACATTTCTGTTTTCTTAGCTTTGTGTCAGAATAATCATGACCAAGTAAAGATAATTACTTAGAGCTTTCCCGGATTCCTAAGGCGATTTTAATGTCTGTTCCTTCTCCTCTTCCTCCCTGCAGCTCTGTTCCCAGATGGGTGGCACTTGTGTGACGCTGCTCGATGGGTATTATGTCGAGTCTCTGGTGTGTGTTCTGGTCGGCTTTGGCTGGTGGTTCTGGCTGGGAAAGCGCCTGAAACGATTGCAGGATACGAGACCTTCGGCCTGGCAGTGCCAGAGGCCCGAGTGACCCCCCCCGCCTCCATCTCCTTGTGCAGCGGTGTATTGGGGCACCCGATGCCAGGCCATACGGCCTCCCCAGGCTGCGGATGCCCGTCCCTGTGCTACCATTCAGCTCCGTCAGTCACCGCTTTCCTGTGTCTGTTTGTTTTTCAATCTTCTCCACTGTTGCTCTTTCACCCATCTTATTATCAGAGGTGGGAAGTTCAGGTCCAGAAAGTACAAATCCATTCCAAGGTTTTGTTTCAACCAACCAGTCCAGTACTCTGTGACTGTGACTCTTTATACTCAACTGTTTGGTCAAAATCTTGGACTGGATTTCCTCTTTCTAGACCTGACCTTTCCACCTCTCCTTATTGCGTCTCCTAACCCTGGTCTCTTCCCAGTCCTGTATACATACTTGGGTGCTTTACCATGCTAAGTTTCCGTCACTTATTTCCAAACTGAGTCTTGATCACAAGTTGGTCTTTTTGCACCCCCCATCACATAATTATCATCAAGTGTATCTCTACACTTGGGGGTTTACGCTTCCTGGCTTCAGATGATGCACAACAGTTACACAGAATTGCATTAAGTCTGGGTTAGGGCTAATGCAAAATATATTCCAGTATATACTTTCAGTTTCTGTCTGCCGTAAACGAGTTTGATATTGATTATTCAGTCTGGGGGTTTTAATTTGGGTGAGCACTGGTTAGAAAGTGATTTTGTGTAGTTTGCACAGTATTGTAAAGGGAAAGCAAATGGATTGTAGATTCAGTTTTCTTCTGTTTTTTTCCTACTGGTCTGTATTTTTATGATTGCAGGCCTTTCTTATGTTAACATGTAAAAACATTTGTGTCTCCTGTGTATTTCTGTATAGAGTGTAGCTGTACTTTTCTTTTAATTATGTTGAAGATGGCACACAAAGAATATGTAGAATACTTTTACATTCTTGTCATTATTTACATTATTTGATGGCTCTACTGAACTGAGCTAAAAATCACCAAAAGAATGTTATTCCTTCTAATTTGCCAAAATAGTTTATTTCTTAGTGTCACTTAAATGGTTTTTTTCCAATTATAATTTAGATATTTTATATATGTTAGATTTAAAAGGACCTGAGCTCTCGTGATAGAGACAAATTTCAAAACCAGTCTTCTTTTGAGTAATTGTTTTTCTTTACTTGATGAAATGTCATATACGACCTCTGCTGGAGGTGTCAGGAACTACACGGTGGGCATGGGGTGCTTTAAAATATTGGGTCATTATTCCTGTCAGGCATTTTAACATGACTGTTGAAAGTTGTTTTGTGACGTGAGGTTCTTCCCTGGGACCCCTGGTTTGTCTTCACCATGTTCCAAGTTTTCACAGCGTGTCAATATTCTGAGTGCGATAATTAGCTGGGAAGGTTCAGAGAGAACTTTTGAGAACTACTTTGGTCTTGCATTGTGTGCAGTTTTTGCTTAAGTTGGAAGATTTTTTTTGTGAATTTGGGTCTGTCAAATATGGCAGAAGTTACAGGGTGGCTGTAATGACTGATTGTACATATGCTGAACTGTAAGCAGTTCTAGGGAACTTTTGTACCAAAAAAATTACCAGATTAAATATTATAAAGATTTAATACATATCATATATAATAAAAATATTTAACAATTCATTTGTTTTTATCTTTATTTTGCACCAAGTTGATTGAATCAAAAGAAATCCACGTAGTTTTGTTTATTGATTTAATAGTAAGGTCATTAAACAGGCGTTTCGGTTCTAACCTACCGCGAGTACACGACCTCTCTGAAAAACGAAATCGCGTTCGCACCTATTTTGGCCAATTCGCCACCCACTACAGCGGGGGTGGAGCTCAATTAGTAGTTTTTAGATGACAGCATGGCGGAGCCTTCATCGGCCGTACCGCTACAGACGGAATCTGTAGGCAGTGGAAAAGCGTCCTTCAACATCGTTTCTACGATATCTCAATTTGCGGACGACCACCTCACGCTTGTGAGGGTACGAGCACATTTTAACGCCGAATATGTGCATTCCAAGCCCTTACCTAATCACGTAGTATTGACATGTCAACGCTACAAAGACACCACTGTTTACAATGTCAGACCTTAAGTTACTGGTACTTCAAATGAAATAGACATTTAAAACGACTGGCATCTCGTTACCCGTGTTGAAAGGAGTATCTCAGAGTGTAATGTAGTCCATTTCTGTGTTTCTGCAGAGTCTCAGCACCGGTCTTGCAATAGCTGGGGTGGTTATAATAGCACGAAGCATTAAACTGGTTAGTATCGTCAAATAAAAGAACACGCGGGGTCACAGCTTTGCAGTAAAAGCGCAGCAGTAAATGTAATTCAGCGGTGTCCCCTTGTAGTCAGCTAAATGACCTCCACAGATTCGTGATGCAGATGCACCCGAAGACATGAATTTTCACATTCACATCATTCAGCTGACAAAGGAATGGCTGGTAATCGGTATTGTCAAACGTACACTTTAGCAAGCAGATATTCGTCTCTTAGAATATATTCGTGCATTTATTAGTAAATTGTTTAGTAACTGGCTTTGCAGTGCTCACTTATGAAAATCTAAAAAAATGATCTCTCTCGTCACAGACTGCAAAGTTCGGCACTGCCTCGGAAATCCCAGCTTATTTCATAGAGAGGAACGTCAGTCTGCGAGGCAGAGTACGTCGGGTCACAGACAAGGGGCTGGAGGTGGAGCACAGCCCTATCAGGATCCCGGTGCTCTCATCCCTGCTGGGGGAATGTACGCCCCACACCGCCAAAGCAAGGAGCACTTATCAGAAAATACACCACTACCTGTACTTCCTAACCGTATGGTTTTTCATCCCACTGTCACTCACCCTAACACATCACACCAGGTTAAGAAGGTTGGTTTTGGTTCTTTCGCAAACAACAGAAATAGCTACAGTCTTATTAATGTGAAAAAAGATCCAGTAGTGTACACATACACACGCACACACACACACACATATATATATATATGTTTGAGAAAGATAGTAGTTTTAAACGCACCACTCCTTAGATTTCATTGTTGATGTTCTACTTCATCCTCTGTGAGATGCAACTTTTCAGCCAGATGGGATCGTGGCTATTTGTCCTCTACTCTTCCTTTCTGATGTTGAGGGTTTTAATGGGACACCTTTAGGTCTCTGGGAATGAAGCAGCATTATATGGTTGCCTGTTCACGCAGTAGTGTCTTCCGTGTTGTACTGCAGTGACAAGGTGGGCAGCGGTTAGCACAGTGATTAAGAGAACTGGCTATAAGTAGATTTCTGGGCCATCATGTCTAACTGGAATTACTGGAACCCCCCCCCCCCCTCCGGTCCGTGATCCCAGCTGGTCGCAGAGTGCTGGAGGTTTTGAAGTGAGGGTGGATTGCCAGAGATAAGCTATATTACTATATAAATGACACCTGATTATCGCGTCTCGATCACATGGAACCAGAGAAATGTATTAAGTCTGTAAACCCCTAATATAAGCGACCGAGATATGAAATGGCATGACGATAAAAGGGCAGTGATTAGGCTGATATGGAGGGTTCTCAGTCACTGTATTGCCTGTTCTTCCCAGGCCGCCCGGACAGCCTGCTTGACGTTCGTCTTGCTGGAGTGCAGGTGACCGACGAAGGCTGGGCGTGGCTTCGGGGCCACCTGACGTCCACAGAGACTGTGTGGTTCAGGCTGATTCGGCGGGACAAAAACACTCTCGACTGCCTGGTGTCCCTGGGCAGGGTGAGTGTGGCCTACTGCCTGGGGGGGGGGAGATGTGTAGTTAGGGCTCTGTTTTCAAGGTGTCGTCAGATTCTGGTGAAAAGTAACATGCTGGCGTCTACTGCCTCCCCCTGCCCGTCCCCCCATGGTGGCTGCCGGGTCCCGTCTAGGGTGTCGGGTTCGACACCTGTGTGAATGAGGAGCTGCTTCGCCTGGGCCTGGGAAGGACTGTTCCGGTGGCGGGCCTTCACCACGGCTCCCGACTCTACTGGAAGGTCCACAGGCGCCTGCTGAAGGCCGAGGTCCAGGCGGAGAGGAAGGGACGGGGCCTGTGGGTGCAGGAGAGCCTCTGGAAGAGGGTGGCGGGGGTCCTCAGTGACAGCGCCGTGGTACGGCTGCTTAAAAAACTGCTCAGACGGACCTAGAACCTCTGGGAGGACAAAAGCCGACCCGGAAGTCAGAAGTACTACCTGGTCAGATATAGCTTTGGTAATAAATGTGATAAATAATGTGACTTTGTAGAAACCTTATTTGTAAATAAAAACAATATTTACCATGTGGTCTGTTATATCAGATGTTAAAATGTGTGACGTGATCAGGGCCTGTGCCTGTAATAGCAGTTTTTTGTTTCTTTCGCATGCACACTGCACATAAATTGATCTTTTGACTAACGTGGATCTGTGAACCTCAGGATCACCAGGACTCGTGTCCTCATGGTGCAGGAGTGATGAAGTGATTCCCGCAGTCATTTTGGTCACACCCCTCCCCCCCCCCTTTTCAAAAGCCTTCTCTTTGCTGTTGTCCTCCGACAGGGAGCCACATTGTTACGATAATAGTGCTGGAGGGGTCCACTACTCCCCCCCCCCACTGAGAAAGGGGACTTGGTTGTCATGGTAGCATTCAAAGGACAAAGCAGACCAGAAAAGTGAAACCCTGGATAGCTGTAGGAGGCCAAAGACAAAAGGCAGGCTGTAAATTCAGTATGGGGGATGGCATCAGAGACGCCTTAGATTAAATGTGAGGCTCAACTTAGATTTTGGTTAAAAAACAATTAACAATTGAAGGAGTGAATATGTAACCCCCCATTTAAAATACAATGACAGAAAGTGCTTAACAGGCTGGGTTGTTTACAGACTGCCCCAGAACTGGATAGGCAGCGTGGGTTTCTCCTCTAGCACATGTGGTTTGATCTCTTTTTTACTTCACCGTTAAATTATTACTGTCAGAACAGAATCTAAGTTCTTCCCGAGGTGCTGCTGCTCTGTAGCCCCCACCAGCCGCAAACCGCTCTCCCCGTGTGTGCGAGTGGGGTTTGGATGGAGGGAAGCGAAATAAAGTGTCCCCAGGAGAAAGACGGAGCCGGGCCTTTGTTGTGCCGCTCCCACGGGCAGCCAGGGCGAGCTGGTCGCCCCTCATTGGGCGGCTGTTTGAACTGGAAGGTAAATTAAAATCTGGTTGCTGGCTGGAGGACTTTGGACTGACGGGGAGCGTGAAAGACGGTTAGAGGGAGGGTCGGTGTGGGAGGGAAACTGTGGACAGGGTTACAAGGGACCAGGAGGCACAGACAGCAGCCATCCCGCCGTCAGCGTACCTGCCCCACATTTTACATTCACATTTAATAAAGTACTCGTGTTTAGTTCTAATAAAGTGCCGTATATGCATCATTTTAAATTTCTAGGCTGGTCAAACTGTGAGTGAAATTTAAGTCCTAAATATACTTTTACTGAATGTGTTTAACTTGTATGTTTAGCAACACAATAAAAAATATTCTTGAATACTGAAAATGTGCTGTGAATCTTTCCCTCTATATATAGAATGACTTTAGGCAAAACTTGAAATTAGCTTTAAATTGAATTTATATAATCAAATACCGGTAAAGAAAACTAAACATGTGCGTGAATGAAAATATAACTAAATTAGGAAGCTCAAGGGAACCGGTCATGCAGTCGGTGGCCCAATTAAGGGTCCGGCAGAAATCCGCTCCTCGGATTCCGCGTCGCCGGTCGGCCAGTTTGAATGAGTGGCGGCGGACGCGCTCCGACTGCGCTGCTGACTTTACTGCAGCCCAGCCGCCAACAGGGAGCTGCTGCCAGGCATGGAAAGATCATATTTTCGTGAAGAATACGAAGACTACCTGAAAAACTGATACCAGTAAGTATGGTTATTCTTTTCAATTATTTCTCACCGCTGCAGTTGCGCAAGGAGAGTAATTTAGTGTTTGCCCATACTTTCAAAGCGTTTTGCAGGGCGTCTAATGTCCTGCACTTAGCGCATTGTGAGCTAAGTAGTTCTCATTAACGGAAACATAAGGCGGTTTTATTGTCAGAGTTGCAGAAGAAACGGTACGGTTATGCACCTGCCCAGTGCAGTTAGTAAAATCAGTGTATGGGCAATGAAGGTGTCGCTGGTACAAACTGGCAGCCAGTTCGTGGATGATTTGGTGTCAATGCGACTTGTCTGATTAACGGTACGATTTGTGTTTGCTCGACACTGGAATTCACGGGCACGTTTTGTGTCCCATGTGTATAAACCTAAAATTAATAGTACTCATTTAATCTCCCCTGAAACGACTTAAAATTTAGATTAATTTTGCTTTAATTAAATAAATTTACTGGGTCGTTGATTTCATGTTAGGTGTGTAAATCATACAGTCATTTTGGTTAAAAACGGCTTTCTTTAATACGGAATGATTCTGGATAAAGGGAGCTTATCCAGTTTACTTTTTGAATTCTTGGGGACGTTGTGGGGAGGGCGCTATCGTTATTGATATTTTTTACATGTCAAACTAACGGTGGACCCGCTAACCCCCAACCGTTATCAAAACACTTTTGTTTTACCCTGCAACCAGGTTAAGGGTCACCCTGCAGTGATTTGTGTAAATCTTGGGAACCGTTTTTCTAAAATTTTCAAAAATCATTCTTGTTGCTCCAGAGTTTTTTCCTTATTCTCAAAATGTCTCCCCCCCTCAGCACTGTGTAAATACACAGAGGGAGTATTAAGAAGTGCACCCAGTAGGAGATCCCGTTGTGGGTAATCCACACAATGCAGCCACCCGTCTTTCCAAGCCAAACTCAGGGTCTCCGCTGCTGTGTGTGAATCGAGGTCCCGCAGTCCACCTGGGCTGTTTGAGGTACCTGTATGCTCTGGGTTCATGGTCTCCCCTGCTGTCCAGTTGATTTGCAGTAAAGCGATTCCAGGGCCTGGAAGATGAGACACTGCTTGTCGTGTACCGCTCTCGGACCACACACGAAACCGGCCACTCTGTCAGCGCGGACCCCAGTGAATTATTTAGCGGCGTTCTCCATGGGGTGGAACAAGAGACGCACACCTTCTCATGAGCCTCTGCAGCTCCATGTTGGCTCTCATCCCTCATGCCGTGTGCTCAAGCTGCGGTCTTCACGAGTCTGAGGCGTGTATCGTGTTTCTTATGAACATGTGAGGTCTTGTGATTTTGCATGCAGTAGGGTGTGTGCTGGGAGTCGCTCGGGATATGGATAACCCCGTTTTTGTGGCATATGTGGAAGGTGTGAACCTTCACGACAGGGCGATTGCTGGGGGCACGTGGAGATCAATGAGGCCCCTCTCTTTGGATGTACTCCGCACTCAGCCACCCAGGATTTGCATTTCTCAAAGTGGGATTTCCCTTAGACCTGCATAAACAGATACGACAGATGGTGAGAGAGATCCATAATATCGCACATCAAGCCAGGCATCATTTAGTGATGTGCTCACAGACCCAGTGGTGAAGGCTACAATTATTCAGAGTGGCATGCATCTGAAACTGGAGCTCAGTCATTATTTAAACCGGTGCTGATAGTCCTTCCAGTGCGGG
>JABFEB020000036.1:1208233-1220820 GCA_019775895.2 Stomatorhinus ivindoensis | reverse complement strand
CGGCCTACGTCAGCTCGCCGGGGAAGTACACGGTCGCCGTGGAGATCTTCGCCATCCTGGCCTCCAGCTTCGGCCTCTTGCTGTGTATTTTTGCCCCAAAGTGTTACATCATTATACTGAAGCCAGAAAACAACACCAAGAAATTTTTGATGGGAAGAACCTGATGTGATTTCAAAAGGAAACATGTGAGACTGTTATACAGGCTGTGCTGTGAGTTCATCTCCACTGTCGTCATTATCTTCATTATTGTGATCAAAAGTGAATTAATTGCTTTCTTTTCTTCCCTTATAGGCATTTATATAAACACTGAATAATTGTGTATTTATAAAGTTCCGTTAATTCCATTAAGGAGTGTGTAATAGCATTCTGTTATTTAATTTGATTAAATTTAATTTAATTTAATTTAATTTGTTTCTAAGTAGCTTTGGGTAATATGAATGAGTAATCCAATAGTGACTTTGAAATCAAAATGTTTTATTAGAGAAAATTTTAGACTGATTCATTCACATTTTTGGGTCTTTGGGGGAGCTAAAATTCAGATATATAAAACATATTGTTCTGTGTCAGAAATATAATGCAAATTAAATATGTTATTAAAATGCAATCAATATGTAATTAAAATATAACTGAGGTGAAAACTGTGTTACTGTAATTTTCTTCTAAAGAATTAATGCTCAATCACAGTCGCTCCACAGGTATGAAATGGTGTGTGTGTGTGTGTGTGGGGGGGGGGGCAGCATGTGGTTCATTAGGTTGGGACTCTGCCTGTGATTGGAAGGTCACGAGTCACTAGGGCCAGCAGATGGATGTCACCATTGGGCCCCTGAGCAAGGCCCTTAGCGCCCATTCTCTCCAGGGACACTGCACGCTGGCTGACCCTGTACTGTGACCCCCAGTTGTGTGACTCATGGAGAGCAAGATGAGATCAGTGAAAAGGCAATTTCCTCACAGAGCAGAATAAATATCACTATACTATAAACACCAGGCGTTCCCGTTGCTAATACAGGAAGATGATGAAATAGTGTGAAGATGCAGAGAGACGATGGTGAGGCTGACTGGTGAAACGGCTACGCAGCTTCAGCAGAAACACGCTGAAGCCTTTTGTTTGTATTCTAACTAGCAGGAGCTCAGAATCACAAACGTGGTTCGTTCCTGATTGCTGCGAGGGGTTTACCGTCATTCTTCTCTGACATTTCTGCGACCCGACGCGACGCCAGAAATGGGGGAGCCGTATCAGTCGGGGCACGAGATGCCGGCTGGTGGCACGATGTGGGCCGAGGGGACGCCAAGCCCCCCCCACACATTGCCAAGGAGACGAGGTGACCTCATGTCATAGGAATGCCATCAGTGCATTTATTTAGGAGTAATCACTGACTGACATTTTGAATATGTTCCTAATACAATAATAATAAAAAAATAACAAAATGACAATAATAATTAGCTACAAACAGCTCATGAGCAATTGGACCACTATGGCCCACAGAAAAATGTATCTAAAGATCATAATATCTGTGGAATGTCTGAGAATTTGGGCAGCTTGTCTACTTCTTGTGAGGAGCTCGACCCATCATAGCCTTCTTGGTGTTCTCCTCGGGATGAAGCAGGATGATGTAGCACTTCGGCATGAATATGGCCACTAAGAGTCCAAAGCTGGAGGCCAGGATGGCGAAGATCTCCACGGCGACCGTGTACTTCCCCGGCGAGCTGACGTAGGCCGGCACGAAGGCCGCCCAGACGGCGCAGAAGATGAGCATGCTGAAGGTGATAAACTTGGCCTCGTTGAAGTTGTCGGGCAGCTTCCGGGCCAGGAAGGCCAGCAGGAAGCAGAGGCAGGCCAGCAGGCCGATGTAGCCCAGGATGCAGCCAAACCCTGACACCGAGCCCACGGCACACTCGTAGATGATCCGGGAGTTGTGGTACCGCGTGTTTTTGAAAGGTACCGGGGGAGTGGTAACGAGCCACGCCATGCAGATGGCTGCCTGGACAGCAGTGCAGATCACCACAGTCCCTCTCTGCTGTGCCGCCCCAAACCACTTCATGACGTCGCCGCCCGGCAGCGTGGCGCGAAACGCCATGACCACTACGATGGTCTTGACCAGGATGCAGGAGATGCAGAGGGCGAAGGCCAGACCGAAGACCACGTGGCGGAGTCGGCAGGTCCAGTCCTGCGGGCGGCCGATGAACAGCAGGGCGCACAGGAAGCAGAGCGCCAGCGACGCCAGCAGCAGGAAGCTCAGCTCCGAGTTGTTGGCGCGCACTACAGGCGTGTGACGGTGCCGGGCGAATACAGACAGCACGGTCACGCAGACGCACGCCCCCAGCAGCGAGGCGGCAGTCAGACACACACCCAGGGGTTCCCCAAAGGACAGGAACTCGACGGGCTTCGGCTCACAGCCGTCTCGCTCTCTGTTGGACCAGAAGTCCGAAGGACACCTGAAGCACTCACTGGAGTCTGGAAGGGAGACAGAGCGCAGGAGTTACAGCCTAAGGGTGGCAGGAGAAGGAGGTGCACAACTGCCACCTCTCATTATCAGCAAGGAAACGGAAGTTAATTCTTCACCAGCTCTTGTCATCTGCAACTCACAAAAATCCAGTTGTTTACTAATTGTACAAATCGTAATGAAAATGTTGAGTAGAGGGACAGTGGAATGCAGTGGGAATCTTTAGGATGTAAGCGAGGTGCTATTTGTTGATATCGTGTCTCTCTGTCCTGGTGTTTTTATTCTCACCTGTGGTGTTGCTGATCTCGCCGTCTGCGCAGGGCAGGCAGTCGAAGCAGCAGACTGGTTCACCCTTCCTGATGGCTAACCTTGTCCCTGGGGGGCACGACTCACTGCAGACCGATCTTGGCGCCTGGAGGAACGGGGAGAATGACAGAGACTGACAGCATGAGATAAACTCCGGCCTTTGATGGTAATTGTGCAGGTGATGGTGGGGGGGGGGGGCTGCATCCACTGGGTCCATGAGACCACCTGTCTTTTGTTGTCCTATATCTTTCATTTGCTGAACTGAGATTTTTATCTGAACTGGGAACCACCATGCCTTCCAGAATTGGCTTGTAATGTGAATTTCCTCCTTGTTACCTTGGTAACTGCCCCAGTACAGGCACAATGGGACAGACCGGGAACACATTAGGTCTTCCGTCATGGCTCAGCCCGTCTCTAAGGCTCACATGATAAATTCACAATAAATTAAACACTTCATTCTCATAAACAGAAGAAACAAACCTGGCAGGCACACTAAGTATACACAGAGAGTGAATCCCAAATCTGAAGGTTACTCTGCTGCTGTCTGCGTCAGGGGTTGAACTCACCGTGTTCATTTCAAAATTCCAAAAGATTTTCTCCTCATCCAGCTTGAGCGTCTGGCCCCCTGGGGAAGACTCGTCAAACACACCGACGGTGACAAGCTTAATGGCCCCATCGGGACCCTTTTGCCAGTTCATCACGTCGTAGATGGCCAGGGCATCACCGTTCTCGTCAAATGAGACTCTGTCCCCAAAGCGTGTGGTGAAGTTCACCCTCTCCAAATAGTACGCCAGCTGCAGAAGTGGTCAATGATTAGAGAATCCCATTAGCGTCTCAGACACGCAGGAAAACTCCAATTTCAAAACATATCATTCATCCAATATAGGATGAGAACCTCAAATGGAAGTGTGAGCATGTCTTCCCGTGTGTGAATCTGTAATCTCCTTCACAGAGTGCACACGTGTGAATCTGTAAAATCCTTCAGAGTGCATGTGTGTGAATCTGTAATCTCCTTCACAGAGTGCAGGTATGTGAATCTATATATTCCTTCACAAAGTGCAGTCGTGTGAATCTGTAGCCTTCTGCAGCCTGCCTACCTGCCAGGGCTGTAAAGTGTTCAGCTGAGCGCAGGCGTGTCCTACAAAGGGCCCCCTCCCCGGCTCGCAGCGCAGCAGATCGTGCAGCGCGTGCGCTAGTGCATACACGGCTTTGTACACGTTGTACGGCGCCCTGAGGTTTGACACGTCGCTGTAAGCCGTTTCTGTGCTTGCCAGGTCCTCCTGTCCCGTGCAGACGCGCCCGCCAGCCACCCTGCTTCGCTCGAACCTGCAACCGAACACCTCCTCCCAGAACATGTCCACCATGTTGCTGTCTGGGGCACCATCGGGATGGAGGTGGAGCAGGAAGTCGCGGAGCCCTGGGATCTCACCGCGGCGGATGGCGATGCCCAGCGTCCCGCCCAGGAAGGGCAGCAGCTGTGGGGTTTGAAAGACGGGCGAAGTGGCCCAAGCCTCGCTGGCGATCCACTGGCGCCCCGTCACCCGCCGCGCGACCAGCTCCTCGGCCAGTGGCAGCAAGTAGGCCTCCGTGGAGAAGACCACGATCACACGTGCCGTGGACCGCAGCACAACCGCCACGATCCGCTCGACCTCGGCCCGGCTGTTGTCCCGCGGCAGAGTCTCATGGAACGCCACGCAGCCAAAGTGGGCGACTTCCTCGTGGAAAGCCCGGGCTGCGTACAGCCCATAGTCATCATCGCTGACCACCAGGCCCACCCAGGTCCAGTTGTACCTCTGCAGGATCTGTACCATGGCTCTGACCTGGAAGGCGTCGCTGGGGATGGTTCTGAAAAAGGACGGGTATTCCTTCCTGTTGCTTAGACACGAGCAAGTTGCGAAATAACTCACCTGGAGGGATAGGAATAAATCAGAGCCTGACAAAAACATATCATACAGGGGAAGAAGAAGAGAACCAAGTCAAGCATTTTGTGAACAGCTTTAGGGTTCAATTAGGATCACAATGGTGCTTATTCTGGATGGCGAGGCGTGAAAAAGCAGAAACACAGAAGAGCCGCGGAGCCGCAGAGCCACAGAACCACGGCCACAACCCTGGAGACATGGAGTTATTTTTACGGGCAGATCAAAGGCGTCCCCAGCCTAATCTTTCTGGCTTTTGTTCAGACTGAGCACTGCTAATTACCACCATCTCATTAAAGACTCGGCAGCACTTGACAGGGGAGTTAACTGCTATTATACTGGCGTGTCTCCGTCGAGTTCATACCAGAGGCACACGGAACAGCCCCAGCACCCTGGAGATGGCGATGGAGTGGGTCGAGCCAGGGTCCCCCACGATGCCCAGCACTGGCGGCGAGTCGGCGCAGCCCGCTTCCAGGAACGTCTCCCCGGCGCCGCTGACCAGTGCCATCGCGGCCCGGAAAGCCACACCCAGCTTCACGCAGTTGTCATAAAGATCGTAACCTAGGGTGATGTTGGGAAGCAAATTCGGGTCCTGGTTGATCTCCTCGATTGCAAATGCCATGGTCTGAGCAACCTGGAACCCGGCAGGATCCAGCCTGGAGGAGGGATGGGAATATTGCACCATTATAATCAGGCTCTGTGCTGTGGTGAGCAGTCGGCACCTGTGACTGCTGACGGTGCCAGTTTAGTCAGCAGGACATTTGTACCCATGAAAGCAAAGAAGCACAGGGTTCACTGGGAGAGAGTCTGCATATCCTGGGGCACCTGAACACATACACTGATTCTACATTCATCTGAACGATGTCAGTCACCTAGAGAGGAGTGAAGATCAATGTCTGTCAAAAACAGAGGAAACAGCGTGTCAAAAGAGGGACTATTTCACTCGCTGGTGGCGAGTGCTTCCAGTGTCCAGAACAGAGCAGAAAGTGTGCTGCTGTCTTGGCAAACAAGAAATCTGCCAGTGTTGTGCCAATGTCTGTCCGTCTGTCCACCTGTCCGTCTGTCCACCTGTCCGCCTGTCCGTAGCTCATCCACTCACCGCTCGCATCTGGGCTGCTCTGGCTCCGAGGTGAAGGACAGCTCCGGGAACACGGTGAGGAAGTGTACTTCGAAAAGCCCCCCGAAAACCACGTCGCCTGGCCGTCGGAGCCCGTTCAGCCGGAACCGCCCCCACGGCCGACAGGTGGCAGGGGGGGCCACGGAGGCTGCCGACAGGCACAGCTGGAGACCGACACAGAGCAGCACGGAGCTCTGCATGGCTGCCGCCAGCTCTGGCCCTGCATGGCCTTTCCCGTCTTTATAGGCAGCCGGCATGACCTTCCCAGGGGACTTGCGGCCTTGTCTTGGCTGGGACATCGCCCCCTGCTGGCTGGCTGTGCATCACCCAGCAGAGTAGCGACTTCTTAATATCCCGTCGCAGCTCTAACAGCTTTCCCACAACGCGTATTTACTGTGTATTGTTATTGCTTTAGAAACACGCTGACGTTATGGTTTCAAAGCATTCGCTCACTTTCACTAATGAGCAATTAATAACGTTTGATTAGCTTGAGATAAATGGATGAGAGACAGACGTTTTGTTGCCAGTTGTGTTCATGTCAGTGATTCTCTGCGTTTTGCCATGTGGCTCCGCTGTGCCCCTGCGAAGTTACATGTGGAGCCTGAAGGCAGGGAGGATGTCGCCCCCTGCTGTGCAAATGGAGTAATTGCTACTGGATCCTTCACCAGGCTTCAGGGACTATAGCCCTGGCTGGGAGGCAGCTTGACTGTAGGTGGTGCTATTGGGCCGCAGACAACAGACAACAGTCCCACTGCTCTGTGTTGCTCAGTAGAGAGAATAAAATAATCAAAGAGCCTTTTAGGGGCACAAGATCCCCCCCATGGCCTTAACTGTTTTTTTGCAATACCAGCCCCAATCTTTCTGTGATCATCATATCAGAAATTCACCCCCCACCTAACACCAGGCAGTAAACCCCTCCTGTTTAAATGGCCTTCCAGGTCTCCATCGTTGTAAGTGTACATCTTTGTAAATGAGGCCTGTCTGTCCCTAATCATGAGTGACACGTGGCCTCATGGGTCCCCATAAAGTTGCTAATGTTCTCCATCGACATGAAGCCATTACGCATTATCCACGATATTACAACGGCTTTCTCAGAGCTTTTGATGTCGGAGGCCTCAGATGTAATTAAGTCAATTAATTCATTTTCAGCTGTGATATAAATGATATGTGAAACAATCCCAGTCTGTGTTGGAAAGATAAAAAGCAGGGACCCCCCCCCCCTTGGGGTAAGAACATGGCATGTGGTGTTTCGGTGCGGAGGTGTAACGTCACATGGGCGTTGTGTTCGCCTGCAGGACCTCTGGCCCCGTCATTGCCCCCTGGGGGGCTTCCTCTGCCATTACAGGCAGGTGCACTCAGCTGGACGTAATGGGACATATATGACGGCTGCTGGAGCTTCAGACCCATTGCAGGCGGCCGATGGGAGCCTCCGGTCTCCCAGCTCCTCGCTCCAGCATGCTCGCTCGCGGTGCCGCCGCGGTGGTCCTCCTGCTGGCTGCAGCCGCCGCTGACGCCGGGACTCCCGGCGGGTGCCCCCACCTGGGTGACTTCGTGCTGCCGGCTCAGGAGGCAGCTGGAGACATCTTGATCGGGGGGCTGTTCCCCCTGCACATTGTCGTATCCGAACCAGAGCTGCCCTTCACTAAGAGACCCCGACAGGGCCGGTGTTCTGGGTGAGTACCCCCCCACACCAAGCTGAGGGGTGACCCCCGAGGTACCTGCAGTGATGTTTGGAGAGATACCCAAGCTCTGGGGTAAGGTCCTGTTTTGCTCCCTCTCCCAGCTTTGACTTCCGGGCATTTCGGTGGCTCCAGACCATGGTGTTTGCAGTCGAGGAGATCAACAAAGATCCTGACCTGCTGCCGGGCATCCAGCTGGGTTACCGGATCCTTGACAGCTGCGATCATGTCCATACAGGCCTGCGGGGGGCACTTGCGCTGGTCAATAGCTCATCATTGTGGGTGGACACCGACCGTCCCTGCCTGACCGGAGCCCCTGTGCCGGCTATAATCGGCCTAGCGTCGTCGTCACCAACCCGGGCCGTCGCACATACCCTCGGCCCCTTTGACATCCCACTGGTGAGTGCGTGTGTAAATGGAGCATGGCGTGTGTCCTGGTGAAGGACCAGGGGGCTAAGATGTCACCTAAAAATGGTGAACGGCAGTGTGAGGTTAATGGCTTTTATTTGGCTGTGAAATTACTCCTGTGGAATGAGTCAGTGTCTCACGTGGGAGAAGGATAGACCGTCCAGATTTGCAAGACTGGCTTCCACAGCTGACAGAAGTGTGCAAAGAGATGCAATCTGGCATCATGGCAGAGGATGCATGTTAAAAAATGATAGGGTATCATGTGTCATTTCCTGCCCGTGGGTATCAACGATGGAAAGCAGCCCCCACCCTGTTAGTCACGGCAAAGAGGGAAGCGGCGGTACCTCGTTGTGAGCCCCAAGACATGAAAAACAGCGCCAGTGAAGGGGGTGTGAGCGTCACCATTCAACACGCTTAGCTACACATTGGGGGGCCGTCGACTAGCTCGGCGGGACCTGGGTTGAATGGATTTACGGACTTTGAAGGAGTGAAGTGTCCATCTGCGCAGGGGTGGGTCATTCTGCAGGGCGAGGCATGTTTCAGGGGTGTAGCCAGCCTGTATATACAGTAATCTGCAAAAGTCATAGGAAATGATGTTAAAATTATCTACATAATATCTGTTGATCTAAATCTGTGATTTTATGTCTGCTAAAGTGTGCCAGCTTAACCACTTCAAAAACTCTCCCAAAGGTTCCATTGTGCTTCCAGTAACTTTTTGACTTGACCACTGGCACGTCATGTTTGGCTAATCAATATTATATTTATATATCCTGTATATACTTTCATGTGAATGTGATGTTTGTGTTAAAAGGGTCTATTTTGCATACCGTTCCGGAAGGTTCCAGCAGCCTCATCTAACTCTTGCCAGTTTGTGCCATAGATCAGTTACTTTGCCACGTGCGAGTGCCTAAAGGACAAACAGCAGTTCCCCTCCTTCCTGCGCACGGTGCCCAGCGACCTCTTCCAGGTGCGGGGACTCGTCCAGCTGGTGGTGCACTTCGGCTGGCGCTGGGTGGGTGTCATCGGCACGGAAGACGACTACAGCCGCTACGGGATCCAGGCGTTCCGGGAGCAGCTGGCGGAGCGGGGCGGCTGCCTAGCCTTCTATGCCACGCTGCCCAAGGAGGAGGACCCTGAGCGACTGGTCCACGTGGCCGATGCCCTGGAGGCCTCTAGCGCCCGCGTCATCTTGGCCTTCTCCACCGAGGGCCAGCTCTACGGGTTGCTGAGCGAGGTGGCACGCCGCAACCTGACGGGCCGCCAGTGGATCGCCAGTGAGGCTTGGGTGACGGCCAGCCTGCTCTCGGGGCCGCGGTTCCAGGACACGCTGGCTGGGACACTGGGCTTCGCTTTCCGGAGCGCCTCCATGCCAGCCCTGGGTGACTTCCTCCTCCGCGTGCGGCCCTCGCCTGCGCCCAGCTCCGTCTTCATCAACGCCTTCTGGGAAGAGCTCTTCAGCTGTAGGCTGGACTTCACCGGGGGTGCTGGTGGGACCCCGGGGTCCAACCAGCCGTCTTGCAGTGGCACCGAGGATGTGAGAGGCAGGAACAGCGTGTACTCAGACGTGTCGCAGCTGAGGGTCTCCTACAATGTGTACAAGGCCGTGTACGCCATCGCTCATGCTCTGAACCACCTGCTGCACTGCGATGGCCCTGGGGACAGAGCAGGGACCCGGAGCTGTGGGACCCTGCTGCCATTCCAGCCACGACAGGTGGATGTGTGTTTGTTACTGTGGGTTATGCATATATTACATTGTATATTACAATGTGATAAAAACCTGTTATTATGATCTGGTGAGGACATTTTTAATTTATTTTTTTGGGGGGGGGGGGGGGGGGGGTTACGGGGTTCTGTGAAGGGACAACGAGAATGCACTGCTGCAACCCCCCCCCTCCCCAGGCTGTGCTGAAACTCCAGAATTTCTGGATCCCTTTACATCACAGTCACACCATAGAGATGTTTGAAGGAGTCTGTGTGTATGTGTGTGTGATGTACATATTACATCGTGGGGACCGGATGTCCCCGCCATCTGATAAAAACCTGTTGCTTTGATGTTGTGGGAAACACTTTTTTCAGTCCTCACACGGGGAAATTCAATTTCTCAATCTGCAATCAAAAAACTAAAAATGCCAAAAGTCTTGTGTTTTGTTTGGTTACTTATGGTTACGGTTAGGGTTGGGTTGGTGTTAAAGTTGTTGGGATTACAGTTTTTGCCCATAAAAATGAATAGTGAGTCCCCACAAAGATATGAATTCAAATGCGTGTGAGTGTGTGCGCGTGTGTGTGTGTGAGAGAGCATAACGCTGTTTGGTGTGTTTGCGGTTACAGGATCATCACTCCTGTAGCTCAGCAAGCAGGGCATTGTGTTATTTATTAAAGGCTTGTGGCTACAGACTCCTGGGCGTACGCATAACTAACTGCAGCTCTTCCCTGTACTCTTAAGTTGTTATGGATAAAAGCATAAGGTTAAAATCTTAAAGCATATATATTTACTGGCTACTTACACATGGATTTTAAAATTACAGTAACCATGACTAAAATACAAACACAACTAAAATGCCTTAGTTGAAGTATCTTATTTACTTTAAATGCCTAGTTTTAAAATGATGCTCCCTATGTACACACACACACGCACACACACACATACACACCACAGTTAGACCTGTCCTGGTTGCACCCCTAATGTGAGGACATGTTCATCTCTGATGCCCTTTCCAGTTGCTCTACTACCTGAAGAGAGTGAATTTCACCACCAGGTTTGGGGAGAAGGTTTATTTTGACAGCGAAGGGGAGCCCGTTCCCCTGTACGACATCGTCAACTGGCAGAGGGACAGCAGGGGGGTCATCACGTTCAAGACTGTGGGGACCTTTGATGCATCTGCTCCATTGGGGGAGCAGCTCAGGATGGACCGATCCACCATCGTGTGGACGGGGGGGGAGATGCAGGTGGGTAAAGCACACAGCTGTTCTGGGAAGTCCTGGTGGAGGATGACTCAGAGTGAGTCAGCAGAAACAAGCTGATACAATATCTTTATTCCCCAAGGTGGCTGCCGTTTGCAACCCCCGTTGAAACCATTTAGCAGTACAGGTGTGACTCCTGCCTGCCCCCTGCAGGTACCCATCTCCGAGTGCAGCCACAGCTGTCCCCCTGGAACCAGGCAGGCCTCGCGCCCCCGGGAGCCCATCTGTTGCTTTGATTGCCTCCCCTGTGCAGATGGAGAGGTCAGCAACCAAACAGGTAATGCATCCCATACATAGCATAGGGTTAGGCGATGAGTGGGCTGCGTGTCCCAGTAGGATTCACCAGTTAGAGAGGATACACACAGCTTCCTTTGGTCATGTGTCAGTTAAGTGCATAACGTCTCTCAAGTTCCTTTAAACATGCCTGTTCTCCTCCACAGGATCCACAGAGTGCATGAAGTGCCCTCAGTACCACTGGTCGGACCCAGACAGGTTGGCCTGTTTGCCCATGCTGGAGGAGTTCCTGTCCTTCCAGGACATCTTGGGCATTGTTCTGGCCTTACTGTCGGTCCTCGGGATCACCATGACGCTGGTAATCACGTGCATCTTCTACCGATTCCGGGACACGCCAATCGTGCGCGCCAACAACTCGGAGCTGAGCTTCCTGCTGCTGGCGTCGCTGGCGCTCTGCTTCCTGTGCGCCCCTCTCTTCACCGGCCGGCCATCTCCCTGGTCCTGCTGGACGCGGCAGGTCACCTTCGGCGTCGCCTTCGTTCTCTGCATCTCCTGCATCTTGGCCAAGACCATGGTGGTGCTGGTGGCGTTCCGGTCTACAATCCCCGGATCCAATGCCGTGCGGCTTTTTGGACCCATCCAGCAGAGGGCGCTCATCTTCTCCTGTACAGCCATCCAGGTGGTCCTGTGTGTGTCCTGGCAGACCTGGGATCCACCTTCACCCATTAAGAACACCTCCTACCAAGCCGGACGGATCATTCTGGAGTGCCAGGATGGTGCAATCCTTTACCTGGTGCTAGGATACATCGGGCTGCTGTCCTGCATCTGTTTTGGTCTGGCCTTCCTGGGCAGGAAGCTACCAGATACCTTCAACGAGGCCAAACTCATCACCTTCAGCATGCTCATCTTCTTCGCCGTATGGATCTCCTTCATCCCTGCCCACCGCAGCTCTCCGGGCAAATATACCGTTGCCGTGGAGATCTTTGCCATCCTGGCATCCAGCTTTGGCCTCTTGCTCTGCATTTTCCTGCCTAAATGTTTTATCATTTTGCTCAGACCTGAGAAGAACATTAAGAAAGGCATGGTGAGCAAGTAGGGCCTCCAGGCAGGAGATGACATCATGTGGAAGTCAAATATCTCAGAACTGAACATGGCTAAATGTTGTGTTATTAATAGCTTGCAGAAGAAATTATGACAATGCATATTCTGACAAACTGATACCACGCATAGGTTTCATGCAAGACTAGTGCATTGCCAGAATTTTACACCAAAGAAAACAAGGTAGCACTTTATTGAAGGGGCAAATGTAAGTTAGTAACTCAAGTATAAATCATGGACAAACATAGAAACAGAATACAATACATGAGCTGTCATAGTTGATTAATGATGAACAAACATGGGATCAGTACGTAGCTAACACTTAGCTACTGATTAATTAATGATGAATGAACATGGGATCAGTACGTAGCTAACACTTAGCTACTGATTAATTAATAATGAATGAATGTGGGATCAGTACGTAGCT
>JABFEB020000036.1:1039110-1075741 GCA_019775895.2 Stomatorhinus ivindoensis | reverse complement strand
CCCCCCCCCCCCATGAGTCTATCCCAGGCAGGTCAGGGCACAAGGCAGGGTGGACCCTGGAAGTGATACCAGCCCATTGTCTGGAGCATACGCACAAAATTATTTACTAGCTGTAATTTAGAAACGCCAGTTAGCTTAAGTGCATGGACTGTGGGTGCAAACTCGAAAGTCTGGAGGAAAACTGCATTATAGAGGGAGCCATTTATTAAACCCATCTTCAGATGGTGTGAGACGTGGTGAAAATGGAAAGGCTGAGCCGAAAGTGCGCACCTGCCTAGGCAGCATAGTGACATCTGTACCATTCGCCATGTCCTTTACACAAGAGGGAAAGGACGGAAGCAGCCACATGGTATCCGTGTCATTTATTAAGATTATACAGGCGGCTGCTGCTTCGTCAGTCCTGCCTGCACTCTGGCTTTGGGGGTTTGGGGGTTTGGGGGGGGTAAACCAGACCTGCGTTCCTTAGGAAATGCATGGAGAAGCAGCTGTCAATGACTAATTAAAATCAGTGTCCCCTGAGATTCACTACATGAAAACAGTGCAGGTGACACCCCCTCCCTTAGCCTGACCCCCTCAGTAATAAACAACCTGTTTCCATCATAGGCCATCCTCTCTGACCCCCCCCCCCCCACCACCATCACCACTACCATGCATAACCCCTGATATCTGATGCTACGTTATTATATTTATCAATTTATTTCGTGATGGGCGGGTTGGTGTAGGAATGGTGCTTCCGTCAGCCTGAGGGCAAGAGGCCCCTGCACTGAACTAATGTCACTTAATGACACATAATGACCAAAGCGCGGTACAGTACACAGGACACACACTGTGGCTTTGAACTCAGGCTGCAAGGAACGGAATGTGGTCCACCTGGCTTGAAATGTGTTGAAAATGGGTTGGAAATGGCCCATAATTACCAAACCTTTGTGTGTGCTGGTTTGTGCTTGAAGGCGGTTATAGATGTTGGAGCTATTTTCTAGGAATCCTCTAATCAGAGAGTGACTTTGCATAATTTGGCTGAACAAACTAGACAGCAATCTATGGCAATTATACTGTATACTAGTCTGTTTTATTCTTTTTTGGAATTGCAAAATGTTCTGTTTGTCAAAATAAAATAATTAAGTCATTCACCCTGCTCACAAATTAAGGCTCACATTAAAATGTTTGTGCAAAAAAGAAAAAAAAAACTTTTTTGTCTTATCATCCTGTTACACAGATCTTAGGATCAAAGAAACCACGCATGCTCGATTTTTTATCTTTTAACCCATCCCAATTAAGCCTATACACATGTGTGAGTGTGTGTAGGTGTGCGTGTGTGTGTGTAGGTGTAGGTGTGTGTGTGTGTGTGTGTGTTTGCACCCGTGCCTGTCCTTATGCACTTTGATTTCCCCGAAGGTGCCCTTCTCATTAATGGGACCCTATAAAGCCTGGGTGCCGCTCACTGTGCTTCACCCCGCTGAAGATGCATGCTGCTCTGCCACTCTGGCTGCTCCTCCTCGGCCCGGGCGCCACACAAGACGCCTGTCAGCCCTGGGAAGACCTGGACACCTCGGCGGTTCACAAGAGCGGCGACGTCATCCTGGGAGGCATGTTCCCCATACACTCCAAAGGCGTGGAGGAAGAGCGCAGCTTCGGGACGCCTCCGGACCAGAGCCGGTGCAGAGGGTAACGGGGAAGGGGACTTGAGGGAGGGAATGGGAGCTCTGGGCTACTTACCGCCAGCACAGTGGGCTACCACCCAGGTACTACAATCACTCACAGCATGCAAACAGTGCAGCTGATCAAAATGATCATTTTGTTTAGGTTTAACCTGAGGGTATTCCGCTGGTCCCAGGCGATGGTGTTCTTCATTGAAAAGATCAATCAAGACCCATCTCTCCTCCCCAACATCACCCTGGGCTACCGACTGTATGACACATGCGGTATTGTGGGCCTGTCGGTGAAGACTGCCATGTCTGTCATCTCTCAGCCCCTGAAGAGGATAGGGGGGCTGTGTGGACCCCCCAGCATCTCCCTCATCATCGGTGACTCTGGCTCCACCCTCTCCATGGCCATCTCTAGGGTTCTCAACCTTTTCCGCGTCCCCCTGGTGAGCTGGGCACAGAGGACTGTAGACATGTCACTTCCTGTCACACTCGATGCTGTCACTCCCACTAACCCCACGGTGCATTTCTGTGTGCTCTCTGTCTCCAGGTCAGCTATTTCGCCTCGTGCGCCTGCCTGAGCGACAAGCGTAAGTTTCCGTACTTTTTCCGGACCATTCCGAGCGACGTGAACCAGGCGGATGCCCTAGCACGTCTCGTCAAGCACTTTGGCTGGACATGGGTGGGCACTGTAGGGGCAGACGACGACTACGGCCGCACGGGCATCGACATGTTCACGGCGGCTGTGACCCGGCTGGGCGTGTGCGTGGCCTACAGGGTGGTCATCCCCAAGATCCCCACCAGAGACAGACTGCAGGAAATGGTTAAGACCATCCGCAGGTCTACTGCTCGGGTGATTGTGGCCTTCGCCATCGAGGAGGACATCCAGCCTCTCGTTCAGGAACTCATCCATCAGAACGTTACAGGTAAACAGTGGGTGGCCAGTGAGGCCTGGGTCACATCCACCCTCATCTCCACCCAGGAAAACTTCGCCTCCCTGAGCGGGACCATCGGCTTCGGCATTCGCCGAGCAGACATTCCCGGCTTCAAGCACTTCCTGGAGAGCCTAGAGCCGCTGGCCACGCCCTACAACCCCTTTGCCAGGGAATTCTGGGAAACGCAGTTTCAGTGCTCTCTGAACACGACGGCACCGTACGCCTCTACGACGGAGCTGCCTCAGTACGGGAGCGTCTGCACCGGGTCAGAAAGCATCAGGGAGACAAACAGCATCTACAATGACGTGTCCCAGCTCCGGGTCACTTACAACGTGCACAAAGCTGTGTATTCTGTGGCCCAGGCACTGCACGGCCTGCTGGGATGCGGGAGGCGTAAGGGCTGCGCAGACCCCCGAGAGCTGCAGCCCTGGCAGGTGAGTGTATATCCCATTAGATGCCTCTGGCCCACTGATTGGCTGAAGCTCCTAATTACCCATGAGGAGGGAGCACCAATTATCCAAATTAAATGACATGAATCCATCCATCCATCTTCCAACTGTTTATCCCAGTCAGGCACACTTGGGGGGGTGGGGGATCTGAAGCACATCCCATTGAGAATCGGGCACAAGGCTGGTGTACAGGATGCTACTCTAAATTATATTAATATACTAAAATATTTAAATATAATTACATTAGTAGAACAAACCATTTCAGTAAGACAGCTCATTTTCTGAGCTCAAAGGTAGCAAGGGATAGAGAAAACAAAGACAGGATAAAAAGATAGGGCTTCCCGCAGTTCACAGCGCTGTCATCTGCGTGACCATGGAAACCGATGGGATCGAAATCCGTAGGTGGTGCAGTTCCTGAAGGAGGTGAACTACTCCAATTCCTTCGGCGACGTCGTCTACTTCGACGAGAGCGGCGACCCCGTGGGCTCCTATGACATCATCAACTGGCAGAGGGAGGGGACGGGGCCCGTGACCTACGTGACGGTGGGACGCTTCGATGCCACCCTGCCGTTCGGCGAGCAGCTGGTCCTGCAGCAGGCAGACATCGTGTGGCATGGCGGCCGCCGGGAGGTAACGTTACATCAGTGCCATAACGGCAGCAGGGGAAGTCAGCGTTCAGAGCAAAGGACCATGCATTAGGCAGCATCATTAGGCAGAAACGGGAGACTCACTCCCTGCCCTAATCAGCAGCGGATCGTGTTTTACTTAATGGTTTAGGCTCCTTTATGTTCCACTGGCTGAATGTGTAATTTGTATAAATATTGGGGAAGTGATTTTTAAAAGTTAGAGGACGAAAACAGGAAAGAGAGAAGTCTTTTTCAGAACTGGGATTCTGTTAATAGAGCAGTGTGTGTGTGTGTGTCTGTGTCAATGGCTGTGTTTGTGGTTAAGATATACATTACATTGAGAGGATCAAATCTCCCTACAATGTGGTAAAGGTCTGTTATTTTGACATAGTTGGGACCATTTTTTCGGCCCCCACACGGGGAAATTAAATTTTATAAATATGTGACTGCAATCAAAAAACTAAAAATATCAAAAGTCCTGTATTTTGTTTGGCTACCTATGGCTAAGGTTCGGGCCAGGTGTGGGTTAGGGTCGTCAGCGTTTGGGATCAGCTGTTAGTGTGTCTGCGTGTGCGCATGTCAGGTGCCGGCGTCTGTCTGCTCTGACACCTGCCACCAGGGCTTCAGGAAAGCCACACGCACAGGGCAGCCAGTGTGCTGCTACGACTGCGTCGCCTGTGCCGAGGGCACCTTCAGCAACCTCACAGGTATGGATGCGTGGACATCAGCCGCCGTCCCTCTGCATTACACCATAGCACGCGACCGCTGCACCCTCTCCTCTCAGACCAGGATGACTGCACGCCCTGCGCAGAGGACTTCTGGTCCAACGCGAAGCGTGACGGCTGCGTCGTCAAGGAGACCGAGTTCCTGTCCTACACGGAGGTCTTCGGCCTGACGCTGGCCGCGATAGCCATCCTGGGCACGGTCAGCACAGCAGCGGTGGCGGCCGTCTTCTCGTGGCACAGGGACACGCCTCTGGTGCGCGCCAACAACTCGGAGCTGAGCTTCCTGCTGCTGCTGGCGCTGGCGCTCTGCTTCCTGTGCGCCCTGGCCTTCCTGGGCCGGCCCTCGGGCTGGTCCTGTCGGCTGCGGCGCACTGCGTTCGGGCTCAGCTTCGCGCTCTGCCTGTCCTGCTTGCTGAGCAAGACGCTGGTGGTGCTGATGGCCTTCCGGGCCACGCTGCCGGGCAGCAACACGGCCCGCTGGTTTGGGCCCACACAGCAGCGGCTGGGTGTGTTCGCCTGCACCGCGCTGCAGGGGCTGCTGTGTGGGGTGTGGCTGGCCGAGGCGCCGCCTTACCCGGTGAAGAACACGTGGCTGTACCGTGACAGGATCATTCTGGAGTGCCACCTGGGCTCGCTGGCCTTCTTCTGCTGTGTGCTGGGATACATCGGCTGTCTGGCTGGCTTCTGCTTCATCCTGGCTTTTCTGGCCAGGAAGCTGCCTGACAACTTCAATGAAGCCAAATTCATCACCTTCAGCATGCTCATATTCTGTGCCGTCTGGATCACCTTTATCCCAGCCTATGTCAGCTCACCTGGGAAGTTCACTGTGGCCGTCGAGATATTTGCCATTTTAGCTTCCAGTTTTGGTTTGCTGTTCTGTATATTTGTTCCCAAATGTTACATTATCATCTTTATGCCGGAAAAGAATACCAAAAAACATCTCTTATCCCAGCGAATGGTAAAATAATTTACTTGTCTGGCATCCAGACTTTTAAAGGAGATTTGATTTGATTTTGTGCGCTGGTAAGAATACACACAGGCGGGATTTTTTTGTATTTCCATCGCAGGTTCCTGTGGCGTTTGTGGGATGACAAATCACCACCAGGGGGTGCTAAAGCCCTAGAATATGATTTTGTATTCGTCTATTGCTGTAGAATCTGTGTCTGAAGTACTTTTCTCCTGAAGCTTGAATGCACATGAGAAAAAAAACAGAATCAAAATGCATGTGATTCCTGTATGAACTGGTTATTAAATAATGCGTCTTAGAGCTTGTCTTTGTGTGTACTATTACTACAGTAGTTAGAATGGGAGAGTTTTACAATAAATTTTAAACTGGCTTCTCGCCGTTCTGTCATTTACCTTCCTGTTCGACTCTGTGATCACATGTTAATGTTCATCCAGTCAATAAGTGCCATCTAAACGCTGTCCTTTGTATTGGAGCTGCAGAGGCACCCACTCAAATGAATATCACGATGAAGAATGTGCGACAGCTGAATGTGCAAAGCTGAATGTGCAAAGCAGAACGGGCTGCACTAGCCACACTACACCTACCGGCAATAGACTCATAGAGGGGTACTGTACTTTCATAGGTAATAGTCTAATAGCATTCTGTCAGGCTGTGGTAATGTAATCCCATTTACACTTCTTCAGTATTGCCTTGATATATCTTATTTACATTTACACAGCCCACAGAACATTCTACGCATCAGTCTCTGGCGTTTCTCATAATGATTTTTCTGAATGAACTCACTGCAAACAAGAATAATTACATCATTTATAAAGATTCCCCTTTTCCATTTTCATCGGTTGTGAAAACTTGAGAGCCTTTGTTGTCGCACAGTGAAATGTCCCTTTTTTTGCTAGAGTGTGAAGTCAGACTGAGTGCTCATGTTACTGACATCCCACACCGCACTGTGCGGTGATTAATGGCTGGCGACATCCCTGATTGGTTAATTACCCAGTGGGACAACATTACACTGCTTTTATTTTACTTGTCTCTCTCTCAAAATGCGACTGAGCTGACATCTCCTTCCCCTCCTCACTCCGCCGCCCTTCCTCCAACTGGAGGAGATGCAGAGAATCTGTGTCACATGCGAGAGGAGCACAGCCCCACCGTTTGTCCCCAATGGGGGCCTTTCAAGCTTTAGTGACACTGTGAGCCCCGCCCCCACACACGCAGCTTGGATTCCAGCTCCTGGCGAATCTACACCAGGGGCAGTTTGGCTTCACAATGGGTCGATTCAGAGAAGCTCAGAGAACACGCTGTTCCACCTCACCTCCCTGGGAGACTTGGCCCAGGTCACTGACACTCTGTGGCCCAGTGGTCTCCCTGTTTGGGGAGCACTGTGGGGTAACTGGACCTGGTAATACCCACTGGGAGGTAAATATCTGGGCTGTAATTTGAATGGGATCAGCACCGTTCACGGGGGGTTAAGTGATTCCCACACAAGCCAAACAGTGGTGCAAGAGTTCTGACTCCAGCTGAGAGCTGTCAGGGTCATAGAAGTAACGTTGACGCCGGGTGATTGATGGACATTTATTAAAGTTACAATATATTTAATAAATGTAACATGCCAAAATGACACACGAAAAGCAGGCCACATACACGACCCAGATAAACATTCAAACAAGATTTTTTTAACATTTAACTGACACTTTAATCATGGCAATGAGCTTCATTGATGCTAAAACTGAATAAGAAATGAACAGCGTCCTTCACAGATATATCAGCCTAAAGAGTCACATGTGGATCAGCAAAGCAGCGTTTCCATCTATGGGAACTTAATATTCCTTCTTTTCATTTTGCCATCATGCTCTTCTTTGTATTTTTTTCTGGCCTCAGTAAAATCATGTAACATTTCGGGGCAAAGATGCACAACAGGAGTCCATAGCTGGAGGCCAGGATGGCGAAGGTCTCCACGGCGACCGTGTACTTCCCCGGCGAGCTGACGTAGGCCGGCACGAAGGCCGCCCAGACGGTGCAGAAGATGAGCATGCTGAAGGTGATAAACTTGGCCTCGTTGAAGTTGTCGGGCAGCTTCCGGGCCAGGAAGGCCAGCAGGAAGCAGAGGCAGGCCAGCAGGCCAATGTAGCCCAGGACGCAGCTGAAACCCAGGGCCGACCCGATGTCACACTCCAGGACCAGCTTAGGGCTGTGGCCTGTGTTCTCAGACGGTGAGGGGGGAGCCTTCGCGAGCCACACCGCGCAGATCACCACCTGAATCAACGTACAAAACAAGAGTCCCATCCGCTGTTGGGCCGGGCCGAAGTAGCGCATGATATTGTTGCCCGGCAACGTAGCCCTGAAGGCCACCAGCACCACCACCGTCTTACTGAGGACGCAGGAGACGCAGAGGACAAAGCTGATTCCGAATAGGGTGTGACGCAGCCGGCAGGACCAGCCCGAGGGCCGGCCCAGGAAGGCCAGGGCGCACAGGAAGCAGAGCGCCAGCGCCAGCAGCAGCAGGAAGCTCAGCTCCGAGTTGTTGCCGCGCACCAGAGGCGTGTCCCTGTGGCGGAAGAACACGGCCGTGACGGCAGCTGTCAGGGCGGCGCCGCTCACAGAGAGCACCGTGAGGACGACACCCAGGGTCTCTCCGAAAGACAGGAACTCCACCTCCTTCAGCACACACTCTGTGTGCAAGCTGTTGGACCAGAATCGTTCTGGGCACTTCATACACTCAGTCGAACCTTAAATACCACAGCAAATGAAAAAGCATGCATCAGAATTAAATAACACATTCCCCAGTTTCCCCCAGCAAGTTTTCAGCGTTAGGTACTGCTGGGGGGGCGGTTAGGGGCCAGTGGCACCTGTCTGGTTGCTGACATGTCCATCTGCGCAGGGCAGGCAGTCAAAGCAGCAGACGGGTTTTCCTCTCTGGAGTGCTCTCCGGGTACCTGGGAGACAGGGTGCGCTACACTGAGACACGGGGACCTGTGGAGACAACAGGCCACAGACCTGACACCCCAGCCCCACTGAACGGGCAGCAGAAAGATTAGAATCAACGCCAAGCCCCACGGGCAATAAAGAGAGCGCCTGCAGTCACATGCTTCAGGGTGACCTTCCAGGGCACTTTTGTTTGTTATTCCTGGACAGCAGCCCGATTAATGATCACCTCTGGCATCACACAGTGTCTGAATTCATTCCAGAACTTTCCCACAGGCTACAAACTCCATTTTGTGTACGTCGATCTGAAAGGCTGTAATTAACACGCTGGCATGGTCTAATCACTAGTGAAATCTGTCATATTTTTAGCCACGCTCGCACACAATGCCGTCTCTATGAGTGATCGCCGTCTGCAGGACCGAGGCGCCCATCAACAGCCTGGCTCCGTGGGGTCGGAAGGGGGCTGGAAAATTCCAGGAATCTGAATATTAACGTCAGAGATTTGTGGTATGTGAACTAAAGGCTGCCCACTGTGAGCATTCAAGCGAAAGCGCAGGAGAGGCAGGGCACAATAGGTCACTCACCTCCTTTTGAGAGCCACCCCAGAAGACCTTCTTAACGTCGAACTCGAACGTGCCCCGAGAGCCGTCCGCAGAATCGAACTGGCCCACCTTGACGAATTCCACCCGGTCCCCGGGTCCCCTGTGCCAGTTGATGATGTCATAGGATGCCATCGGATCACCGTTCTCATCGAAATGTATCTCCTCCCCAGCGGGTGTGGTGAAGTTAACGGCTCTGAGGTAATGAAGGAGCTTTGCGGGGAACAGGAGGTCAGGAAATGGACACATGTCACAGAGAAGATCAAGCACAGATGTTAACCACATGCTGTGAATGCTCCATATACTTTACTCTAGTATATATATATATACTACATTATACTCCATTATACTCCTGATACAGAGTACAGCAAGAAAAAGTGGTGGAGTTGGGATGCAACTTTACCTGCCATGGCTGCAGCTTCCTAACATCAGGGCACTGCTTATCCTCAAAGGGCCCGTGACCTGGCTGGCATGCGAGCATGTCATGCAGAGCATGAGCGATGGCGTACACAGCCTTGTACACGTTGTAGGACACCCTCAGCTGTGACACATCCGTGTAGATGTTTTCCACTAGGTCCAGCCTCTCTGTTCCTGAACAGCGGGATCTGGTTGATGCCGAGCGAGACTGTCGGTCCTCCAGGGAGCAGTCAAACACAGCTTCCCAGAATTCCCTGACAAACGGATCGGCACCGGATGAATTGGGATGAAGCCGGGTCAGGAAAGGCCTGAGTCCCTGGATGTTCCCCCGTCGCAGAGCAAAACCGATGGTGCCACCCAGTGAGGCCATGAACTGGGGAGCAGAGAGCAGGCTGGATGTAACCCAGCCCTCTGTGGCGATCCACTGCTTCTCTGTGATGTTCCGCTTCACTACCTCACTGAGCAGGGCATACATGTCTGGTATGATGCCAAAAGTGACCACCACCTGGGCAGAGGACTGCATGATGACGTCCACGATGCGCGCCATCCTCCACTGCGAGTAGGTCTTGGGGATGAGCTGGGAGAATGCCAGGCACACCTCCGAGGTTTGGAGCTCTCGCTGCAGCAGAGCGACGCCTGACTTCCCATAGTCGTCGTCTCCAGCCACCACGCCCACCCAGGTCCAATCCAGCAGGCGTAGTAGGCGAGCCATGGCACGTACCTGGAAGGCGTCACTGGGCACCGTGCGCAAGAAGGTGGGGTACTTTCTCCAATCGCTCAGGCATGCACAGGAGGCAAAGTAACTAACCTGGGGGGGAGGACACAAAGCTCCAGTTAGAAACTAAACTAGTGGCACCATTAAATAATAATCTCAGTGTTAATTAAAGCTCAACACAGTCACCATAAAATATCAGCAATGTAGTTATCATTATATTTAACACAGACTGTAGCTGATGAACACGTAAGCCCCCAGATGGAAAATGAGGAGGCCATATTTGACTGGACGCTTCATGCAAGCCTGAGTCTGAATAGAATCTGCAATTGGCCTGGGAATAATTAGTGATCGGGGTTCACCAGTGGAATGCTGAAGACGCTGAGTGTGCGGGCGATGGCGATGGAGGAGGAGGAACGGGCGTCCCCGATGATGACGGGTACAGCCGTGGCACCGCGGCATGCCACCTGCTCCTGCCCCGTCACCAGAGCCAGGGCGGCAGCCAGCGTGGTTCCCTCGGCAAGGCAGCCATCGGCTGCCACGTAGCCCAGCGTCAGGTTAGGCAGCAGGGCTGGGCTGCGGTTGATCTCCTCCACGGCGAAGATCATTGTCTGCAGCCAGCGGTATGAGCGCAGGTCGAACCTGGGGGGGCGACAGAGAGAGGAGAAGAAGCATCGATTAGCATCGGCATTAAAATGCACGCCATGCAACATAATGGCAAGAATTCGCTAGTGCAGTGAGATGTTTTTAGATGGTCCTCCACAGAGGTTCTCTCACTCAAGGCAATTGGTGGCCACAGCTTGCTGGGTGAAGAGCTGGTCGGGATTGGGGGCCCGCATGTGTATGGGGAACAGCCCCCCCATGAGCACGTCCCCGTGCCGGTGCAGCACCCCCGAGGGCGGGCCGCCCACCGGCCAACAGGCCCCGTCTTCCAGTGCGCGGGCAAGGGGCACCCAGAAGCACAGTAAGCAAAGCCAGGCAGCCGGGCCCATGTGGCAGGATCGTGTCGTGGAGACGCGGGGGCACACCTGCTTATGTACGCCGCGGGCGGCCTGGCACGTAAAAAAACAAGCCGTGCATCGATTAGGCCGAGCAAGCAGCGACGTGCCAGAAAATTGAGCTGTCCCTAGTGGAGCGCGGATAATCGGCGCCTCGCGCACACAGAGGAATCCCACTATTGTTGTTTTTTCACCCAGACCTCCTTCGCCGGAGGACACTGGGTTCTTACAGCCTTGGCAACTAGCTTTGTTTACGATTCACTCCGGATCGCCATCGCTTTTTATGACGCACCGCTTCCTGACAGATGCTGATGTTTAATGATGCTGCTGGGCTTCTGCCTTCCAGCACGGCGATGAAATTAGGAAACCGGCAACACAGAAAACCATGGAACACGGTGCATATGGCTGCAGACCAGGATACTCTTCCTGGGTAAAACCCAACAAGAAAAACTTAATTAGCGCCGTCAAACCATGTAGGGCAGTGACACATGCAGCGGTAAGGCAATGAAATTAGCTAACGAGCTGGCTCTGATCTTAGCTTAGTGCTAAACCCCTTCTCCAAGGTAATTCTGGGAACTGCAAGGGAGTAATGGAGGTGTGCTCCGTCTGTACTTTCATCACCGAGCTGCAGCCTCTTTCCCATTTCCATTTCAGCACTGTGATTTAAAAATGGGCCGTTCTGGTCATGACTGCAGTTCCTTTGTCTGAGCCTGCCTGCTTGCATGTACGTGTCTGTCTGCACATGTTTCTGTCTGATGGACCATTTTCACAGCCCTGGGCAAAACAGAATGGAGTAATTGCTAGTTAATGTGTCTGTTTTGCAGCGGCCCTGAGACAGGAAAGATCCAGCACCCCCCCCCCGCAACCCTCCCCACACATTATAGTTGATTATAGTTATTGTGTTACTATTGTTTGTTTGGCGGTGACTTACTCAACAATATAAGGTCCTATTTGTTCAGAGTTGACTCTCAGCCTGAGAGACCAGCTGTCCTACTAATGTAGATTACAGGACAGTCATTGATTCAGCTCTGGTTACACTACCTTCCATGCTGTTTCGCTGGTGTGAATGAATGGGACCAGCAGAGATCATATAACAATGAAGCTGGCAGCTGTATGCTTCCTGTGTGCTCCGTAACCTGACTGACCTGACAGTTCAAAGAACCCTTTACCCAATAGCTCCATTATCTGCCTGCAATGGCAACTCCATGACCTCCTGTACAGATTCTTTAGCATGGTGAATCAGCCACTGCTAACTAAACCATTACTTCACCTTGGGGGATAAAACATCATTTTTGAACCAAAAAAATAACACCTGCTGCATCTAAAAGGGGTGAATCTTTATGTTTAGCAGTATAGATTGCAAACCCTTGGTCACAGTTAAAGACAACTGATGCTGATGGCATTTTCAAGTACACTGCTCCAATGAAGGCAAATATTTTCAGAGATGGTTTCTTTTGTTAGCTGGTAGATTCTACCATGATTCATTTGGCATGCAAATTAGTCCTAGTTCCAGCCAAGAATCCATTTTGTGGAAACAATTTAGCATAGCAAGATAGTGGGAACGCAAGTCGCCTTCTTACGTGGCACAACGTCTCATACAGGACGCATACAGGACATCTTTGGAATCTGCATTTGCCCCTAATCTACATTGCTCAGTCTTCGCGGTCTTACAGGCTTGCAACATGAGGTCAATTGTCTGTCATGTCTCCATTCTCTGGTAATCGAATTTAAGCCAATCTCTTCCAATCTGTTTTCTGGATTTGTTAGAATAATTATCTCAACATTTTAATTGTTCTTCAGTTGCTTGTGATATTTCTTTTGAGATGCCCCCCCCCCCCCCGTTACATTACTGAGGTTTCTTCCATATATCTGACCTCATTAAATATATCTTGGCTGTTACCATCTTTATCATACAAGCCTTCAATGTATTCCTTCCATCTTGATCTTTGTTCTGTCATTGTTTTTTTTTTTTCTCCATTGTTGTCATTCAGCAGGTCCACTTGAGGTTGGAACCTCCTTTTATGTCCCCCTTTAATGTCCCTCCGAGACTATTTCTGTCACTTCTGTGAACTATATAATTAGCAGAAACAGGTCAGGTGTGCTTTGTCTGCCTGTCCAGCTGACATGTGTAGAACAATGGATTTCACCTTCCGCCTGAGCCTGCCGCTGGCACGGACACCACACAGAAGGTCGGCTCACACTCAGATATGAGTTCGGGCCAAAATCATTCCGTGCTCCACGCCCCTAACCCTTTCACATCCCGCAGCCCAGAAAGTGGAATCTGCCGAGCAGTTCACAAAAGGTGTCAAGTAAGATATGAGAAACGGCAAAATTCTGATTGGGCGCCACTTTCATCAGCCGTCCAGCAATCTTGCAAACCTCCTGTGAAAAATGAAATAGACACTGTCCCAGATGAACGAGTGAGAGCTTTAGAAACATCCGCGTCCTTGTGGAAACACATGTGTGGAGCGCTGGCTGACTTCAAAGTTCAGGTATTAAGCAATTAACACTCCAAAATCCCTTCTAACAGGATGCGGTCCATGTCACGTTAGTTTTTTGGCATTTGACTGTGACCATAACATGAGGTGGCAGGTGACCATAACCCTGCAACCTCATGACCTGCACTCCTCTGCAGCGGTGGCACACCGATGGAGTGACGGCACCTTCTGAAAGAGAGTGCAAACAGCTGCGAGGCTTTGGCCACTGGCAATATTTCGGCTTTTCCCCTGCGGGGGGGGGACCTGCTGCAGGCGGATGACACGTGTGTCTCTATAGCGTGAGTTTTCTTATAGGGTGATTGAAATTGTGTGTGTGTGTGTGTGTGTGTGTGTGTGTATGAGAGAGAGAGTATATGTGAAAAGTAAGAGAGTGTGCGACTCTTGTCTTTTGTTTACGTGTAAATATGCATGTGTACGCAGGGCTGTTCCTGGAAGCACAGAGACACATTTAGGAAAGGGGACAGGGGACACATTCCTGAGCCCCTTTATTAATTCGTCCTGTGTGGAGCGTCCGTGCAGCGTGCCCAGGGTGCCTACCGACCCCATCCATCCGAAACACGGAGTCAAACGAATGGCGCAGGCAGGTAAGTCTCTGTCTGGTGATGATACCATTCTCAGCTAAAAAGTGTAAATAGCTGGTAATGAATAGGCTGGACTGAGATACTGAGCAGATGAGATACTTATAGGGTACCACTTTGTATGTACCCAGGGATGTTTGTCTCAAGAAAACATTAAGAATTTACATCAGTTCTTAATGACTCAAGGCTGTAAGTGTTTTGTATCTTTTCACGGAAAACTGAATGTGATACGTTGACTTCTAAATTTATTTATATGATATTTGTCCATGTTGGCTATTCAATAACTCTTGAACTCAAGGACCCCGTTACCAGAAAATCTCTCATTTCATAACATATGCAGCTGACACGAGGCAACAATGGCTGAACTGGGGGGGGGGTTCTCAAAATGCTTTATCTACCTACTCGCTTTTAGGTGACGCTTTGCAGGAGACTGTGGTGGGGTAAAGAGTTTGGACATTTATATTTACAGACAGTCCAAGGTCTCAGAACTGATATCTTGGAGGTTTATTCCAGAATTTAGACGGAGAACATGTTGCAACTATAAGGAGGATGAGAAGGATGCTTAAGGCACAAACCCTACGCCGCACACCTGAGAATCCGACAACTTCACCTGGATTTTTCCTTCCCAATCGAGTAACTTCTCACGCTACTTATTTACCAGTGATTATGAAATATTCATTGCAGCACATGCCGTCAGATTGTACTCAGAAAACCAGAAAACCTCGTTCTTATCAGGATCTAACATAACGCTTGAGCTTAGAGTCCCCTGCTTTTAGGTTTTATTTTGTCCCCAACTGCAGGTCAATTGGACGTCTCTCGCCTGGTGGTGCCAGCACTACTCATGCTTGGCTGGATTGTGGGATGTGCAGTAGTTGTGTACTGGGTCTTCAACTAGGTCAGTGTACCACCAATATTGTGAAATTGAATGACAAGCTTGTTATATAGTTAAGAGTTAATTTCAAAGAAAAAAACATAATAAATCATATTAAATTACTTACAGCTCAAATTCCATACCGTATTCATGGTTTTAACATGCATATAACCTGTGTAATCAGTGGCCTGTACTATGAAGCGGGGTCACTGGCTTATCGGGATTTAAGGTACCGCAGTTTAAATGGACTTCATATTCGTTCACTTACATTTTGACTAGACTACCTTAAAACTGACAAATTACCCCGATAAGCCAGTAACCCCTCTTCGTAATACAGGCCCCAGGTGTAGAAATCTGAATCCAGCTGCTGTTTGTGCAAATGTATTCTCTCTTCACAGGATAAAGAAAAATGTTAAGAAGTGGTGGAGGACGTAACACACTATGAGTTGAAGACGGTTCTTGATCTGTTCACGTTGCTGTGTGTCTTTGCATGTGTTTGAACATGCATAAATCTTTTGTAAAGTTCTTTTGTGGCAGTGCACCTCTATGGTCCTGGTCACGGAAACGGGATGACAGAGACCCCTTCATCAGCTTTAGGACAGGGCGGTGATTTGGCTCACTTCCAGGGGTTTCTGTCTTGGGAAAATGGCCCATTTGTCACACGCCCGGCCCTGGTGACAAGCGAGGCAAATACCACACGTGTCTGCAGAGGCTCATGGGATATGGAGCAACCAGCTGTCGCACCATTTTTCCACTCTGATTTTCCAATATCGTCTCCTGCCTCCATACATGTCCTGTGCGCCTGGATGCCATTATAGTGCAGGAGGCACTGGAAGACAGCTCCTCTTGAAGGTCATTTGAGGCTTGCAGGAAAGCAGCATTTTTCTGGCTGTAAATGTAGTCCTGATTCACGTGGTTGTTTTCCATCTTTTATTCCACAGACTGTCAGCACCATAAACAAGCACTCCATAGAGCAATACGACAAACGACTGGGCATGATAAAACTGTCAGTGACTTGTTACAAATGATTAATTTCCCATGCCTTGATTTTTGAATAAAAATATGAAAATGGAGGACATTATCTCAGCTGGCTCACTACAAATGTAATTTCATCACCCCCCCCCCCAAATTATATGAAGATAATAATTTTTTATGGACAATCACACGACTGCTTATGTCCCTGTGTTGCTGGGAACAAGCTTCAGACTTCCAGCAACTCAGAGGAACATAGATGGATGGATGGTCATGTTCTAATGGGTGTGTGTTATTTTTTTGTTGCTGTTGTACAGGTGTACTCTGGTACAATGTAGACTTTTACACACATTTCTTGATTAGTACACACGTAAAAGACTATTTTTGACATTTTGTGTGGGCCCCAACTAACACAAAAAAACAGTTTTTCCACATATATACCTTCCTGAAGACCCCCCCCCCAGCAACATTCCTGTCTTGCACCTTTATAAACGGCCTTTTGGAAACTAACCAATCAGATCATGACGCTAGAGAGCGCGAGCGGCCAATGAGTTTACAGTATCTGAAAAATTGTGCGTTGGTCGCTCGAGATCGTATCAGTGAAAGATGACACTTCCAAGGATTAAAAAAACCAAAACTAATCATGTTGTTTAGTACATTTTAGACTGGAAATATGCAACACTGTAACGGTCGAAGCTTTCCATAGTCTGGTTAATGACATACGAACATAAGAGCTATACAAACGAGAGGAGGCCATTCGGCCCATCAAGCTCGCTTGGGGAGAACTTAATAGCTCAGAGGTGTTAAAATCTTATCCAGCTCTGATTTAAAGGAACCCAAGCATTCAGCTTGCACTACGTTTTCAGGAAGACTATTCCATACTCTGACTACACGCTGTGTAAAGAAGTGCTTCCTTAAATCCAGTTTGAAATGTTCTCCCGACTGTCAACCCCAGGAGTACGTCCCTCACAGCAGAGCCTTCGAAGAACTGGCTTAGAGCCTTTTTCGTAAGCATTGTGAGCGGAGAGCAGGTTGCTGAAGTTAGCAGGCAGTGTCGCCGAGTAAGTACAGTGTTGCATGATGTGACCACAAGATGTCAGCTTTTAGCTCACTTAAATGGGGCTGCCAACTCTGCGCTGACGTGACACACATGCTTACGCAAAAACATCTCCGGCAGATCTGTATTAATCCATTATAAACCTAAAATTAGCCACATCAAAAGCTTCGGAGTAGTTTGCAAACCCTACAGACTATTTACAAGGTAATGTAGCTGTTTCATACATGTAAATGCGTGTGCAGACTTGTCTCGAAACCTTTAACAGAACCTAAAGAGTGACACAAGCATTTTTGCTTTTATAAAAAACAAACACGTAATGTTTTTATTTTATATTAAATTATTGTATTGCAAGAAACTCAAGGGTATTTTGCTTGTTTAGAATGTCTCATGGTACTTTAAAAGCAATGTTTTGCAGTAGTAAATGCTTAAGAGACTTGTTTCCAGGCTTAGATGCTGATTGATCAAAAGACATTTTAAGCTGTGCTTAAAACACTTGTGGAGAGTTTGCCTTATTACCTTACTGTGTCAAATATCACTGCGCTAAGAAGATTCAGTTCTACCATGAATGATGCTGACATCAGAAATGGTGACATCATTTAAATGACAGGTGGTGGAGTCTGAAATGGTACATACCTTCAAGAGATTATAGTGTGTGGTTTATTTTGTGCTGTTTTTATGTGAAGATGCAGGATACAGGTTCATGCCGCTGAAGTTTTTAGGGAAAAGGCATATGATATTGTTTTCCATACGTTAAAGAAATGGCTTCACTCATGAAAATGACAATGGTTGCAGGTACATTGGTTAACCTCATGTCTAAGAACAGCCTTTCATTTTAAAGCACTGCAATGCACTGCTCTGATGCTTATGTGAAATAATTATGACCTTTGACTAAAGGATGTTTCAAAGACCTCATACTTTGGAGCATCAACATCTCACTGCCTCTGTCTATGGAACATATCTTTGGTCCCAGTCATTTTCCATCAAAGTTGCATCAAACCTAAGTCTGTCAGGAAATTTGAGGTTGTAGGTAAAAAAAAAAAACAGTATTACATTGCAGTGCATATTAAAGTGAGCCTGTTATCACTGCACATGTGGGTAATGATGGTAAAACCCGATCATTTTTAACTTCTAGGGACATTTTTCAGGTCTCCACATTATAAACCTCAATTTTATAAAATATCTCTGAAATACAATCAAGAAACTAATATAGCCAAATGTCTTATTCTGTTTCATTACTTATGGTTATGTTTAGGGCCAGCTAAGGGTTAGGGTTGGAATGGTTAGAATTAGGGTTATGCTAGATGAATGGAGAGTCTTCAGAATGATAGCAGTATATGAAGTGTGCGTGCAGCTCAAGCTTTGGCCGTGTCAGTGTGTGAGAGCAAGTCAAGCATTCTGCCTGCATGTCATGGTGAGCTCCCATTGCTCAGGTTTCAGCTATGGCTGCTGCCTGTCACCTGAGTGCCAACAACTGTGCTTTTAATCAGAAGGGGGGCGACCAGTGGGTATATTTAACATGTCCCGAGGACAGCCGTAAATATAGTAGGGGCAGTACCTGCAAACAGGGCACGGAGAAGGTGGCGGGTCTGCCAGCTCCATTAAACACGGTCACAGCATTTACAGAATGCTGCTCTGCAGTCACGATTAGCGGCGGTTAGCTGTGAGTCATGGCGTCTGCAAAGGGAGACCTTCTAAAGTGCGGCACTCCTGACAGTTCGCAGAAGAAGTGCTATTGTATTGCAAATACTGAACATCTGCTTTTCATGTTTGCGATGTCATGGATCACAAGACCGCTGTATCCCCTCAGATGGGAGAAAAAACCTTGATGGTAACTGGGACACAGTCAAAGGACAAACAAAACACATTTCTGTTTAGAATTTATTAAATAAAATTTCTTTGAAGATGCTCATTATAAAGTATCTAAATACAGGCATCTGAGGTATATCCAACTGTCCCTCTACCAGAACGACAGGTGCAGAGGGAAGCTGCTTCATGTGAAAATCGACCAGAATAATAATGATTACCTATCAGTGAAAATCATGTATAAAACTAGACAAACATTAAAAAATGAACTCTCCAAAAGAAACCACCGTACATCCAAACACTTCAGCTATTTATTTTTTGACAGAATGCAATTGTATGGCAGTGAATCACTTTAACTGAGAGGACCTCAGGTAAAGGATAATGGAAGAATAGAAATTTTAAAAGTGCACCAATAAACAGGGTCATTTTCAGTTTAAATTTTAAATTTGTTTCCTGGACAAACTAGCATGGAGGCACAATTTGCCATAAAATATGCTTTGAATGCTATTACAATGGAGTTCGTCACACATGGCATAAATATAAAGCTGGATTATTGAATATGAGGTCATTAGCTATAAAGGCACTGCTTATAAATGATTACATTACTGATCATGGTCTAAATTATGCTTAATAGAAACTTCGCATTAAGCAAAATGACTATTTTCTTCTATATGAGACTGCTCTTCCTGGGTATTCCTTATGTATATAAGCCCAGATATCTCGAGGTGATGGTGTTGCTGTTATCTTTGATTGCAAAACAAGGGTGTGAATTCAACACGTTTGAATTGATGGTATTTAACGTGACTGGCGTAGCGACATGCAACCCTTCCTGAAATGTCATTATGGCTGTTTAAAGATCTCCTGGCCCCTTCATAAAGGAATTTTTCATTGTTGAGGATTTTAATATCCATAGGGAAAATGATAGAAATCTTCTCAGGACAGCCTTCATCTCCATTCTAAATTCTGTTGGTTTTTAGATTTGGTTCTTAGCTGTGGTATTTCTGTGGAACATGTGGAAAATTCTCCCACTAAACTCTGCTATCTCAGACCATGCATTGGTGATGTTTGAGATTCTGACAAGGGCAACAACATTGTTGGCTCCTAAGCACTACTTCAGGTGTTCGATCAGCGCTTTGACTGCTGCGATTCTCTATTAAACACACTGTACACGAAGAGACAAGGCCATTAGCGAGGCTGAACTGGAACTTGTGTTCCAAACGGTTGAGCGGACATTTGGTAGCAGACTTTGTTGCTCCATTAAAAAGAAAACTTAATGACAAGAAACACACACCTTGGTATACAGACCAAACATGTGAGTCTAAGCAAGCCACACATAAACTTGAATGCAAAAGCAATATCACCAAGTTAAAGGTTTTTTTCATTACCTGGAAAGAAAATGTTTTAATATACAGATATTCGCTATCTAGTACCATACCTCTCCAGGCTGATGGAAAACAACAAAAACAATCCCAGATTCCTATTTGGAACTGTGTCGTGTCTGACAAGCAGGACTTGCAGTGTCCAGTAACACATAGCAGCAATGATTTTGTGTTTTTTGATGACAGCCAATATTAGGGAGACTATTCGGAGTGTTCATTGGTTGTTCATGATATTCAGATATCTGGCTCAGCTATGTTAGATAAAATAAATCAGGAGATATTTGAATTCTTCTTTATGATAGATAAATCTGCTCTACTAAACCTACAGTCCGTTTGTTCTATAACATACCTGCAAAGCTGTTTGAATAGATCTCACCACTAATAAGTGGCACATTACTTAATATAATAAAGATCTTTAAGACTGGGGTATGTCTCAAATTCACTCAGAATTCCTATTGTCTGACCCATCCTCAGGAAACCAAATCTGGATCCCAGTTATTTGGTTTATTATAAACATATTTCTAACCATCCATTTAATTCTAAAATCTAAAAAAGTAGTTGCTACTCAGCTCCCTCTCTTTTTGGCAAAGAAACAACATTAATGAAATGTTCCGGTCGGGGTCCTCGTCACAGTATTGAAACTGCACTATTGAGAGTCATGAATGACTTGCTTATGGCCAGTGATGATGGATGAATATCCTTGTTGATCCTACTGGATCTAAGTGCACCATTTCATATTGTTGACTATGATATTTTATGGGTGAGGCTGGAGTCTTTGGTTGATTTTAAAGGACAGGCATTGTTCCGGTTCTGCTCACATTTAACTGACTGTTTGCAGTTTATCCATGAATCAATGAATCCTCTGAATCCACCAGAGTGAGGTATGGTGTCCCACCATGTTATCTCCTGGGTCCATTACTATTCACCTAGTACATTCTGCCTCCTGGCGATATTATTAGGAAACATAGTGTGAGTTTTCATTGTTGTGCAGATGACACACAGCTATACAAAACTGTAAAAACAGATGAGCTATCACAACCAGTAACTTCCTTCTGTTAACCCCTGGCAAAGGAGAGGTGTTACTAGGGGGCCCTAGGACAGCCCGGGGTGCAGTCGATAGCATAAAGCTTGATGGCTGCCCTAGTCAATGCAAACACAGCGGTGCCACGATTGACTCAAGTGTTTCCCTGGATGCTCACATTTACAGCGTTTATCAGACACTCGTATCCAGAGCAACTTCCATTTTTTTCTGAATTCAGGGACAGTCTCACTGGAGCAAGTTGGGGTTAAGGGTCTTGCTCAGGGACCCAATGCCAGATGTGGGACTCAAACCCACGGTCTCCTGGTCCAGAGGCAAGTGTCTTAACCACTATACTTAACACATAAATACAAATGTGGTTAAAACAGCTATCTTCCATCTGAGGAATATTGCAAAATGTAGAACAATGCTTTCACTTGAGGATGCATAAAAGTTAGTACACCCCTATATAACCTCTAGATTGGACTATTAGTTGGATGCACCTCTGCATCAGTAAACAAACTCCTATAAGGACTGTGAAATGTGAGCAGGTTTGGCCCTGTACTAGCATCAATCTGCTGGCTTCTGGTTAGGTCTAATATTAATTATAAGGTATTACTGCTAACGTATAAGGCACTGAATGGTCTTGCACCAGAGAACGTTAGCAGTTTTTCTAGTTTCGTATAACCTCACTTGTTTGTTCCATTCTCCGTGGGATGGGCTACCCGGCAGTACCTAGAGTGGAACAATCTTGGTTGCAGAGCATTCTGCTACAGGTTTCCAAAATTGTGGCAGAGTCTACCAGCAAACATCTGAGATCCAGACCTACACACAGTATTTAAAGTCAATGCTAAAAACTCACTTGTTTAGTCTAGCATATGGTGACAGAACTAATAGCTAACTTTTACCCCCAGTTAGGATTACAGTCTGGGACAGAGTTCTGGCTTAACCTGTCACATCAGTGCTGGGGTTCAGGGATCTTTCATGTATGTGTTCCCTCCCACCTTTCCTGCCTAGTTAAGCTGTCATAGTTAATTAGACCTGCCAAAGACACCTTATCTCCATACTGCACTACAAATCACCCAGTTTAATTAACACACTGTTCATTTCTTCCCTACAACGTGGGGGATTCTGTTAGGGATGCACGGATCGATTGGCTAGTGACCGGAAATGGCACGTTTTCATCCCGAATGGCACTGACCAGCACTCGGCCAATCAGTCTAAATATGGCTGATTTTATGAGCCAATCAAGTACTTTTTGAACCAACCAGTGGTGGTCGTTATGGCGATATTTTATGATAATTACAATTGCATCCACAGTACTCAGCTCAGAGGCATTGTAAGAATCGAGATACAGCACTACATTTACATTTACTTTTATTTAGCAGACGCTTTTGTCCATACCGATGTACAAGTGAGGCAAATAGTACATTACATGTGCACTACTTCACACTATTATTATAACAACAAACCGGCAAGTACCTATCACGCAATGCCTGTATGTACGGACACCGCAACAGTACCACAACAAAAACAGACTGACGTGAAACAAAGCAATTTCAGCCTGCATGACATATCAGCACTGTCTATATCTCACTTCTTTGTCAATTACATGTCTCAATCGATCTCAGTTAAGTGCCTAGATGTTCATTTTATAACGTGATTAATCTTTTTAGCCAGGTAGCTAAGTTGGTGGAAAAAAACAAACCAACAAACTTTATATACTACTACTACTAAAAATATTGTGCTTGTGTCACAAAGTAAATAACACACAGTCCTTAGACTGTTCAGGTGTGTTGTTGCATAAATTGGTTCCAAAAAGGTTGTACTTTGATTGTGTGAAATAGTTTGTATTTGCAAAATCTGATTTGAACCAATGCACTATATTTTGCAAACTTTTGTAAAGGTGCTGTATAAGAAGTGACAACACAACCATCTTTTTAACCACCTAATCGTACTGATTGGCCGTGTCCCCCGTTAGATGACCCGCCCCTCAAAGTCAGTGCACGTCACTGCCAAATACATTTGGAACAACCAATTTTATTTGACACTTGTGGAGCCATTTTTATTTGAAAAGGTTATTAGAAACATTTTGTTTGTAGAAAGTTCACTAAAGCAGTGTCAAAAAGGTGTAGTCTGGTAATTATTAAATTATTAAACTAAGAAAACTGGAATCTGCCAAGATCACTATCAGCCGGTCAGGTTTAAAAAGAAAATTGCCAATCGGGATTGGCCAAGAAAAATGCAACCAGGATTGGCCAAGAAAAATGCAATCGGAATTGGCCAAGAAAACTGCCAATCGGGATTGGCCAAGAAAAATGCAATCGATGCATCCCTAGAATCCACCCTAGAGCTCCTGATGATGGGCAGTTCCCTCCCTGCCCGCCCACCCTGCCAACACATCTGCCTATGTTTTCTTGCTTGCTATTGGACAGCACCACCCTTCCATCCTACCAAAGGAAGCAGTATCCTCAACTGCCTGCCCAGATATCAGCATCCAGGTATCATCATTCCACTGGACTTTCTGCATATATACCTGGACTACAAACAATTATGTTTTATAAATTGGGAGAATGGGCTCCTGTTTTGAGTCTGGTTCCACCTAAAGTTTCTTCCGAGGAAGCTTCTTGTGCCAATGCTGCCTCTGGCCTACTTTCTGGTGGCTATGGGTAGGGATAATAGGTCATGTAATGTGGAAATACACCATCGAAAATGAACTGAATTGAATTGGAAAACAGAATGTGAAGGGAAGGGGTCTTGAGAACCTTTGGTGTAGACATTGCTTTACTGCTAAATAAGTCATATGACCTTCCAGTCTCTACATTTATAAAGAAAAGAAGAGCACACACACACACATACACATGAGTAAAGACGCTCAGTTTTGCACAAAACAGTGGCTAAGCTCTATGGTGAATCATGGTCAGAATCATAATAAGCAGACTACTGTGCTATGAAGGATTGGTTTGTTTCAGCCCTGGAAATTGTAGGACTCATAAATCAAAAAAAGCAAATAATGGAACAAGCCCTTCATATTCAACTGAACATGTACAAGATCTGCATGAACAATATATATTGTATGCATGTTGACCTAATTGAAAATATGTATACCACAGTAGTTATTTTAATAAATGCAAATCAAAATTAAAATTTTATAAAGGTAATCCATATTTGTGTTAAGACTTTATATCAACGACATAAAAATATTTATGCAAATTTGTTCCAGACTTTTACTTTTTGACATATAAGACTGTCCTCACAATAACTGAATTCAGTAGAGTTTCTGTAGAAACAAATCGTTCCTACAGGACCCTGGTTGTACATTTATGTGCTCCTATTACCTGACTGCTGCATCACATAGTTTACACTCATGTGTTGTGCAACAACAGATCCCTGTACATTACTATAAATCTTGCTTGAACTATTTGCAGAGCAATAATATACTGGGATCTGCTTGGTTACAACTGACCTCAAGGAAGAAAGGTCTCATACTTAGATCAATTATATGTGATACATAAAATGTAAATTGGAGAGAATAATGGTCCCTGTGGGGACACTGTTCATGGAGAAAGTATCTGATGGCCCTGGTCTCCGCTCTGGAGGACTGTGGATTGCTGCTAACCCTTTCCTAGTGCCCAGCGGTCAATGAAAAGCTGAGATTCTCCTCACATCTCATGCTTCTGGTTCATCACCACACTCGACATGTCTTCTTAGGTACCATGTAGGACTTATTTTGGCAGTTGAAGGCTTTGGCAAACTCTGGAAAATTCTGGAGTGACCCCAGTACCCTGTGGAGGACACAATATAGAATGTTCTTACTCCAGTTTTTTCATTCTCACATTATATTTTTTGCTCTGATACCAAGACAAAATAACAGCCTGACCTGAACTCGCCTGGACTGTGGACATCAGTCTTAATAGCATTAACAGCATGTTCTGGCCTGTGAGTTCCACACCACACCTGAGAATGGAAGTGAGGGAATAAATCTTTAGATGGAGACCTGTATTTCTTAAGTTACAAATCACCACTATTTCAGGACTGTCAACACCTCTGTTAAGTAGGAAGTGTTGGAGGTTTTTATATTATGATGTTCTTCCCCGATCCTTCCTTCCATTTGCTCCTACTTGGTTTACACTATCAGACCTGCCTTAATGTGCTCCTGTGAGCACTTACCTGGGCGAAGTTGAGGAAGAAGAGCTGCTTGTGGTTCAGCTTAATGCCAGGTAGGGGTGCCTCCTCACCATGTTTGCTTATGAAGTTCAGGTAGGCCTGAAACATCAAGCAACACGTCTAGTCGAGAACCACACAGGGAAAAGATCCCCTCTGCACCTTGAACTTCCTTGGCCATCTTAGATGCCTTCTCATCAGGTTTATGAAGCAGGATGCTTTGTCAGAAAATCTCACAACCTGCTTCTCTAGAGATCCTTGGGTGCAAAAGGTTTCTATGAGCAAAGGGGATCTGCAATGCTCCAAACTCCATCTTGGAGAGAAAAGTGACCACTCTGTTCTGTCTCTCTTCTGCATTCTTTAATGCTTGTTGATTAGGGACATCACTGTAATGTAAATGTGTGGTGTTTGGGAGCAATTGCCAAAAAAAGAATTATATTTCTTCAAACAATTTGACATAACCCAGCTGAAACATGAAAACACAGTCCAGAGCTTCATATGGAATCCAAACTGCAGACTCCGGGAACGAGACCATGAAACTGTCTGCATGTGCTGTGTTGATTAAATCCATCTTTCCATCAAATGCTGACAAGGGGAATTACTCTCCACACTGCAGCTCAAGCTGGTAATTTTAATAGTCATGACCACCATCATAAACATACTAATAAAGCAGATTGAATCAGCAATCATGAAACTGGGTAAGGTAAATTATTACAAATTATAAAATACCTGATGTCTATTGTAATAACATGAAAGTCAATCTAAGGAAGGCTTTCTAAATGTAAAAGTTTTATAATATACTCTTAGAACCATATTCTTACATAGGGAACTGACATTAGGATGTGCCGTCCTTACTTGATACGACTGTCGGATGCCCCCGTTGTCTGCGATGTTTTCTCCGAGGGTGTTATTCCCATTGATCTTGTCCCACAGGCAGTGCACAGATAGGGGAACAAAAAGTGTCATTTGGGGTTTTCTTTGTGTGTTTTGAAATCACTGCCTATACCAGGAAAAACTATTAAGCTCTTTGCTCACCGGGGAAGAACACCATTGTTAGTGAGACATGCCCCCCCCCCCCCCCCCATCTGCTCACGATGCCATGATGAGGGAAATGTGTCTGCTTTTTGGGTAGTTCTCTTAGGGAAGAACCGTGAGCAGATGGGGGGGACATGTCTGGGTGTCTCTCTGTGCGATGTTTTCATTCATGCTAGCAGCTCCTCTGGCATATCGCTGTAAAAAATGTAGGATGAGGAGACATGTGGAGGGTGGCTTCCTTACATTTTGGCCGCCGGCCATGTCCCATGAGAAATTTCCATATTGATGGACGATGCACTTTGCCAGATCCTGAAAGCGCCCTGTAGATGCTGCGCTCCACCAGTCCTTTAGGTCTCCATCCTTGTCGAAGTTCCTGCCTGTTCAGTGAAGCACACTCATACTGACTCATCGCATTGTCTGCCTTCTCGAAGTGTCCTGAGTTTTGTACCACATTAACAGTACAGCACTGTATCATAAAATTGATTTTGCCATATTAACAGTGTAAGGAAAAATCATAGGAAATATAGGTACATTGGTATTTATAATAAATGAAATCCTGATACAAATTGTGAAAAGTAAAAAGTCAGCCATGCATTAGAACCTCAATGTCAGCACTTTGTAGGATTGGTCTTTTTTTACCAGCCTATAAACGGTGATTTGTATGATCATATGCCATTACTCGTGCTGTTTTTACAGTTCTAATAAAACATCATCTTTTTTCCCTTTTCTTTCAGATATGCAGTTCTTCTGATATCCGTTCGACACATTCCTGTCCTGCATTAATTTCAAACACAGACCACAAAGCATATTTTGCCATACGCTGCTCAAATTGAATATCACTTTATTGCATCTGTGGAAATCCCTGAGATCGCTGAGTGTAGACTAAATAGGATGCCACCTTTTTGGTGCCTGCACATTTTAGGTAAAAGCAGTGCTCTGAAATACGTAACAAACTTTGTGCTGCAAAACACATATCTTTATGTAATCCCATAGACCTTCACTCACCATTGTCATCAAAGCCGTGAGTGATTTCATGGCCAATGACCATTCCAATGCCGCCATAGTTAAGCGACATGGGTTGACCTTTGCCAAAGAAGGGGGGTTGAAGGATTCCAGCTGGGAACACTGTGGGAAGGAGGCCCTTCGACGTCATTTACAGCCGACACTCTCAGCCCACATGGAGCTTTGCGCAAACCAAGAATGTTCCATTGCGCCCACTAACTGTACACTCAGGTAATGTCAGGTAGGTGCATTCTACCTTTCACTAGCCCAAACTGACCCACCATTAATTTTTTAACAAAAACTGGAAAAGCGTTTATACAATCTGATAATGATTTAATAATTCATTATAGGAAAGAGCAAATGGTGTGATGTCACTTATACCTATTTGGTTTCTGCTTGATGAGTAGAAGGCGTTCACAATGGCAGCTCCTGTGATCCATCTTATTTTCAGCAACAGAAAAAAAATTGAGATTAATTGAGCTCAAGTTCCCCTGGTATTTGGAAAAGAACGTGTCATGTTGAGTAGAGACCTGGACCTGGGTACCTACAGATCCAGCAGAGTGACTTACTCTTCTTTGTTAACTTTCATTCTTAGTTTCTTCAGTCGTTTCTTCTGACCATACTCTAGGTTTTTCAAAATGTTCTCGAAATACTCGTGCACATTGTAGCTCAGCTGAAACAACAAAAACATAAAATAGCAAAAGCTCAATTTTCTGGTACTATGTACCGTACTATAAGACCATAGCATTAAAAAGTGACTGTAATGATTTATTTTCTGTTATAGATGTTTACATGTCCGTCGCCTTAGTGGCTCTTGCTCTTGTAAGATTCCAACTTACGTCCTTGTACTCATTGTGCAGATTTTCGTCATTCATGATGTTCTCAGAGAAACCAATCCTCTCACGAATAGCCCTTGCCTGGAATTTAGAGCAGAGAACAGAGCCAAGGTTTTTTGTAGCACTATGTAGTCACATTAATGATTTCATTAAACAGTGTTGTTTCACCTTTAATTTTATTAAATAAACTGCTTTTTATAGATGGTATGGGCTCAAAGTCTATGAGACCAAGAATAGAAATTTTATTATAGATCGCATTTCTTACCTTTTCTTCTGCTGCACTTTTGGTCTCCTTGTCCATCCAGGGAAGGTCATCAAGATTATTCACAAAAACTTGCCTGATCTCAGCAATCATTTCATCCATCTTGGCCAGATAAATAGAAAAATCTTACTATTTTATTTTTTCCTCTTGTGATGTAATCCATAAAGCCCTTTCGGGTTGGAGCCATTGTGTTCAATTATGCATCGCACAAGCACATTAAACCTAATGAATAGAATCATCTGTATATAAAAACTGTTATTTGTGCAATCCTGTGTTTTCATGAATAGAGCTATTAGCCATGTGAGATACTCATTACAGCCATATGGTGATTGAGCCTCAGTAGTGCTATAGTGAAAGGCTGTTTTACGGGCAGATCAAGTGAATCGTGCTACACGTCACACAAGGCTATGATCACCTTCACTATCAAAGCTTTATTCATAACATAAGAAACAAGTCCTGATTCAGGGTTTCTGGCTGAAATGTGGCATGTTCGGAAGGTATACAAAAAATAATCTTGGAGATTATTTTAGGAAACAAGGCTATGGAACGTACTGGTAACCTACAGGTATATTAAGGCTGCAGCGGAAGACAGACTTAGCCTGTGTCACATACATTATGGCTACAGTGGTGCACCTATGCACAATTATGCCAAAATTACATCACGGTGACCAAACTGAAAAATGGTGTTAATGTGAATATTGTCCCTACAATGACAGTACTATAACATACTAAGACATGCTCATAAAATGCTAAAACACACACACACACACACATCCTGACCATATCTTTGCTCTCCCCAGCAAAGGCCTCCTCTACATACAGCCGACCCACTGCGTTCTCCATGTTGTTGTTCACATAATTAGCACACTGGCGCCACACGGCTGCTTCAGATGTAGTTCCATATATAGCCTGTAGGGGGGCAAGGGCGTTGGCATAGTATCAAATCCTGTAAGAAAAGCTCTAACCTACAATTATCAATCTTATGACTGATTCATAAAGATCATGCAAGAAATTGAGGGAGCTGGGTCCATTTTAAATTTTAGTGGAGCTAGCTGGCTCTTTTGTGATTTAAAAAAAAGAAAAATACTGCTAACTTTTCATTATCCTTACAGAAATGATAGTTCTTCATAAACTGCTTTTTGATTGAGTCTGTTGTAGATTGACTAATGCTCTGTTTTTGCTGGGTAAATTTCATGGGTATTTATTGATTTTATCACAGTAACACCAGTTGCCCAGATTTATCATGCATTCAGTTTTATTTGCTGATATAGCAGTACAAGTACTGTGAAAAATTATCTAGCCAAATACAGCTTACTCGCTAATTGTAATGATATCATTATCATGTATCCTTTTGTACAAGAAACATTTATTCATATCTCCATTTTAACAGCTAAACCCACCAATTCATCCATGATGGTATTCTCTAATGTAAAAAAAAAGTGTTTATAAGCTCCGTTCAGTGTCGTTTCAATACTGCACTATTATTCATTCAGCTGTTCTTAACAGGCAGACTTTAATATATGTCAAAGACATGGGAAGAGGTCAAAGTGTAACAGCCTCTCAACGCCCACGCTGTCACCAGGTTTGTACAAGCCTAGAATCCCTGCCGCCTTGGCTTTCAGGAACACCTACCTTGCGGAAGGCTTTCCTTGTGTCTTTGTAAGATCTGCTCAAACCAGCCACCAGGTTCATCACATATCGCCAGACAATATAATTCTGTATGTCTCTGCAGAAGACGTAAAAAGGTCACACTGAGTTCGTTTGTCTGCTTCCTGTGAATAGGGTGGTGGTAGTGGAGCGCAGTTACAGACCTGGGAGGGTATTTCTCCAAGATGGGCCTGAGTTTTGTAAGGTATCTTGGTGCGTATAAAACCACAGGTTCATCTTCACTTATTGTAATGTTCACAGTCTCCATTATTTTGTTTGCAAACTGAGTCCAGTTAAATTCCTGTTGAAGAATTCAAAGTAAACACTGAGTAAATGCAAGTATGACAACAGTATGCTTGCAAAAAAGGTATACCGGATGGAGAACAGAAAGAATAAAAGAGGAGTAGGATCTCTTATAGATTACAATAAATTACTACAGCTGCCGCTCAGTGTGTGAGAAGAAGCTTCTTACTTTAGAGTCAATCACCAAGGAGAAATTGGTGCTCAAAACAGCCAGTGGCATTTTGTTGTAAAGGGTAACCGGGTCATTTCTGTCTTCTGGTGTGTCTGTCGCCTGTGGGAAAGAAATGGTTACCAAAATGTAACTTACTGTTAAATCCGTGTGTGTGTGTGTGGGTTATGTTTATATTACATTGTGGGGACCAAAAGTAAAGTAATAAAAACCTGCTATTTTGATGCTGTCGTGACAATGTAGATATTACATTGTGGGGACCAAATGTCCTCCCAATGACAAAAAACTGTTTTTATGGGATGATTTTTTTCGGTCCCCACAAGGGGAAACTCAGCTTTATAAAAATCTGTGTCTGCAATGAAAAAAAAATTAAATGACAATAGAGTCTGGTATTTTGTTTGGTTAGTTATGGTTAAGGTTAGGGCTTTGTAGGCGTTAAGGTTGTCATTGCTGGGATTAGGGCTTTTCCCATACAAATGAATGGACAGTCCCCACAAAGAGATGAATGCAAACGTTTGTGTATGTGTGTGTGTATCTATGTACACAGAGAATAAGAGGGGTATTACATTGGCGATGTCTTTCTCCAGCTGCATCACTCTGGCCAGCTCCTGAGCAATCAAGCTCTCATTCACACTGAGCCCTCGGTCAGCACGCATCAGCTTGGCCACATCAGTCATGAAAAGCTCATATGCTCGACATGCCTGCAAAATAATGGCCATAACGGTGACAGCAGTGCATCATGGGAATAGGGGGAATGATAAGGCTGGAGTGGAGCTTGGGTAGGCTATATTTGGCTAGACAATTTATACTGTACAAGTATTGCTATATCAGCAAATAAAACTGCATGTATTATAAGAAGTCCAGGCAATATACTTTAATGATTCCTGGCGGGAAATCCCACCAGTGTATAACTCCATTCATAAACATGGAAATCCCAAGTAACTGGGAAAGCACCGAACAGATATGGACATTCAAACACTAAAATGGGAATACAAATTAAATAAACTGAAAGGATAACTGATTCTGGCCAAGGATGATACTACCCAAAGGACACATTTGATTTGCCAATATTTGTTTACATAGAGTATATGGACAAAAGTATTGGGACACACTTGTTAATCACTGAATTCACTTGTTTCATTCAGATCCATTTCCACAGGTATATAACATCAAGCACCTAGTCATGCAGTCAAGTCTACAAACATTTATCAAATAATGGGTTGTTCTGAAGAGCTCTGTGAATTCAAGTGTGGTACTGTCATAAGATGCCACTACAGCTGGCCAGTATGACCAAAAATTTATATCACGGTATTTTTCAAAGTTATATCACTTTCACGGTATACGACGATGTAACTGGCCATTTACCACATTTTACAGGATTTTACAAGACACATTTTTGCTTTACGTTTTTGCATTGTCCCCAAGTTAACTAGCGCCTATCCGCCACTTTAATGATAACATATGACTAACGTGTTTGTTGGCTAATTACTTATAGATAAACAGCTAATGTTAAGGTGTGCGCCAGCCAAGTTAAAATTTTCGATAAGTGTTTAATAGTTCAGTATTGCTGGAACGCAAGCTTTACTGAGGTCGTGAAATTTCTCCAGGATGTCGTTCTTTAAGATGCTTCACCAAATTTGACGTTCTACTTGCAATTGACTTTGTCGCCACGACGTTGCAGCAGTGTTTGCATATAGACTTATCGACATTCTTAGCCTTTCCATGCTCGTCTGCAAAATACATCCAAATGGCATTTTTAAGTTTTTCTTTTTTTTTACTAAAGCAGCTTGCGAAGTGCCTTCAACTGCAACATACGCTATGTTCGGCCAACTCGGTACATGCGTGTTAACCAGTGCGAGCGCGTTCAGCGGCTATTGAGGGGAGGAGAGGGGCTGTGAGCGTATGTGCGTGCGTGCGTTGTAGTGGTACTGTGTGAAGTGTGGTGAATGAGGCGAAAAACCGCACTGTTGCTATCAATAATGGTGAAAATGAGTATCCAATGAGATACTAATTCTTAATATCAATTGGTATCGGAAAATCAATTTTTGACAACCCCAGTGTCTCATTATTTTCAACTCCAGCGTCAGCTATATCTTCCGTTTCTGATCTTTCGCGGTACTTTTTAGCGGTGCAGCAGTGAAAAAGGTCCCCCTTTAAACGGTTTCCAGCTGCGCCACTTTCCGAACATTGTGTAGGCTATTTAAACCAGGATTGCGGTATAAGAAAAATTCATATCATAACAATAATAAAAAACAATTTCCAGTATGAACCGGTATACCACCAACAAAGTGGCAGACCATATAAAATAACAAAGCAGGGTTTATACAAAGTACAATGAAATTCTTACTTGAAAATTTTACTTATTTTCATAAACAATGTTATTTTTCCATGCAGTTCTGGTATTTAGAAATCTTGGTGATAAAATTTGCCAAGAGTGGGGAGTTTACATTTCGCTAGAATGTTTATATAGTTGTAGGAAACAAACTTTGGCAAGCTTTGCAATTTTAATGTCCATTCCTTTAAAGATTATCTAGTATATGTTTAACATTAGTTTAAAATTTACAGACACTACGTTTGCATGAGCTCTGCATGGACTTTCCGAGTCAATTCTAATCATTCACCAGGTCCGGTCAAGTCAGGAATGGGGGTTGTTTAAATCACTCATAAACATGTTTCTGAGAAATGTATTTATTTTGAACTCATTTTTGCTTTACTGTATAAATATTGCGATATTTATCAGAAATCAATGGATTTTTTTCTAATATTGTACAGCAGTAATACCAAGTATGAAATACAAACTACTATGAGAGATCTAACAGCATATGATGCAACATTCAACATGAGGTAGCAAAACAATATGTGGCGGAGTGAAGTACCAATACTATGTGAAGCGGTGGGTAGAATATAGAGAATACTGCAACAGTATTACAAAATTAGTAACATGCTGTGGAGGCAGCAAGGGCACAACATTTCATGGCACAACCTCATACAAACAAGTAAAACCAGAAATGAAGGGTCCAAGATGGTTTTCTGACTCTGCCCCTTCGGTGGAAATGTACGAAAGTCTGTAGAGGACTTGCATAAACTTTTTTTTTCCTTTTATTTATCTCGAGATCACAACTTATTTTTTTCTTATTTTTAAGTCAACATCTTTCAAACATCACCCGGTAATCATGGAGACGTCCCGGACTCTCTGATTGGTCGGTAATGAAACTGACTGCTCATTCAGACTCAGTATAATTTATCCGACAGTATGCAGTCATCCCTCGCCACTTCGCGCTTCAGCTTGTGCGGCTTCACTCTATCGCGATTCTACTATGCATATTACATGCCACTGGGGCAATAGCTCTGAAACAAAATGGGACAGCCATGTCCTATGGAATGTGTTTCATCAGTGGCCTCTGGGGGACGATGCACACCTCTTGAATTTTCAAGATCACTTTCTGTCTAACAGTTATTACATTGTATGCATATTACATGCCATTGCTCCATTTCATACATATTGACAGTTAGTCGATAACCCAAGTTAATTCACAAATAAGTTGTAAAGTGTGATTTAGGCAGTGCACCATGGGACAAAGCAAATGTATCGCAGCTGAATTGCTTGATTACGTGTCACTGACCGGTCATCTTCATCTTCTACCAAAGCAAATAGCCGATCATTGTCAATATTCAAAAAAACCAATCAAAGGAGCAGAGCGCGTAGATAGGATCCAGCGAACGCGAGCGCGTAGATAGGATCCAGAGAACGCGAGCGCGTAGATAGGATCCAGAGAACGCGAGCGCGTAGATAGGATCCAGAGAACGCGAGCGCGTAGATAGGATCCAGCGAACGCGAGCACGTAGATAGGATCCAGCGAACGCGAGCGCCTAGATAGGATCCAGCTAACGCGAGCGCGTAGATAGGATCCAGCTAACGCGAGCGCGTAGATAGGATCCAGCTAACGCGAGCGCGTAGATAGGATCCAGCGAACGTGAGTGCGTACACAGGATGAGTTTTCTGCTTGCGAGCGCATACGGCGCATGGTTTTATACGCACGAGTTTTGGCACTAATTAAATGCCAAACCTTTAATTTACCAGATTGATGTAACTACATGTGCAAGTATGAGGAGCAGCCTCACTTGTGTAAACGCACGCATTGCACGCGTAGAGTATAAAGCTGCCTTAATGGTGTGGGGCTGTTTTTCAGGAGTTGGGCTGGGCCCCTTAGTTCCAGTGAAGGGAACTCTTAATGCTTCAGCATACCAAGACATTCTAGATAATTCTATACATGGTTGGTATGGAAGACCTTAACTGTCCCACACAGAAGCCAGACCTCAACCTCATCTAAGGCCTTTGGGGTGAACAGGAATGGAGATTGTGAGCCAGGCCTTCACATCCAGCATCAGTGCCTGACCTCCCAAATGCTCTTCTGGATGAATGGGCAAAAATTCCCACAGACACATTCCAGAATCTTCTGGAAAGCCTCCCCAGAAGAGTGGCAGCTGTTACAGCTCCATGTTGATGCATAGGGATTTAGAATGATGTCATATAAATTTCTTTAGGTGCCAGGTGTCCCAATACTTTTGGCCATATAGGGTATCATTTGGCAATGACACTTATCTGAATTATTTGAAGTATTTACATGTGACATAGAAACAGTGTGGATGTTTCAGAGAAGGGGCAACCCCTCCACTCACCTGTAATTAACTGCCTAATGAGGATTAAACAGGCTTGTTGTGTTAGGGGCAGAGGGAGTCTTCCACAAAGCAGGATTTCTCAGTTAGCTGGGTTAATTTAAGCTATTAGTCCTATTAGTCATGATGGTCCAATAGGAATGCTCAGTTAACTAAACTGTTAACTAAACTGTTATTGGACAATCATGACTTCTAGTTTAAATTAACCCAGCTAACTGAGAAATCCTACTTTGCGGAACACACCTAGAGTGTCTAGGAGCGACAGCCCCGCTCCCTTGGGTTCATGTTTTGCTCGTCAAGAGATCTTGCGATATTATATGACGAGATTTCTCGTCGGAGTGAAAAGCGGTGTCGCGTAGGCGCTGCAAATCAACTGATGTCGGCGTCGGACGAAATTACCATAGTAGATGCCCCAGACACTTTTAAACCTTGTGTGTGGCAGCATTTTGGGTACACGGCGGAAAATATAAATGCGAAACAGTGGCAGACAACGAACACGAACCATCTGTAAGCATTGTAGGAAAATAATGTCGCACACAGCGGCTAGCGCTACTACTATGCAAAGCCATTTGCAGCACCATCATAACTCAATACTTAAATCCACTACACTGGGGAAGAAAACATAAAAAATGTTTTATGTTTGTTATTTATATTATTTTATTTATATTCTACTTTATATTCAATTGAGTAGTGAAATACGAGAGAAGCCTGTCATTTGAGTTTGTGGTGAAATATTTTATGGTGCTAGATATTTGTTGTGTTCTTTATGGCATATGATGCTGGTGATTATTTAACACATTTCACCAAACATCTGCATTATTTAGCATGTTTTTATCTTTGAAACTAATCAAATAAAAGGCTGCTTTCCAGTAATATATTTCCTCTTTGAAATCTTCCTTAAAATATTGTTAAGATATCGTGTCGTTCTCGTGAACCCAATATCGTGTCTCGTCTCGTCTCGTGGGCTAAGTATATCGTTACACCCCTAGAGCTAATAAAATAACCACCTTCCCTCCTCTAGTCCCTCTGCCGTCTGGATCCTCTTTCTAAGCAGAAGACCATGGTTTTTTTCAGAGTAAAGTTTATACTGTGAGCTGTTTGAGGTCCTACCAGATGTTGGCTTGAGAAAGAAGTTTCGAAATCAATACAGAGGTCCACCAAATTCAGGCTCTAGTTAGGGATGCACCGAATATTCGGCCACCGAAAATATTTATCACCGAAACAACACGGCCGAAACAGTACGTTGTGATGACGCAAACAGAAACCGGGGCCTGCACGTGCTTGTCTGAGGCAGCATGTCTGCGGTGTGGACGTATTTCAATATACCTGAGAAAGACCCACGGATAGCGATTTGCAAAACATGTAATGCC
>JABFEB020000036.1:1022351-1039010 GCA_019775895.2 Stomatorhinus ivindoensis | reverse complement strand
GTACTAATTATTGGCATAATTTCTTTCGGTGTTTCGGTTTTCGGCCTTCGGCCTTGGTTTCCTCTTTTTTGGTTTTCAGTTTCGGCCAAGAATTTTCATTTCGGTGCATCCCTAGCTCTAATAGATTGTTTACCTTCCAGGGTAAAACAGAATTATCTGCAGATGCTCCAATATGCAGGCACATTTCTGGAGAAGCTGTCGGAGACTTACCTCTTCATAAGGTCCAGTGCATACATAATAGTCCCTGGAAGAAAGACCCAGTCCAGGCTGGTCAAACTGGAAAAAAGGTTAAAAAAAAAAACTTTTAGGCACTGGAGCCAGGAGCTCAAAACAAAGCATTGTTTTATAAAGATATTTCACAAGATCTGTGAACCAAGTCATAAAAACTACTGCATTTTTCCCCAACCTACATGAATGATGTGGGAATTGGAGTCTTTGTCATCAGTTCCAACGAAAAAGTTAATAAGCACTTGTTTTCCATATCTCTCATTCAGCCTTGCTATGGCGTCCTCCAGTGTCCAGTTTACACCTGTGGGAGTGATGGAACATCGGCATGGTCAGGGGATACTGACAGTGCCTCTCAGTAGTAATGTCTGCCTGTCTCACCATATTCTCTGTCCCAGTTGTCCGTGGCCACTGGCCACTCATAGATTACAGGCAGCATCTTGAATAGTGGATCTCCACCCCTCTTCTCAATTGTGCCTGTTAGAAAATCCAAGTGTATTTTTTTTTTGTAACAAAACAGGGTTTCGCATCATATGTACAATCAAATCTTTATCCATTCAGGAATTATCCCATTCAGATTTTAAAATACACTGCAGGTTTTAGAAATTCCTCATCCATTATCCAGCCATATTCTAACTGCTTGTTCTGAAAAAGGTCGTGGAGAAGCCTTGAATCTATCCCAGGCACCTTAGGGCACTAGGCAGCTGTACATCCTGGACAGGACGCCAGTCCTTCACCGGGCATATACATGCAATTTAGAGACACCAATTAGCCTGCAGATTGTGGAGGAAAGCGAAAGGCGTTCCAGAGAAAGCTTTCCACACAGAGCAGAGGTGGGGTTTAAATCCCACTGAGCTAGCCCTAATCCATGATAAAAGTGTAAATTAACTCAATCTGACAATTTGAACATTAAACAGGAAGAAAAACTCACACAAAAAGGAGCTGGAATTAATGTCTCTAAAATGCATTTAAAAATAGGAAGAGCCAATTATACAAGGAATTAGAAGTACTGGAACGATGTTTAATTTACTTTCATTGATGCAGGACTTGTACAGCAACTTAGCCTTGGTCAAGGCGCTGTTGTTGGCTGTGTCAGGCCTTTCAAGCACACCTGTAACAACAAGAATAAACAGAGTTTAGAACAATGTCTATGCTGATCCCATTTTAATTTGCATTTGATGGGCACCCTTTACCTCACTTATGTAGCAGCGTTTCATAGCGCTAGTCAGCCCCTTCAGGTGGTATGTTATCCTCCCATAACCTAAACCCTTAAATATGATTGTATGTTAAAATGTATCTAGGTCTTGCATTTGACTGGCATCCCATCAGGATGTAATATGAGACATAATAAGGCCTCATGAGTGATAAATGAATAGAAGCTTGATTGAAGGGGAAAAGTGATGAATCTAATGTTTGTGTGACACTCTGGAAGGACACCAGAAAGAAGAGGCATGATATTTATGGTAAGCAAGTATGTCATAGAAAACAGCTACTGAACAGGATCGACCTGTCCCTTCGCTCCCGTTCTTTTTCTTGTATTTTTCCAGTTTTTATTTTCCCTAGATGTCCTGCAGCCCATGTGACCTACTCCAACATGTCCTGCAGCCCATGTGACCTACTCCAACATGTCCTGCAGCCCATGTGACCTACTCCAGCATGTCCTGCAGCCCATGTGACCTACTCCAGCATGTCCTGCAGCCCATGTGACCTATTCCAGCAAGTCCTGCAGCCCATGTGACCTATTCCAGCATGTCCTGCAGCCCACGTGACCTACTCCAGCATGTCCTGCAGCCCGTGTGACCTACTCGAGCATGTCCTGCAGCCCACTACAGCCCATGTGACCTACTCCAGCATGTCCTGCAGCCCATGTGACCTACTCCAGCATGTCCTGCAGCCCGTGTGACCTACTCCAGCGTGCAGGATCACGCTTTGCAAGTCTGATGCTTCACTATTTATATTCCAATTTAACTTTAATTAGACCCACGACTTGGGAAGCAATTGGGTGCTTCTTGGAAAGGGCACAGATCATGTGTGCATGATAGGATTATGGGCTGCCTGCTGTCAGGGCATCTGGAACCCCTCCAGCTTCAAAACCTCCTTGCTGATTCAGACTGGTCCTTCCTGACTGTCTGGTGAACCTATGCTGGTAAGCTTCTGCAATCGTAGACTTTTTCCAAGAATAAGTGTCTCATAGCCTGTTCCTGTTACATCCATGGTCATAGCCTTCACTGAAATAGCCCTGGCCTGTTCCTGTTACATCCATGGTCATAGCCTTCACTGAAATAGCCATAGCCTGTTCCTGTTACATCCATGGTCATAGCCTTCACTGAAATAGCCATAGTCTGTTCCATCACATGGAGCAAATCACTTTTCCTTCCATATCTTTGCCTTATATGTATGTCTAGACTTTTATCTTTTATTTTCTCAGCCTTGTATACAGAGGATTCCTATTCATAATAGTACAGTTTTGACTCAGTTTTAAACCCTGAAATATAATTTAGTTTTAGACAGAAACTATAAATGTCGCATGGGCAGCATGATTATAAAACAATGACAAATGACCGTGACCTTATCCATGGACAATAAGAGAAGGGCAACATACATGACCACTGCGTGCAAGGTGTCTATGACATATAAGCGGCTACATTTCTGTGCTTTAAAATCCCTTAAGTAAAGCTCTTTATTGTCACCTTTTGATTTTAATGTCCCCAGTTGCATGCACACACCTGTCCCTCAATGCATTTCGCAACACGGGGGGGTATTTCCTTTCATCTGTTTCATCTGTAGCAAAAGCTGCCCCCGGACATGGCTCTATAGCCTCACAGCTTAATTTGTAGGGGTGGGGGGGGTGGGGGGGTGAGTGCCATAATTAAAATCTCCCGGTCAGTTTATCAAATTATGTACTGTAGATTTTGATAGTCTTGCACAATAACTTATGTAAGTTAGCAGTAGCCTCAATCTGCCAGCTGGGTGCCCAATTAAAATTTGTGATATTATATTATAAAGAATCTTAATAAGCAATGCATTCTTTGCAAAACTGGACTGATTATCCTAATGTGAAACATTCAATAATAATAATTCTGTAATTTTAGTTGGTTGTGTTGACTTCAGAAGTTAGAATCAACACAAAATGCATTAGAAAAACAGCTTACAATTATTTCTACTTTCTTGTATTTTATGTTTCTTTGAACTAAAATTGGTCTACATTTTCCATGTCATTGTGGCCAGCAGCCAATTGTCTTCATCTTTGACTTTAATCATATAGTTCCAAACCACTCAAAGCTCAAAACAGAAAGCTGCAGGACACAGATAATCATTTGGAGTAAAGGCAGGGTCAAGTTTCACTCAAGTTTTGCTTGATTAAGCAGCGGTCAAAATCCAAGGCTGCACATCACATGCATCACGAAGCCTGACACAGTCAAAGGTACATCTTTTCCATTTTAAACCTCATCTGCCTGGTCATTGGAAACAACAGCATCAAATTTCTAGCTTAAACTATCTGGCTCATTTAATATGCAGTGACACATTTCCTATGCAAGAAATACCAATTAAAGGTTGGCCGCATCTCGCCCCACCACACATCCTCACTAGAACCTCTTGCTCCAGCTCTTTAATATTGTAAGAAAGCGGAACGTCATACAAGGGTGTACGCTAATACATCAGCTGCCGGAAGTGAAAGTAGAAGTTAGAAGAAGGAGTACAGCACCAGCAGCCCTGGTTGATGTACTTTATATGTGTGTCACATGGTACATTTAATACAGAATTCGTTACAATATAGTTGTTAATCTGTCTGACCGTGTCGATGATTGACCAATGAGCAGTTGATGTTTTACCAACCTTTCACAACCACTTCCAGTTCATCCCTCAGGATGTCAAAAGTGCTGTAGCGTGAGCTGGTCTCTGGTATGATGTTCTTCCTCAGCCAGCCTCCACAGGCGTACTGATAGAAGTTATCGCATGGCTCCCTGCTGGGATCCATGTTCTCGATGATCCGGGAGGCTGTGACATGACCAGTGATGATCAGGAACAGTAGGACCCGGCTCCCCTGAGCCAGTTCCCCAGCAGTCGTGTTCTTTATGCACCGATTGAGGTTCTAGAGCAGTTACACTGGCTGCTGTTTGGAACGCCTGCTCTATTTCAGCAGGCAAACGCAACAATATGGTCCTAAAGAGAAGGAGTACAACGGGGAATGAAATCATTCGCTGAATAATTGCACGACGCCGGCTTACCTGACCGGGTGCAGTCTGCCGTCGTACAAACGCCATCTGTAGACAATCAAAAAATTACAGCGGTCAAAGCACTTGGAAGAATGACCCGTTGAAAGAAAAATACCTGCCATTACGCCTCATTAGTGAGCAGCGTGGAGGTACGACCTAAAGGCGGCACGCAAGAACCAGCAGGGCTTCACCCACCCTGACCGCCACCAGCGGACAACAACATCACCACACCCTGTCTAACGACCTGTCCGGCAATTTCTGCGTGATTCGATTTAGCATGGTGCGGAATGGGACCCGCCCCGCCTTCCCTCTCAGCTTCTCCTGCGTTCGTGTGGAGAGCGGGGCTTCATGCAGAGAAATCCCCCTGCATTTGCATTCTGTCTCAGAAAGCTGTTGAAACATTTATTAAGTACCATGATTTACTCAGGCTGGCACAAGATTGCTTTCCACCCACCATCTGCTATACATCTGCCCAGCTCCTGGAGGTGTTACAACATATTTACCGTAAAACAGCCGGTGCCATTATCGCCATACTCATTTCCTGTCCTGTTAACTATGGCTTGTAGCCTGATTCTCTAATTAGCCCAAATGCATAGATCTGTTTGTCCTGTGGAAGGCTTCTATATGCACTACAGAGTGCACTCTACCTGCTGGTGCACCGTCTTGCACTTTAGGTAAACCCTGTTGTGACCCCGTGAGCCCCCACTTACTTCCATTCTGGGTTACAAACAGGACAGTGAGAGCCACCAGCACGATGAAGAGAAGCGATACTATGGTAATCAAGCCGATCTCCAGGGACGTCCAGCGGAGCTTCTTCACTGACTTTGGCGTACAGCTTTCCGCCATATTCAGATGACCCTCAGGTGCCGCCTGTAAAAATTCACCTGTGGTGAAAGAGAAACAACAGGCAAACTGATCTGCTGCAAAATGAAAGGAAAACTTCAGATCCCGCTTGCTGGACTTTATCGCTTCCCACAAATAAACTGGAGGAAGAGCCACTTGCCACTTTGAAGCTGGTTTGCGACCTGCTGCCACCTCATCTCTGTATCTTTGTACCTCTCCTGTAAAAAGCGGAGTCAGCACAATTCCCCGAAGCTGGTCTGAACAGACATTAACCCTTGATCCTCTTACACACATAAGTGCTGATGTCCCCTGCCAGTGTACTAACCTACTTGCGGAGACGAAAGATCAGGTCCTGGGTGTGAAATGACCCTTCTGGAGGGATGCAAAAATGAGCCCTGCAATATAGCCCAGTGGTGAGTTGGGCTTTTGCCTCTGAGCCACTACTTCTCTTTTGTTTTTAGGACAAACAAGACGAGGAGCACTGCTGAGCTTCCTGTAGTTTGCTCTTAGTGAAGATACAGCTTCTTTGTCGTATCTTTTTTAGTCCAAGGCTCCTGTTGTCTTGAGCCAGCTAATCAAAGAGGACTGTTTGGGTTCTATAAGAAATGTCAACATGGCAGTGGCTGACTGGCGATTGCGTGTGTGGGTGTGTGTCCTTATACCCTTGTGCATGCATTAATAATAACGTCATATATGTGGTAATATACAACATTTACAAGAAACCATGAAGTTGCTTTTTTACTAAGTAACATGGGTTACGCAAGACAGTTCAGTTCCGTCACTCTGCCTATCATTATCATACAGTATTATTTGAGTCAGAAAGAAAGATTACTTTTTTCCCCCATTTTTGTTGTAAAAGAATTGTGTTGTACAAAAGATCTATTGAGTTGGTTACTTCACTAAGGGAGCACTGAACACACCTCGTACGTCATATTTATACGAGGCACTGAATTCCACACAAATTAAAACTGCCCAAAGCCAAACAGCTGTCGGGCAGTTCGAGCTCAGTGTGTGTGTATGTGCATCGTGCGTGTGCTCTGGTTACTGAGATATTGTACTGCTTATCAGATGTGTTTATCCTCAGCATTATCTGTCCCTCATTTGCATGCCAACTTGCTGTAATTTGTTTCATTTTAATTCACAAATATTTACTGTAGCAGTTGGATGGATGGATACATGGATTGATGGATGGATGAATGGATGGAAGGATGAAGCAACCTTTGGGTCACAAAACTTGATCCGTAAGTCGATCTGCTGCCTTTTCCAGTCTAATTTAGGAAGGCAAAGCCAGAACATGTCAGAGCTTGTGTGTCAGACACGTCCGGTTGACAGTCACATCAGGCTTTTCTCTAAGGGAACACTTCTCAACATGGGTCAGGCCCGCTGAAGGTGGCACCCCCTGTTCACACCATCATGCTGGGCTCAGTGGAGTGAGAACTGCAAAGGCCAAAGCAGGCTGGTGCACACAGCTCTGTCAGTGACAGCCGTGTGCTCACTCACTTACACTCATAGTATTCTGAAAACTAGTTTACATAAAAGTACAAAGGCGTTACCCCTGTGTTTAATATGTTTTCCAGTTATTTTACTGTTTAGGCAACTCTTACATTGTGCTGTGCCACTGATTGCGTGGTAATTAACACACACTGAAAGTGAAACTCCAAACGCGAGGCAGCTTAGCAGCCCAGGGACAGCTTCTGTGTTCCATAGAGATTATACCTGCCAGTTCAACCCACAGCGGATGAGAAGGGCTCTCATTTTAATACACCACGTGTAGGAGCAATTAGGCGTAGGATAAATGTTCAGCAAGCGGGCATGTGTACTGTGGAGCACCATGCGGAAATCTTAGGTAGTAAGGAAATGATGTTTAAATGATGTACATGTTGGTGTAAAAGAAAGATTTTACGTTTGCCAGAGTGTGTCAGCTTAACCATTTCAAAAACTCTCCTAACATCACCCCAGTATTTGTAGCCGCTATCCAATGTATTCATATATTTGTTGACTTCACCACTAACACACCATGTTTGGTTAATCAGTACCTCATTGAGTTATTAAATTATTTTAAGTTAATTAGTTATGTCAGCTGGTTTTGAAATTTAACTAATACATGGAGCGGCTGTGCTGCCTCTGAGGAGAGGTTTGGAACTGAAGCGTGTTCATCTAGCCATCCAATCAGATATCAGTAACCTTTTGGAGGACAAAAGAAATTCTTATTAGTCTTTGTTACTGTTAATTTGCATATGTTCTACTGTTAAATTGTGACTTTTCAGAAAAATGCACATGTACTACCCAGATAAATAACTTCTATAACAAATATTTTCTTTGACTTTTTCACAGTACTATAGTTAAACTCATTACCTACAGCAGGGGTGAACTTCTATTTTGGTACTTACACGGTGAAGGAGAAAGTAGCCATTGATACGTTTATCTTTTATAATGTATGTATATACACGTATTTAAACTTGTATATACATATTCTGTTGTTCTGTCATGCCACACAAGCAGTTTTGCTGGGTTAGGTTAACTGATGCCGTCTGCTAGACACGCCGTTATGGATGATGGATGAGTGAACGATTGAACTGTATTCATTTCCGGTCCGTCTTAACATAATAATTAGAATAATTTGTTTGTTTATTTGAAAATGTTCACAAAAACATAAGAACTCAAATATAACTGCACATTTACCGAGTGTAGTCTTGACAGCAATACATGTAATAGAAATCTATAAGTACCGGAAAATACGGACGTCTTTGGTTCTGTTGAAAGCATATTAATTGCATGCGTTTAAAATAATACTTAACTGTAGTGCATCAATTATTTAAATAAAATAGCAATAACATAACGTTTCTATTACAATCAACAGCAGTATCTAGTATAATGTGTTGCAAATGAGAAACTAAAACAAGTTATCGATCAACCCAAAAGAAAACAAATGAAAGATTAACCCGTTGCGTATTTATTTATTTTTTTTACTTACCAGGTGTCTCTGGAAATTTTCGGTCGATGATGTAAATGGGCATCACAGACCAATCAAACAGACATCAAATCCATGAAAGAAGAACCTTCAGGATCAGGCTGTATGCAACCTGACAATCAACGGCGGAGAAACACTCTCCTTTAATGCACTTCTTTAAAACATATCCGCATCTCTCCCCGAACTGGTTTGGAAAGGCGCTTTCCTACCTGTTAACGACGCGAGACATCACAGATCCCCTCAAACTGTTGCAAATTCCTTACTGTTTTACGAATACAAACTAAATTAAACAACTGGAACCTGCTCAGCTTAAAAATGTAATGAATATCGGTGTGTGTCGGCGTAGACGCACTCCTGTAGCTCCGTCGGTGGCCGGTGCTGTCTTGGAGCCTCTTTCAGAGGTGTTCCTGTCAGAGGCAGCGGTTTAGTACTTTCGTGAGGACCTGTCACACTATCCTAAATGACTAGCGAATGGTTTTTGTCTAAAGTAAATTTCATGACTGGTTTGCAACCTCATGGATGATCACTATGTCATTTTAAGGTTTACTAGCTCTCTGAAACTAATTTGTGCGTAGTGTTGCATCTGGGTTAAGAGCACGCGACCATCCTGTCCTTATAGTAATAACACTACGTTCTTGTCTTTCTAAGAATGAGGCCGGAGATGTGTCTGGCGAGTTTCCATAATACAAGAGATTCTCAAAAAAATGCCCATTTTAAATTACAAAACTGCCATTTCAATAAATAAATGTAGTTACTTGGTCTCCCTGTTTTAAGAAATTCAGTTCATAAATTTTCACAACAAAGCTGTCTGAAGGCACTTGACTGGAATATGCAGCAATTCATTATTACATGATTTGTCCTAAATGGTTTATGATAAAAAGAGATGGGGAGCATCCTCAGAGTGGATTTCCTTTATGGATATAACAAGATGTGTTCAGACTTCAGCTTCACATTGCCATCATGTCTGCTTCTGACAAACATCAGCTTCACACGGCCATCATGTCTGCTTATGTCCATCATGTCTGCTTCTGACAGGCATCAGCTTCATGCTGCCATCATGTCTGCTTCTGACAGGCATCAGCTTCATGCTGCCATCATGTCTGCTTCTGTCCATCATGCCTGCTTCTGACAGGCATCAGCTTCACACTGCCATCATGTCTGCATCTGACAGACATCAGCTTCACACTGCCATCATGTCTGCTTCTGACAAGCATCAGCTTCACACTGCCATCATGTCTGCTTCTGACAGATGTCAGCTTCACACTGCCATCATGTCTGCTTCTGACAGGCATCAGCTTCACACTGCCATCATGTCTGCTTCTGACAGGTGTCTACTTCAGTCTGTAACTGTGTGCTTCAGTTAAATATTGTATTAGCATGTGTGCTAATTGTGCATTTCAGACCGACTGTTGGCATATGGGCTTTTTGTTTGCTGCATCTACTGACTGTCTGCATGTGGGTTGGTTGCATACTTCAGACTGTTGACTTGTGTGCTTCAGCTTCAGATCATTGACATTTATCTGTTTCCCTCAGCATGTTCTATCCTCTTGCAACATATTTAGATGTAATTGTCTGCCCTCTGAGGGTTTTCTGGCTTTACCAGCTTGGCTTGATGGCTTCTCTGCTGAGGCTCTTGTTAGTGTCCTGGGAATTTTCTCAGGGCACTTTCCTCTAGTTCCAAATAGCTGCCATGAGCTGCCAGGCCATTCTTCCCTCAAAGCCGCTGCCAATTCTTTGTCTAAAACATTCACATATTTTCTTTCTAGGAAAGTGAAAGTCAGGCAAAGGGTTATTTATCCAACCTTTCTCTGTAAATGAAAATGTCTCTTCTTACTGGCAACCAGGCACATAAAAGTAAAAACAAAACAATCATAAAATCTTTCAGGGCTTACATCACCCTATATGCCGTTATTTGATCACCACAACCTCATTCACTTTAGATTTTCATGAGCTTAAGCTAGCTGGCAATCCAGGGACAACTGTACAGAGACTGCAGACACGCAGGCCGTGTCCACACGACGCGCACTGGAGGTGCAGCCTGGAGGGATGGGAGGATCCCGCTGCTGTCTCCATGCCCGGCAACACCTGCCAACCAAGTGTGAATTCCACACCCATGCGTTAGTCACCACTTCCTGTAATCATGCCAGTAATTTCGTGTAAGGTCCTGGTCTGCTATTGCCAAGGTGAACATAGAAGCTGGAGAAGTGACATACGCTGATGTGCAAAAACATGGCATGTGAAATATAAATGTGATACACGAAAACAAATATATAATATAATTAGCTGATTGTTTAGGCGTATGCAAATCAAACTGAGGACGCGTACTTCAGAGGGAAAGGGAATGAAACGGTCCCGTGGGACCAATGCATCTTGGGAATGGCAGAAACACCTCGATCTGCCGCATTGATGCCTCATCTGTATAAACCTGAGGCCGCGTTTCACAGGGTAGAGGCTGTGTGTGTGACAAATGGCTGGTGAGCTCTGTATTCCTGCACCATGAAAAAGGCAGACAGAGGGAAAAATCAGTTTCAGTTTTTACAAGCCAACCATATAAACTGTGATTAAGTTGTGGACCAGGTCGAGTCTAGGTCAGATGTCATGATCACAACACAAACCTGTTAATTTTTCTGTATAATGGGGGGGCATCATTATATTGCAGTATGATACTAGCCTTAAGATCCGAGACAGATTTGTCACTTTATCTTTCAGTGCGACCCAGCTAGTGGCACGGACATATTACCAGGCCACAGAAAACGCTGACCGACGATGGCTGTCACAGGACATTATGCACGGCAGCGGAGCGTATGCGTGACTGCTGCTTTATCGAAGGCCAACACACATGCTGATCATCATTTTTACAAGGACAATTTATCTGGCATGTATATGACTGGAACCAGGAACACTGAAGTTGGAACTGGATGAGAGTGAGGGAATGCTGAAGCGTTTCAATCAGATTCCGCTGTACTGCTCACTCCTCTGGTCCAATGAACACCTACGCTGGTTTATTTACCACCCTAGTGGCAGCTGTTGCCACCTGTACAAATGATGGGGCCAGAATTTTTGCAAGCATTAACATTTAAAAAACAGAGCTGCAAAACAATGCATGATAAACACTCATTATGAAGGACTCATGGCTGAGGGTCAATAGATCCCATTGATGTGCAAGTGGTGGGCATCTGCTGGCACAGGCCTGCCTGTAACGTGGCGTCAGCTGCACTCTCGCCAGGGACAGTGGTCTCATGATCCATGATATGCCAGAGAGACAAGCCAGTCCGAATCACGGCATGCCCGTCACAATGATTCCATGGCATTCCGTACAATGTCACGGCAGTCAGAACGATGCCTCACCTGTCATTCACACATAGAAAGCCTTGATCAGAGGACAACAACAGTGCATGTGTGTGTGTGTGTGTGTATGTATGTGTGTGTGTGTGTGTGTGTGTGTGTGCGCGCATTTGTTTGAAATGTTCCTGTGCGTTTGAATAACACCACATTTCATATGCACAGGAAACAATAGAGTGCATGACATTGAAAATATGAACCAGATTGAAAACAGAGCGATCTTTTGGAGAGATGCTTGAGGTGAAGGCCACTTCGGCTGGGGTCTGCTGATGAACACATTAGTTAGGGCTTCTTCCCTGTGGTATCAAAGGAAAACAACATTAAACATTCAGAACCAACATTTCTGCAGTGATTTCAATGTGAACAGTAAAAACATGATATTCCAAACAAGAGGGATGTGAAAACCGATAGTACAAAAACATACAGACAAGTATTTGTTTAGCTCTGGCGTTTAATTATCATTTTTGTCCAGACTCTTCCCAACCTGAAATAAGATTCTCCTCGATGGCAAGTCAGTATGAGGTCTCTGGCCTCAGGGAACGGGGAACCCAAAGCTGTCCTTCAACTACACAAACCCAGAATGAAATGTTACAAAGGCTCCAGAGGCAGTTTCGAGATGGAAACAATAGAAACCATAAAATTTCATAACAATCTGTGGTCACACTGAACCCAAGTGTTTGGTTCCTAATAAACACTGCGTAAGGTCAGAATAACAGGCACGATTCTAAAGTTTCATCAGACTATTAATTGTATATGAATGAATGATATGCTTGCAACTTATAAATAAAAGTCATACAATATTTGTATGAATAGATAACAATCACACCTTAGTCTATAAAAACATTCTTACGTGCCTCTCAACGATATCTCACTGTACGATTATAATGAGAAACCACTGCCCTCTAGTGTTTATATAACGAGATACAAAACTTAATGTCTTGATTAAAATGCAAACTCAACTACGATTGTTCAGTCTTTTCTTGAATTATGAGAGATATATTAGCTATCAAATATCCAGTTGTGTAAAGCTCTCACCGAGTACCTGCTTTGTGAATTGAAATGTAAGTTATATGATTATTCATGTGTTATTCATCCTTTTGAATAGAGTCCATAGTGCATTTAGGCATCAATTAACGCTATTTAAATTTGCGATAGTTCGTATCTCTGTGGATTGCATATAGGCTAGTTTACTTTGAATTTGTGCCACTGTAAATAATGGCAGTTTGCTTACTGTGTTTTATTTGCACTTAATTAAGGGTTTGGCGTGATGCAAAACATATGCAGTGGAGACATACTCAGTTCTCTCTTGGTCCGAGAAATTGTTCCCGAGAGATAGCGGGAAAGATAAATACCTTTTAAGTACCCAGCTGCGCAAAATTCAATTAGCAAGCGGAGTTAGTAGGGCGTTAAATGAGCTGAGGCGCTGTCCTTAAGGAGTGGTATTAAGTAGGTTTTCCTGAGAGAAAAGTACATCGCCGTGTCATTAGGCGCTCTGATAAGCGCCCCCCACGGTAATTCACGTCGGGAGGGGGCAGACCACGCCGGGTGCTGGTGTTGACTAATTAATTCTTTCCAGCCCGCTCATTACAAAAAGCCGATGTGTCCAGCCCCCGAGCATCGCATTAACCTTTACGGGAATCCCTCTCTTCACTCCGCTTTTATTGTGTGACACGGAGCCCACTTCGCCCACTCTCCTGCGGAGAGATCTAATGCAGACGCCTTTCCCCCAGATAATGGAAGGCTTTTAGTGAGCAACCTTAATGAGCTTTTCTCTCGTGGCGTACAACCCTGCTTCCCTGGGCGGGGTGTGGATGGTCCCGGTTCTAAAGGCCTGCCAGCCACCGGACCGCGAAGGGACGAGCAGCACCTGCGTGCGCGTCTCGGCCGACGGCTGCCTTTCCTCCGTTTCTTTTCGTTCAAATGCAGTTCAACATAATTACACGGCGATATTGCTTTTCTGTTTCCCCTTCGATTTTGATCATGGTAATTGAAGCCATTAAAAACGTAAGCAGCAGGGATACATTACTGCGACGTCAAGGATTTCTGCCCCTTTTATGTTAATTTGCCTCCCAGTGCGACGAACGCATTTACTATTCGCCATGTGTGTGTAACAGTGTATGTATAATTTTGTAACATAACAATATAATACGAATTTAACGTCTTTTAAGGGTCGAGTGTATCAGTATCATTACTGTTTTACTATTTTACATTAAGCATTTATCGAACTGTACAATTTGTAATAGGCTGAATAACGGAATTATAAGATGAAATAAAACACTAGACAGGGAAAAAATAAACCGGTAATGAGAGTATGTATAATTTCATATATACAATCGCAACATATGAGGATAATGCAGCATATGAAATGATATACTATACATGTATAATTTTTGGATTTATTTGTTTGTTTGAATTCTGTTATGCCAAACACCAGTCTGCTAAGTTTTTGTGTTGCGGGGAGGCCTTGAGACTGCCCTGAGCAGCAAAAGCCTTGAGGCGGGTAATAACCTAGTCTAGACCATTTGAGGGTATACTCACACACTGCATTTAATGTATGCTTTTTTATGACAGGAGGAAAGCGGTGTACCTGGAAGAAACATTTGCTGCATTTGTATTCCCAACGATGCAGGCATGGAGCAACAGTGCTACCCACTGATCTACCCTTACCGTATTTTTTGCAGTCATTCTAAATTAAACAAGCGGCATTATATCCACAAGCCTATTACAACAGAGCCCTCTAGTGGCAACTACCGTGATTTATGCATTTTTAAGTTCAACTCTTCTAACAGGTGTGCAGCCTGTCTTGTAAATTGGGAACAGACTGTTACGTTATACTGCGAGGGTTAACGCCCGAAAAATACCAGTTTCTATGGCGTTTGATGTACTGTCCTTGCAGCAGTGACAAAAGCCAGAATAATAAATCTAGCCATGACATGGGGAATAACTATTGGTGGAAGACACATAGCATTTGCATTAAACAAGGGTCTGAATACAGTAGAGTAGTTTTTATTGTGACGGTGTGTCTGCTGACTGTGCATTATGAACATAATCCATTATCTGTGTGTTTGCATGGTGTTCAATCAAAGGCCGTACTGTGAATAGCTTGGGATCCACTCCTGTGTCTTGGCCTCTGGGGCTGGTGTTCTGGCAGTAATGTCCTCCTCTCAATCACAATTTCAGCTGTGAGGACGTCCCATCCCTTCCCCTACACTGTATTTGCCATTTGTGACCTTCAGTCACCGTCTCCATGGCAACCTTTACACGCATCAAGGAGAAGGCAGATTACGAGTGGCACACACACACACACCATGCGCCGTGATTCGCATCACGGCGCATTGCGAGCAGCACTTGTGCTGAGCTGACAGTCACAGGCCCATCACAGCCACCTACAGCCTGAATGGAGAACTGTGTAGAAAATAAAATCAGTCATGTGATTTTGAATGTGAGACTTGACACGTGTGATGTGCCTAGTGTGTATGTGTGTGAGACTGACATGTGATGTACGTTATGTGTGTGTCTGTGTGACACTGGTATGTGTGATGTACCTAATGTGCGTGTGTCTACGTGACTCTGGTACATACAGTATATGTACCTGATGTGTGTCTATGTGACTGTGGCACATACAGTATATGTACCTAATGTGAGAGTCGGATTGATCTTTTCCTTCACACTGATAGCTGCGAGGTGTCTTTTCATCTTCATTTTATTCTGCAGGGAGGGGAGTGGAGCAGAACAATCTCACTTCAAAGCTCTAGAGCTCCAAACCGCACACACCGCCACACATTCCGGATAGGCGCCCGCCTCGAGATTTGCTTAGCAGAGCCATCAGCGCTTCCACCACGGCCTTGACTCATTTCAGATATGTTTTATTGTGTTTCAAACCAGACTTCCAAAATTCAAGGTTTAAATACCAAATCAAAACATTTGGCAACCTTGCCGGTTCCCTAAAGACCTCTGGCCTAATTCTAACCCTGTCTTGAATTCTAATTCTCACGCAGGCCTCTTCTGTGACATTACTGGCATACAAAATTGATTATGAACGCACCACAGCCCAGCACATGCAGAATGGCTGGTCGGAGAGCAGAAGCTGATGTGTCATCAAAGCACATTACAATGTGCTTGGTTTTATAATATATTATAGGTCATTTAATAAAATTTCTTAAGGTTGCTTTGACAACTGCCAATTTTGCAACATTTCCTGGCCTGGGTTGGGCAAGAGCAGAAGTTCAGAACTGCTCTTATGATGGTCCATCTGCTCTTCCAGTTATATTTCATTCAGATACGGATCGCTTTGCATTTAACCCCAGCTGACAGCCACTTAACTCTGTACATCGTCTCCAAATGCTGCTTTCCTAAGCAGTTGGATCTCTCTTTTCAACAAAAAAATAGGAATTTATGTTTGTTCAGAGTTTTATTTAATCAGGTAGAATATATAGAGCTTTATGTTGAATTAAAGCTGGTAGGGTATGTAGTTTTTGAAAATGGTGACCATGAAATTGAAAAGACATGTTTCTGGACCTGAGTCGCATTGACTGGATGTTGAGCAGAGGCTTAGAGGTAATACTCTGGTGTGAGATTAGACTGACGTGTAGTTTTTGATCAATGGTATCACTATGGTGTGCATTTGGATGGGCACGCTGCACATACAGTATATGTAAGGTTTTTTTATTACTTTATTGATCCCCATAGGGAAATTCTCTTTTTGACTTCCCAAGTCAGGTTTGAAGTCAGATGTCATACAGTATGTTCTCTGGATGCACTGGCAGTGATGCTACACTGTAATTCCCCGTGTCGGTGTGCGCCTTGTGAGACACCATTAAAAGTTCTTATTTTCTAATAATTTTTTAATGCATGCAATATTAAGGGTCTGCTCTTTCTCCTCTAACCATACGATACCTGAGAATCTATGACTTACAGTTTTGTTTGTTTACATCATTTTTAAAAATTAGAAGGGCTGGTAAATCCATGGTAATGCTTCCGCCCACAGGCCCTCTGCTGGTGTGATGGTGAATGTTTCACTGTGTGGCAACCTGACAGCACCACTGCTCCCCGTGGTGGCAC
>JABFEB020000036.1:1007292-1022251 GCA_019775895.2 Stomatorhinus ivindoensis | reverse complement strand
TTAAATACGGCCGTGCCAAAGGCAGGCCTGCCGCTTTGGTTGTGTTGCAGGAAGCGGGGCGGCGATGACAGCTGCGGCTCCTCAGGGAGAACTTCCTTTGTTTCGCTGGCCGGCGGCTTGACGGCTCCTCGCCAACGTCTCCTCAAGTTCTCCTTGACTCCTGGGGGATTTCGCTGGCCTCTGCGTCAGAGCGTATCGGGGGTCTGTCACCGCCTGCGATCCCGATTTAATTAAGCTCTCCAGACTGAGCGTGCGTGTGTTTGTGTCCATGTGCATAAGCTTGAGTTCCTATGTGTAAAGTCATGCATCTGCATGCTGTCTGTAACCGGCGTGACGCAGCTCAGCTGAGACTATGGCAGTAGCACCACAGACAGCTGTACTGGGCTTTAATACGATGCCACACTGGGAACTCAGACTCCTGGAAGCTCAGAGCCATCCCAGCAGATGATGGCCGCAGCTAAGACTATAATCAGCCCCCATTCGATGAGGTGGAATTACACAACAACGTAAATCCTGGATCCATGGAGATGCTCAGTGGTTCATGGTACTCGGTGATTCTTCTCGCGCATTCGCCTTCCATCTTGTGTATTCCCATGGCTCATAAAGTGCTGGCCTTATAATCGGGCCAGTGCTCGCGGTAAAGGAAACAAAAATAATCACATGACTCTAAAACGCTACTCTAGAGCCGGATGGAGGGAGCAACAACAAAGGCAGATGGAGTTAAACAAGTGTATTATAATAAAGAACGACAACTGAAATGACACGCACAATAAATAGGAAAAGTTTATCCCCAAAAGAAAGGAAAGGATGTGTGGTGCAAATTGTACTCTGCCCGGGTACTTTATATGACCGATAATCAGCAGTTCCAGCGTATCTGAATCCTGTATGGAAGAGAGGGTGGCCGCCCCAGTCCAAAGCCGGGACGATGGGGCCGAGCTCCGGTGCCAAGGCGAAGCAGAGACTGCGCGCTCACAGGTTTCAGTACCAGCTCGCTATTATTTTTAGATCTGTAGTGCATATAGTAAGCAATTCAACTAATTCATTTCGAATAAGACCTAATTTCCAAAACAGTTCAAAGTTGAATGTTTTCAAGTATTTTATATCAACAAAAACAACTTATTTTGTAATAAACAAAATAGCTGTACCAACATGAATCCGAAATAGTGCAGAAAGCATCCACTGACTGTGGTGTAAAATTACTGACAATCCATATCTATGCACTGCACAAAGTTTGACAAAACAAAAAAATATACAATATACCTGTACAGCGGTTCCCCAACTTTTACTCCGATTGGTTTTACACTTGAACATATGGCCCCGTTCACACACATTACTTTTCAGACCCCTATTAAAACAACTTAAACCCCACGGCGTTTAGCTCACCGGAGCTCGGAAATTCTCTCACAATTGTAAACCATCTGCTACGCACAGCGCTTATTCCAGCAGGGTGAATTAAAAGAAAACCATATGAATCAATATCAAATTTAATTTAATTAAAAATACTTTACGTTAATCCCTATTCAAGTATTTATTTCCCTAAAACTCATACAGCAACTACACCTCCCGACTCCAAAAGAACTCCCACGCTTACGCACATTTTTCCCATCGCAAACGTGACGGCGAAAATCGTAAGTTCCCAAATAAAAGCGCAAATAATACGGGTGAAATTTAAACTGAGTTTAAGTAGCAAATTTTCTTGCGTTATTTACCCTGTGTTTATTTTATTTGGGTTACACTTGCACCTTTCATTTTCTGACTAATTCATTCCTACTGTGTGTGCTGTTTGGCAGTGAATATTATATCCAACAAAATGTATATCATAATCCTATCGATTAAAGACTGAAATTAATATGTAAGTTGTAAAATCGGTATTTTTAATAAATAATTATATGAAACCAGACCTTTAGCTCTAAGGTCTTAAATCTAGGGTGCTGTGAAGTCCTCCAATCTATCCATTTACAGGCATCCTTCGACTTACATCCAACTTTTGTCCTGGAAGTGGATGTAAGTCACGGGTGTCAAACTCCGGTCCTGGGGGGCCAGAGCCCTGCACATTTTTGGGTTTCCCCTCATTTAAAACACCCGATTTAACTCCTTGTGCTAATTACCACATCACTCTTGAGCTGAATCATTTGTCGTGAAACAGGGAAAGAACTAAGCTACACAGGGCTGCGGCCCCCCCAGGACTGCAGTTTGACACCCCTGACGTGAGTCAATCTAAACACATCTCGGACATCATCAGGGAGAAGTGAAATATAGCGTAAGATACAGTATCACACACATTTAACCAAAACTCTACAGTGGCAGTACAATCACATTGTTTTGGTTCCTGCCGCACATGTGGTGAAATCAATCCGCCAACATCCATTACATCCGCTTCAAACATCTCCATTATTTTATTCAGGCTCTTCTGGGACGTAAGTACGATCAAATGTTACACAACGGATACTTTTACCCTGGTCAGGGTTATGGGGTAGGCCTGGGGCCTATCACACCACAGGCAGTATAGGGTTCGTGGTTGGGCTACACTTGAGTGGAAAACCAGTCCATCTCAGGACTTATACACACAAGCGTACGTTATTGGCAGTTTAAAGACACCAGGTAACTTAATGGCACGTCTTTGGACTGAGGAAATTAACCAGGGGACACCTGTAGGACAGCATGCCAACATCATACATGCAGTGCAGAGGTGGGATTCAAACCCACAATCCTCAAGGTGTCAGGCCACACTTAGACAGTGACCTTCCATGTCTGTGAATAAACAACTACATAAAGAAACACTATGAAACTGTTCATCCTTCCATCTGTATGAATCTGGCAACCTTGAGCAGCAAGTATATATATATAAATATATATAAGAAATCATGAGTAGAATGAATCACCACTTAAGCCGTGATGAAGGTTGGCACTGACAATATGACAGAGCCATTACTGTCGCAGCCCTGATGTGTGAGTGCGACCCTGAGGCAGGCTTATCCTGGGGAGGGAAAGGCAGATGTTCCTCCACAGCCCCAGCAGAAAGCGGACGGCTCCGATTCGCCTCCATCATCGCGGCCCGTGGAGCCACTCCCTGTCACATCGGGTCACTCGTCCCCAGGGAGCTGTTCTGTTGACTGTAGCGGTTAGGGCTGCTGAGCTTGGCTTTATCACTGCTGTCTTCTCAAGCCTGTTTACGGCAGAGCGCTGATGTAAAAGGTCACTTCTCTCTTTGTGAACCCATTTGCTGACCTTGAGGACATGTGAGTCTCTGTACATGGCGGATTTGAATAGTGCTGTTACGTTAGGCTACATCTGAGGCTGGCCTACAAAGCGCCACCCACAGAGAAGCATGTGTGTCTCCATCCTGCCCATAAAGGCCTGGCTGAATATCCAGGGCTTAGCTGGGGGCTACATACCGTGCTCTCCGTGTTCTTCATCCATACAGTGTGCGTCAGCTGAAAGATCAGGTGGAATTCTGCTCTCGTCTTAAGCTGACACCACATGTTCTTTGAACAAGGTCACTTGCTTTGAAGGTCCTGTGTTTTACAAACCGACAGCAGCTGGTCACTGTAATAATTCTTGCATACCCCTATGAGAGGTAAGTCAGCGCTGCTCAGGACACAATCCAAGCTTTATGCTCCAGAGCGGAGACCCAAAAATAACCCACGTGAATTCCACACTTAGGATATTTTTAGATACGGGATTTTTATTTAGTTTTTCTCTCAAAATATAGCATGCAAATGACCTGATAAAAACACAGTACAATATTTCACTTGCTGTTTGAGTTCTCGATTTCAAAATAAAGCACAAAGACAACTTCATTTGAGTTCACATTGGCTGTCAAGCAGACACAACGGGAACAAAGGAAAGACACGAGCCTATTGAACGTCAGATCATTCCTGAAATTTTCTCTATGAGGGAAGAACCGCAATGATGTTAATATTAATATCGTTATCATACCCCACTATGTATGCACCCCGTGTGCATGTCACTCTGGATATGATAGTTTCGGGAAATGCTTCACGTGAATTTCACCGATTAACGCAGGACCTACCATTACACACTTCCAGTTCCAATTCTCTCTCACGTGAACTACCTTCGCAGATAAGCAGAAGATCATGGTGCTGTGCTGCAGAATAATGGTCATCATTCTGGAGGCTCCGTGATACATTAGCATTCCGTAAAAGCAGCCGAGGGGAGGAAAAACTCTCCTCCCACAACGATCTGGCTGGAGAGAGGGGGAGCAGGAGCGGCGCGCCAGCTCATTCATGTTGAATCAAAGTGATGCGCCAATCCAGCTTGGACTGGCACTAATGTGCGCTTTGTCTCACCCACGTCCCCTGCTTCCTAAGAAAGGTTGGCGATCGCAGTGTGCGAACGGGAAACAGAGCGCTGCCAAACACCACTAAACGCGTGTAGCCGGAGCGCGTCGCCTGCTTCTTGCTGACAGCGAGTCTGTTGTATCTTTCGCACGCTGGTACCATTAGCAGGGATGTGACGCCGTAAGCGACGCTTCTGCCACGGGGAACTTCATTCGCTACAAATGGGGAGCTGAGAGCCTTTTTGGAGCGGAGGAAAGGAAGTTATAAAGGAAAAGTTGTGGGAAAATGTCTGTGAAATCCAGCGCGATTTCGCTCAACGACACGGATGGCCAAGACATGATGGATTTCCCTGAAGTTAAAAAACATATGAACTTAGTTCTCTTCGGTCTGTCCTTTGTCATTGCCTTCGTTACTTTGGTGGGAGGCGTGTGTTCCCTCATATTTTTGCTCAAGATGCGGCGAAAGACGCCGCTTTCTCTCATAGTGGCTTCCATGTCCATTGACGACCTGATCAGCGTCATCCCAGTGTCGCTCTTCATCCTGGGTCAGTGGCAGGGGCACAGCGCCGGGAGCGCGTCCTGCACGCTGTCCGCTCTCCTCTACGTATTCCAGGGTGTGTCCAGCAACATGAAAGCCTCTCTGATTGTCGCCTACACTTTCTGCGTTACACGGCGCTTCACAGTGTTTCGATGTGCCCGAAGACAGCTGATCGTATCGTGTGCGATAGGTGCGGTGTGGCTCGCCAGCCTGGCAGTCAGCCTCCTGCCCGTGTGCGGCTGGGGATCATTCTCGCAGACATCTCTGGGATGCTTTGCGGAGGGCACCGGTTCTTACGCGTTGTTCCTTTTCGTGTTGTACTCGCTGAGTTTTTGCGGCTTTGTCGCATTTTCCATCCCTCTTACCCACCAGCTGCTGTGCTCCGGGGAACCTGAGAAGGCGTTTCACCCTAACTACGGGGGATCGGCGGCAGACGGATCGGCCCCGCTCTGCCACATCCCCTCTCTGTCCCGAGATAGCCTGGAGAAAAGTTTTGAGACTTTCAGCGAGATTAATTCCGACCCTGTCGGTTTGAACAGCCACACCTGTCCGACGTCTGCGGCTCAAAACAGCGGAAAGGAGGCAGCGCTAAACTCCGCAAACTCTACTCAGGTGTTTGCGCAAAAGCGCTTTTCCTTCATCATGGCGATGGTTCGCATCCTTTTGTGGATGCCGATGATGGTGAGTAACCTGCTCAGTGCTGTGGATGCCAGTAAAAACCAGACTCCCTCGCCCAGTATTATTTATTGAAATTATACAACCAATTAATAGTGCAGAAACCCCGTGTTCTATTCCGTGGGTAAACGCATTAAAACCTGAGTTTTCATTCGTCTGGCAATTGTAACAAATAGGCTTCTTCAGGAAATATTACTTTGAAACTGGAAAGTGGTTAAGATATTAAAAAATATAATGCAGAACTGTCACCCCAACATACCATGTATGACTTTCTTAATTGTAAGTGGTCTTGCAGTGACTCCCCTAACCTCGAAATTCATCCCGTTCGCAGGTACAGATCCCAGTGAGTCACGTCGTTCAGGTACGGAGCCGCGTCTTTGAGACACCCAGCTTCTTCCTGACCTTACTGTCTGCCACGATCACGCCGCTTTTTTTCTTATCCAAACGCTGGGTTCATCTGCCCTGCGGATGTTTCATCAACTGTCGGCGAGACGTGGCCCCGCAGCCGCCTGCTGGTACGTTAACGGGGATATTTCTTATTTAAAATGTCACTTCCCTGTTAGGTTGCCTCAGCGGACTCCGTGTTGCTTTGCCTGGTTATTTATTTAGTTATTTAGGTAGTTCTTGAGCTCTATATATTATTTAGTAATGTATTCGAAATATTAATGGATCTCAACAAATCCGCTCTGAATTCTGGAGCCGTATATTATTTAATGATGTATTTAAAAACATAGATGGACCTCAAGGAATGCACTCTTAGTTCTGAAGCTTTATATTTCATTTAGAAGCATCGATGAATTACAAGGAACCAACTTTTAGTTGGACATTTTATCATCTATACAGATACAGAAAATATATGTCATAAAACTCGTCATAAAATATACGGCCCTGCATAATGACAAGCCAGTATAGAAGATGGCTGGCAGGATAGATGGATGGGTGGCAAACGTACGCTTCATCATTTAACTGATCTGTCTTATTAACTCTTTTACAGGGAAAAAGAGAGGGTTTGAATTTAACTTGTCATTCCAGCAAGGTTATGGAATTTATAAGATTTCCCAGGCAAAGCTGCCCACTGTGGAAACAGCTCCATACCACAGCTTGTTTGACTACGAGTGCAGTGAGAGCAGAGCTGCTGCACTGCGAGCTGGACCCATTTCGAGGGGCACAAGTGAGGAGTTCAGGATCGCAGCTGCCGAGGACAGCTCTCAGGGCTGGGGCAGGCGGGCGGTTGCCCCCCGCGAGGCCTCGTCGGATGGCCACGGGCCCGGTCCTGGCTCGGTCCCTGAGCCGACTGCAGAAGACCACAACCTGGACAACTCGTCAGTGTTCGAGGGCCCGGAACGAAGGCTCTCTCATGGGGGAAGCCGGAAGATGGAGCTGAGCGACTGGGAGTGGTGCCGGAGCAAGTCGGAGAGGACGCCGCGGCAGGTGCGTGGCCCGCGGGTGGGGGGGGGGGGTCTGCCCTTCCCTGGCGATCTCAGCTTCGCGCACAGCCCGGTGCCAATCATGCAGGCCGAGATAAAATACCTTAGCAGCTCGTTAAGCCACAGCACAGCTATAACGGGAGATGGGAGCGGGAAAGGCAGGTTTCTGGCGTGGCGCCTTCGCTCGCAGGGCTCACGTGGGAAGGGACAGTGGCCAGTATCCAGGCCCGGTGCCTTTGCCTGGGCCCAGCACCTGCTCACCAGGGCTGGGGTAATGAGCAGTGACAGACTGCTCTGAGTGCTCGCGTGAGCTGAGCTGCTTGCATATGTGTTCGTCAGGCTGCGCTAGACAAACGCACACAGTCAGGTGTTAAACCTGTGCCCAGTCAAGTCAAAAGGCTACTGTTAATGTATACTAAACTGTCATCAAACACAGTCATTATTATATATACATACATTTGCATTTATTTACATTTATTTGTCAGATATAAAGCAATGTACAAGCAAGGCAGAGAATATATATAATGTATTTAAATATATATAAATGCAAGAATTTGCAGGGCAGAACTGTGTGCTGTGGAGCTCAGATCTCTGCCAGACTCAAGCAGCAGGTCCATCACAGCCCCCGTAGCGATCTCCTAATCCCATTTGCGGTTGCGTCCTTCCTTTAGTCCAGTGTGGAAGTGGCTTGCTGTTATCATTAAATGAGACCCTCTTCATGTTTCTCTAAGGCTCTGATTGAATAGCTGATTCAATAAACGGTGCTCATGAATCAACCAGTGGCGTCATCGGTTTCGGTCAGACACGCACGCACACACACACACACACACACACACATGTACTCATATCTTTATGGGGACTCTCTATTAATGTATATGGATAAAACCCTAATCACAGCAACGACAACCTTAACCCCTACCAAGCCCTAACCTTAACCATAAGTAACCAAACAAGTCTTTTCGCATTTTTAGTTTTTTGATTGCAGTCATAGATTTTTTTTTTAAATGAGTTTCTCCACGTCAGCAAAATAACAGATTTTTATCACATTGTGGGGATATTTGGTCCCCACAATGTAATTTATACCTGGACCACACAGACACACACCCAAAATCTGACACGATTAGGGTGCTCTGTTTCTCAGAGCGCAGTGCTGTTGCCCTTGGGTCATGCTGCTGCCGCTGTCAGGCTCTTGGTCATAAACACACTGGCCTTGTAGTGAGGTCCTGGGTTCAGGATGTTGTATGAATGGACACCGTGCTTGCAGGAGGTCATGCTGGTTTAGAATAGGGCCATAAGTCATGTGATGGCTCTGACCCTGCATCTCGGGCTCAGTCAGTGGTAGGGCAGCTCTTCTCGGCTCCATGCCCGCTACGCTGGTCACTGACCCTCAAAGAGTCCCGCGTCCTTTGTGTCTTTCTGTGAATCGCAAGGTGCAGGTGGTCACGCTACTGATTAACTTGTCCTCACACCAGATACATTTTTGGAGCCAGCCTATCTTGGGATATAGTTTTTAAACCCTATTTATGTCTATATCTGGGCACATTTTAGAGCAACGCCCTGCTGTTTGATAAGGGCATATATTGTTGTTACTCCACAGAAGTCCAGCGGTGGTCTGTCCATTCCACTGTGTGCCTTCCAGGGCACCGTGTCCCTCCACGCCCCCACCGGGAAGACCCTGTCCCTGTCTACTTATGAGGTCAGTAGTGACGGACTCAAAATATCCCCAAACAACAAGAAGGTGGAGGTGTACCGGTCCAAGTCTGTGGGTCACGAGCCCCGGACGGAGGCGCCAGCCGACGGCACCACCGGCGACACCAATGTGAAGATCCACCTGGAGGTGCTGGAAATCTGCGACAACGAAGAGGCTATGGACAGCGTCTCCATCATCTCCAACATCAGCCAGTCGTCAGCACACGCCCGGTCACCGTCGCTGCGCTACTCCCGCCGGGAGAACCGCTTTGTGTCCTGTGACCTGGGCGAGACGGCGTCCTACTCTTTGCTCATCCCCACCAGCAACCCCGACTCCGACATCAACATCCACATTCCCGACACGGTGGAGGCTCACCGCCGGAATAGCCGGAAGCAGCACCAGGAGAGGTCCGGGTACCAGGAGGAGATCCAGCTGCTGAATGAGGCCTACAGGAGGCAGGGGGGGGCCCGGGACACCTAGGGGCCCCTGGCGGGACCCCTGGCGGGGCGGTGGGGTGGGTAAACTGTGAGACTGCACAGCTGTGGCTATGGAAACCTGCTTTGGGTAAGAAGAGAATGTTAAAAGGGAGGAAAGTAGGCAGGAAGAGAACTGAGTGAGAAGAGAGAGACGAGTGGAGCTTCAGGCACCATTCAGAAACCCTGCTCGGACACACAGAGGTGCGAGGTCTCCTGTGAATGTCACCCAGATTCAGGCGCAGTGACTCACTGGAAAGGACCGTCTGAGTCATCGTACGCGTGTGTGAAAGCACCACTGCTGGGGATGGGGCTTTGGCTGACGGCCCAGTCCTCGTTAGCAACACTACGATGGTTTACATGCAGGGACAATCACCACAGAGTGAGTGTACAGGTAGCTCGTGCGTGCCCGTCACCGTGCGTGTTTGTGTTTGTGTGTGCAGATGCTGGCTTAGCCTAATATAGCACGCACACCCACAGCTTTTGGGAACAGATACAAAAAAACAGGTTATTTATTTCAGAAAGACCATTTATATGAGTGAGTTTCAGCCCGTTCTTTATTGCTGCAGGTGTTTAAAAGGAATGTTAATTTTGAAACCACTTGTAATTCCCCTTCTGTTTCGTTCCATTTGACACAGTATGTAATCATAAGTGAGACCCAGGTTATTGTTACATTTAACAGATGCATAATTTATCAGAGTGCTTGCAGAATATGCACAGAATATTCACAGAGTATGTTACAAATTCGACAAGGGCAAATGATTGTAAGTTTCAGCACTGCAATAGCGTAAGCACAGATGTATCCTCATGCACGCCACTTACTAAAGTATCAGGCATTTAATTAATTAAAAAGCCATTTTTTCCTCATAAAAATGGTTCTCTGTGTGGTTTGGCTTTTTCTGAGGTGAATTCGATAACATTAGAAATAGTTCTTGTTTACTATTTGTAGTGTGCCTGATCCTCGGTTTGTCAAAGTGTTTTTTTCTCTCACAATAGAACAAAATGTTCTCATTAAAAATGTACATTCATATGCAGAAAACGCTCTTCTCCCATATGCCTTAGTTTCAGGTTTTATTCTCAGAGCTCCAGACTGAAAGCTAATATCAACCGCATCATCCGACAGTAGCAGACAACAAATCAGCTTTAATGCTTGATCATATTGCTGGTCTCCTTCATACAGTAAAGTGCGTCAGCAATTTAAACCTTTTTAAAAAACAACGCCAATCTCTGAAAAATGGCTAAATCCATCACCCATTACTGCATTGCCCAATCATATCAGCTCTTATATTTGTCAAGCCAATCGCATAACCAGCTCACTTCATCCAACCAGTTACGTCACTAGGAACAGGCACGTGATGAAGCTCCTGTGACGTGTTTGGATTTCACAGCACTCTGTCCCCATTGCTTCCCTTATGAGTGGGAGAATAAGGCGTCCTTTGGTCACAGTGAACCCCTCCCTGTAGAGGACTCAGTCCTTGGGTGTCTAACCTTCATGGCTGCTGATTTATCTGAGTTGTGTTCGCTGCCTGTGAGGCTCGTGGACGCGTCCCAGATGGGGCCCAGTTGCAAACCGCAGCTTGCGTGCTGCTTGTCCTTCACCTTGAACCGGGTGTTTGTCACCACCGCAGACGGGGGGGGGACTGGGACCATATTAGAGACTCATAATCTCTGTTATCAAGTGAGTTTGATACATGCTGTGTGGAGTAAATGGCCATGTGTGTGTCACGGCTCCTGTTCATATCAGGAGAAACACTCTAAAATACTGACGCTCTGCTGTCACATGATCCGGCAATGTGATAGTTTATCAGGGGGCCTAGGATTTATGGTTATGGCCATCTCCGGGGCAGAAATGAGTGCTGTAACAGAGGAGTGTGTACATATAGCAGGCTAGGCTTTCCACAGAAGCAGATAGGCACCGAGACAGGCGGCAAACCGCAGTGATGACAGCGGACAAAGCCCCGCACTGTCATACACGGGCAACAAAGAGAGCCTCAGTCACTGGCCGGGAGCAGCACGCCCAGCCCCGGAGCTGCTGTCAAGGTGTTAGCTGCTCACGCCTCCTGCGATAAATGGAGACCACAGCCAGTCGCAAACACCCAAACACGAGTTATCCACACGAAAAGAAATGGAAAAAAAAAAGAGTCATTTTTCGGGAAACAAGTGAAGGCAATGAGAAGCAGCTCATGGAAAAGCAACGGGTGATCTTGTTTACGGCCGTCGCACAACCAGGGCGCCGCTACACAAAGAAAAGGGGCCGTGTGGGTAGACCTACCTGGCTGTCCGTCAGTATCTCCATGGAGATGCACCCTTAGGCAGCCGTTTGCTACATGTGGACCCTCAGGCTCACATCTCACATTAACAGGCTGTCTTGTTCCTAGCAGAGGAGAACTGGAGGTAAAAGTTATTCCACTACTTGCTCTGTTTTATTTAATGAGCCCATACATCAGTGAATATGTTGTGTATTCTCTGTAATGCCTTTTTTACAGGAGTGATTCTCCTCTCTGAGCTGGGCATGTTATATGGAGTTAATTACCATTCTCCTTTTAACCCTGTACACCCCTGCTTTCCAAATTCTCTATTATTTTGAAAATCAGCCGTGGTCTGCTGGCTATAGGACGAATTTTTTAATGCAGTGTAACTCCAACTGAACATTACTTAGGACTTTAATGGGAGTGAAACAGCACTTTTTTAGTGGGGCTGAGTCCCTTGCGGAGCAAAGTCTTCACGGTTTTCAGAAGACGGCTGGAGTGCGGATTGAGTGTATGTCATCCTGGGGTTTCGTACAGCTCTACATTACTGCTCTGGTTATTGCTTCCTACACTTGAAATAAACGTTCCCACAGGAATACTGGTTGCCTCTTCTGGGCTTCAGTGATCTACACAAACAATTTGCGGTGTTTATTACCACACTGCTCAATTTCTTCTTTTTTGGTCTGTGACATTTGCTGAATTTTCTAGAAAAGATGGTAACTTTAAAAAATAATTTTTAGTACATACTAATTTAACATCAGTGTTCAGATTAGATTGTGTAGTGCAAGGGCTCGGCAGGTAGCAATGATGACCATATTATTGCATGTTTGATCCAATCAAGTACACACACCCAGGTAATCCAACCAGCCATCACAGGAAAGACTAGCATGGAAGTGATACGATGAAATGTAATTTTATTCATCTATCGTTAACCGTTTCTTTGGTGCAGGATCATGGAGCTGACCACCTTTATTTGACTCATTCCCCAGTCTCAGCTGACTGTCAACACCCGCAGTTTAACATTGTCTATAATAGCAAGCTGTTAAATTGTCAAATTATGCAAGATACTACAGGCAACCGAGGACAAAGTTTAGATTCAGATATTCTCTTATATAATGCCTATTTTTAAAATGTATTTGACCTTAATCCACATTATTTATTAAGAGATTACGGATCTGGGGCTGTGGATGCTTTTTAAAAATAAAATATGATGAAATTATAGTAACGAAAGATAAACGCCGTCCAGACTTATTCTGATCCTGCAGACAAAGGGGCTTTACTAGACACTGCTCGTGCTTTTCAGCTTTCTCTGACACCATTCCTAAAATGTTCATTCCAGCTCCGGGTTATCGCACGTTTACCTGTCTACAGTTCGATAGGCTGGAAATAAACCTACAACTGGAATACATAATGAAACTGTACATGAGTTTAGAAATTGTAGTAACTTCCCATATGCAGAATTCATAGAATAGGATTTTCCTTATTTAACTCGACTGAGCAATTCAGCTTACTGGCTTGAATGGGTTTCACAAAACGCCTGGACCAATCAGAACCAACGACATTCGTTATTCCATTGCGGAAGTCACATAGACGAACTGACGTCATTTTCATGCGACCTCGGTATGTGTACTACAGTCGGCGCGAGTTGCCAGATTGTGGAATTGATTCTATGTATATGACAGTCGTTAACATAAATTAGGTAATTTTACGGAGATTTACTTATATGCATGGGATTCACAAGCACACCTTTGTTTATCCAATTCACTAGGTGTTGATAGCTAGCTTGCTAGCTGACGAGTTAGCCAGGTTGGTTGGTTAACGCGACACCAGGTTATTCTGCTGCAAGCAGATTCATCTTTGACGACAGGGACCGTGTGACGGAGGGCGGCATGAGTTATGGGTACGGCTATAGGGGTGGCCGAAGAGGAGACCGTGACTATGGAGGTGGGAGCGACGAAAGGTGGGAGCGGGGAGCCGGGTCGAGCGGCAGCGGATACCCCAGGACTGGGAGCTGGGACTCCCCGGAGGACGACGGACAGGGGCGAGGACGGGGACGTGGAGGGGGCTCACGGGGACGCCACCCAGCACATCTGAAAGGCCGAGAGATCGGTCTGTGGTACGCGAAAAGAGGAGGCATCAAGAGAAAAGAGGAGGAGAGAAAGTCGGCAAGTATCGATCGCCGGTTTGTAATGTAGTTGGTTAAGGAGCCCAGCTAAGCTGCCTGGTTGTATTGGACCATGCGGATTCCTTTTCGCGTCTCAATGCCCTGTGTATTGTGTAGAGAGCTGTCGTCCAAATGGACGAGTCGAGGGAGCAGCACATCACCAAACTGCTGAACACGGTCCAGGGGGAGCCGTCTGGATCTGCAAAGTCTAGCCACGACTCGGCGTCTCAGAGCTGGCGATCAGCACCAAAGCCCAACCAGCACAGGTGCTGTACCCAGGCAACTGTAATGGCCTTGTCATGAGAGGAATCCAACAGAAATAAACACCTAAAATAATCCCTTAATGCACCGGTGCTGTAGTGTGGTCCCTGGTAAATATGTTGCTAATACGGAGATTTACGCTACTTGTATTGTGAGAAAAAAAATAAAGTGTACGTGCATCTCTTTCCATAGACATGTTCTCAACAGAAGTGTCTCTTTGTGTTTAGCTACTTTGATGGCGAGGAAGTGCCAAAGGAGGACCCTAAAATGGAAGTGAAGGAGGTGAAGGAGGAGATGAAAGATGAAAGAGACTTGCAGTATTTATTCCAGGATCTGGTCCGAGACACTACACTTGACCAGGAACTGAAGAGAGACGTGCACAAGAAAAGAACTGACACAAAGTACCTGGATATGATGGTGAGATGATGTTGCTGTTGGTTCTATGTCCCTCACAAAAGCAGTGTTTCCTGTGAGAATGTTGATTGACCAGCTTAACAGCTGAGTAGTTTTGGCCCTTTGTGAAACTGTACTAGGTCCATCAGCTATATTAGTGTTGTACCGTGCAGGAGCGCTGTGCTCTGTTTAAGCTCTTGCACGTGCATAATTGCTGTAGTTTGCTTTATTTAATTTATTTCTTTTTTTTAGAAATTCAGAGAGAAGCTTCCGTCATATGGAATGAAAGAGGTAAGGCTTTGAAAATACTCAGTACTCAAATCTGTCAGAATATATACTTTGCTAAAATTTCTGCCTTTAATCAAGGTTGGTAGGAAATCCTGGGCCTTGGCTGGGAAGGTGGTGACTGGCGCTGGCAGAGTGTTGGGCCTTGAGTATCAGAATCCCTGTCTGTCGTTAGCTTCTGACATGCAGGAGCTGCTGGGATATGAGCCCTGAACTCTTCTGCTCAGGGCATGTTGGAAGAATGATGGAGAGCAGCTGTGTCATCCCAGTAGCTGTCTGCTTGGAAGCTGCTCATGCTGATCCATGTGCCCTGTTCGTAGGAGCTGGTCCAGTTGATCCGGGCCAACCAGGTTCTGGTGGTTAGTGGGGAGACGGGCTGTGGAAAGACCACGCAGGTAACCCAGTTCATCCTTGATGACAGCATTGAGCGAGGAATGGGCTCCGTGTGCAGGGTGGTGTGCACCCAGCCCCGCCGCATCAGCGCCATCTCAGTATGTAATTCCC
>JABFEB020000036.1:969898-980681 GCA_019775895.2 Stomatorhinus ivindoensis | reverse complement strand
TGCTCTACGCTAATATACCTATTCCACACTAACAGGCCTGCTCTACGCTAATATACCTATTCCACACTAACAGGCCTGCTCTACGCTAATATACCTATTCCACACTAACAGGCCTACTCCATGATAACACAGGGTTGGCAACTCTCACGCATCTGGCATGACACTCATGCTTTCTGACTCTCACACTCATGTATCTATATCATTCCATTATAACCTTAAAATTAGCTACATCCTCCTGAGTCCCAGGCCTTTGTGTGGTGTGTATGTTTCATTTCCTTTAGCTATTTGGGATTAGTAGGACCTCATAATCATAAACACCAAACATTATTTTTTTGGTTAATAGGCCTGCTCTATGCTAACATGCCTATTCCACACTAACAGGGCTGCTCTATGCTAACATGTCTATCCCACACTAACAGGCCTGCTCTATGCTAACATGTTTATTCCACACTAACAGGCATGCTCTATGCTAACATGTCTATCCCACACTAACAGGCCTGCTCTATGCTAACATGTTTATTCCACACTAACAGACCTGCTCTATGCTAATATGTCTATTCCACACGAACAGGCCTGCTCTATGCTAATATGCCTATTCCACACTAACAGGCCTGCTCTATGCTAGCATGTTTATTCCACACTAACAGGCCTGCTCTATGCTAACATGTTTATTCCACACTAACAGGCCTGCTCTATGCTAACATGTTTATTCCACACTAACAGGCCTGCTCTATGCTAATATGTCTATATCACACTAACAGGCCTGCTCTATGCTAGCATGTTTATTCCACACTAACAGACCTGCTCTATGCTAACATGTCTATTCCACACTAACAGACCTGCTCTATGCTAACATGTCTATTCCACACTAACAGGCCTGCTCTATGCTAGCATGTTTATTCCACACTAACAGGTCTACTTCATGTGTCTTCTTCCTGCTTTCATCCTCACCCTAGTGAAGTGCGTTAAGATGTTTATGTCACAGATTAAGATTTCACTTTTGCACTCGATTCTTATTCAGCTAATGACCTCCCTGTGTGACCCTCATGGTGATGAGGACGGTTGGTCATGATAACATGGCAGAACGATGCCTCTGGACCTGGGCAGCGTGAATGTTCTGCAGACAGGTGTCTCTGCCTCTCCGGTCCCCCTGTTAAAGCTCTGCTGAAGCTCTCCTCCCTTCCTCTTCTCTTCCTTCCTGTCCCTTTTTCTCGACCAACATTTCACTTCCGATTTGGCAGCAAAAATTTAGCAGAACAAACGGGTAGCTAGCAAGGGAGCGGTGGAGATCATTAAAAGTGGCAGCTGTCAAACTCAGAGTCTCTTCTGCGGCATATAAATAAAATCATTTACAAGACTATTAATGACTCATTGCTGATATCAATATTCATTATGTAAAAACTTGTGATATATCGCACATTCCAAGTTAACTAAACTCCTCCTCATTCTGACTGAAATTTACAGCTTGGACGATGAGCTCAAAGTCTCCTCAGGCTAGAAACTAGTCTCTTGAGCGTGACTGAGATATTTCCTTCTGCCAACAGTTTTACCTTGAATGTTTGACCTAAAACGATTTTTGTTCATCTAGATAGACTTTCCCCAGAAGACTCACCCCTGTCCCAGACCTGGAGGTCAAACCAAACAGGTGTGAGGGGATATTGAGTATCACTCACCCGGTGAGGTAAGTGCAGGTGTGGAGCACTTCAACGCTCCAGGTTCAGCCAGGAGGTGCCCTCTGACCCCCTGTGATGTTTGTTTGAGAGAGTGGGAGCTGAACTCACTGGAAGGGATGAGAAGCCCAGAATATCTTCAGCTGGACAGAACTTAAGGTTTTACTGCCTTCGGGATCTTACTCATTGGTCCCACTGAACCCATCAATAGGGTCTCAGCCCCCCCAACCCCCACCCACAGTAACCCAGTGCTTCACCTCCTGACCTCCCATGGTGATCCAGTGCTTCACCCCCTGACCTACCCCTTCACTCATGTGTCAGTAGCTGGAATGTGAGATGTTGTTGGGAGCTGTATATAAATGAGCTCATATCTTGGTTTCTGGTCAGTAAATCCCTGAGCAGAACCTGGACAAACCTAACACGCAATAGAAAGACCAAAAGTCTACTGGGAAAGGACGGGGCCTGCCCCACAACGCTCAGGTCACATGGGCGTCCCCCTGCATACTGGAGAAGAAGCACCTTCACCTACAAATATCCCCTGTCACTCGACAGAGAGCCGGCGAAAACCTTTGCGGTTGCTAGGCAATCGTGTATGGCACCTCTCTGGTGTTTCAGTGCAGCCCGAGTCTTTTAAGAAAAAAAAACAAAGCAAGATTAAAAAAAAAAAAATACAGAACAGAAATGCAGAACTACCCAAGCAGAAGACATAATAGATCAGGAGATAAGAGGGTGTTGCACAAAGTCAAAAATCAAACTGTATCCGGGGTGGTATGTGACCCTTCACTGTGGTCTGTGCTCGTTGTATAATAAGCTGGTTTCAGTCCACCTTCCACCTTCCACCTTTCCATGACTGCTCGATAATGCCATGTATGACTAAGGTGCTATATGCCTGTTAATGGATATTGAATGACTATTTTTTCCCCTATACTTGTGAAAGGATTTGCAGCGATTTATGACTGTGTCGATGTATAATATTAGCATTGTGATCATGAGGTACCAGATGTCTTAATGTGTGGCTTCTCGTGGAATGAATCTGATGTGCTTGAATGCTGAGCATAGACACAAGCACAGCGCATACTGGTTATCAGACCACCGGTATGTGATTGGTGACATGTGTAGGTGGAGTTATGTAACGTTAGCGTAAATTGCAGCACGGATCACTTGTCTGAGGAGCAGGAAGCCTGCATTCCAATGGCAGTGATTTTCGTCGTCATGGCGAGGAGATAATGGGGCCACCCAAGAGCTTGTCCAGGGGCTCCGAGCGTAACTACGGTAACATCTGGGTGGAGCTGGTTCCTCTTCACCCCAAGCCCACAAACTCACAAGATGTTTCCGGCTGCAGGGTTATCGTAAACAGGGTCATTTTCTAAGCGCGGGGATGGATGGGACCTACCACCTGTGGGCATCTGCTCTGAGTGGAACTTTACGGTCCCCAAGCAATGTTTATGTCACCAGTGAGCTCAGAAGCGCATCAGGAAAGCTTGAATGATGCAGCGCGCCATGAGACTGACTAAGTCACTGCTAATTACACAACACAGTCTGTCTGCTTTCAAAGGCAGGAACATTTACACAAGAATGTCCTTGCAATGATGGAAGAACCTGAAACAAAGGCTGTGTGGAGCTTCTCAGCAAAATGCCAAGCTCTTTTGCAAAACAACACAAATACAACAACATTTATTGCCAGTTTTCATCACTCCATGTGTGGTAGTTTGAGTTTGCAACCAGGCTAATCACCTTTCTATCTGAGACGGGAATTTGTAGTCAAAGTCCAAAAGCACAGCACTCACAGCAGATACAGCTCTGAGTCCACAACACACACTCCTCCCAGTTATCCGGAGGGTTAGCATTAGCTAATGGCTACAGGGTAATAGAAAGGGAGACTCCATTTTGAGATTCTCCCAAGAGCTCTTGATTCTTTCTTGATCCGGCGCTGGCTCACAGCCAGTAGGGGACATGTGGCACTTTGCTATGACAGGTCACCGTGGGTGTTGGTGTGTATCCAAAAACACCCTCAGATAGCTACGTACTCAGGTGATGATCACAGGAAGTGGTTTTGAGAATTGACCGCAGATGTGCATGTGCAGAGCAAGTGCATGTAGTTCCACACATAAATGAGTTGCTCTTTGGAATCTTGAGGTTTTACTACACTCACGGTGTCCAATCACAGTGCAGCTGTCTCACCTTGCCCCGCCCCCATCCAGGGCTGGTGTTCGAGTGTGCGGTGGGTGTAGGGTGTTGTCCCTGTATGTGTGGTGAGTCTTCACCTCAACCCTGGCTTCTGCTCCTCATCACGACACGCCAACATGTCCAAGCTGCCCCAGGCTTCTGTCCTGCATCACATGCCAAAGTGTCCATGAGATTCAGCCATTCTCATAATCTGGCAGGACTCTACATGTCTACCTGCGGCTACACTACAAATAATACATCTATGCGTCTAGCACATGAAGAACAACTTCATTCTGCAGTTATATTTTGTAATAAATTTCCTGAATGTCTGGAAAAAAAAAAAAAATCGAAAAATTATTTCTGTTTCTCCTCCACAGCTAAGATCATAGACTGCAACAAGTTCTCAGTTTCCTGGATCCAGAAATAACTCCAGGCTGGAGGAATCCCACGTTTCCACACCACCCTGTGGTCAAGGATAGCACACGTTTCAGTCACAGGAAAAGGGAACAAGCTGTGGAAAGTATACAGGCACCCATAAATGTCACCTACCACTGCATAGATGTCACCAACCACTGCACTGTTCAGCACCGCCCTCTTATGTTTACATTTTATTTATTTAGCAGGTGCTTTTATCAAAAGCTATGTACGATTGAGAAATCAGTATCAACCTGTCCCTGCAGCAGTCGGGGGTCTTGCTCAAGAGCTCAATGGTGAAATTACTCAGGTGACCCTAGGATTTGAACCAGCAACCTTCTGACCAGCATCCTAACATTTAAACTTAATATACAAAAGAGCCAACAAAGCTCACTCCGAAGTACTCCATGGCTGACAAAGCCTCATAAAGAATGTTTCCACCAGCATGGCTGAACAACAGTTACACATAACTCCTTCTCTGACATGGCCAGAAGCTTTATTTTCTTTTTTTTACTCCTAAGGCCCTAAAACAGATCCCCATTCAACATGGCTGACAACGGCTAACAAAGAAATCCACCAAAATGGCCGACAAGGCCTCACACAAAATGCCCCCACCAGCATCGCTGAAAGATACGCACATCAGGCATGCTGGAACCCCTGGCAGTAAGAGCGTATTTTCAACACAAAGCATTCTTAGCACATGACAGCCCCAGTGACGTAATCTTTAAATGATAATCGTAATTGTTTTGTGGTTTTATTTTGAACTTTAGCGTACTATGATGGATCTCCAAAATACATATTGTGAGATTTTACAATGTCATTTTCTGACAGTCACTGAACAAAGTCTTCTCCGCACATACTGGCTGACTCATTTAGGTTTTCCTTTTTCCCTCCTGGAACCATTTCCTCTTCCATTGTATAAAGAGAAAGAGCCCATCGCAAAACCGTGAAAATGAGCCTGGTGTGAGAGTCACGTGACTAAATGTATCCAATGGCACATCACAGAGCGGAAACTGTCAGAAATTAATTAAGAGGTAAGAATGCGTCCTTGGAGATGGCCAGATTTTTGGTATACTGTCAAATGAAGCCTAACCTTGTGAGCGGGTGACAGCAGAATGCGTGGAGGTTACGCAGGGACAGACGCGCACGGTGGGGATGATTAGTGATGTGATGTGATTACTCAGACCTTTTATAGAGGAACAAAGAACTGCACAGCAGTGCATAATTTCAACTCAGATGAGGAAGTGCAGAGAAAATCACCTCAACGGCAAAACGACAAGCTGTAAGATTCACTCGAGAGAGAGCAGCTGTCCGCAGCCAGGGCAAGACAGGCAGGCAACAGTTGGTAGAGTTGTTCAGGGCTCAGATGGGTGGGGCGTTCAAGTCCTGACGGACCCCTGCTGTTGTACCGTTGATTTGGGTCCATAAGCATAATTGGGCTGTGTATAGTTTTAAGTGTTACCTTGGATACAAGTGGACAGTTATGTAACAACATAAAAACAGGAAAGGGAGTAATAGGAAAAGCAGAGATAAAGCCTCACAGCCACAGAGAAAAGGATATTACAGATGGTATTCCTGAGCACTTCCTGAAGCCTCTGCGATCGATACGCATGGAAGCCTCCTCACGGCGGCGGGATGCAGTTCCTCCCTCGGCGATTTCCTTGTCAATACTGATGTCTTCTGTGGACCCTACTTGTTGGTCTTCTCCAGGAAAACAAAGATCTTTTATCACAGCGGGCTTTTGCTGAGGGACACTCCCAGTCATCTTCCCACACCGCTCTACGCTTAAACAAGCTGAGTGAAGAAAAGAAAAAAAAAAGAACAATAATAGGGGGGCGGGAGGGGCTGAGATGGGCTGTCGGCCATAGACCTGACTTCCTGTTGCAGGACCACACTGTGGCTGAGCAGAACCCAATATGTTACCCTGCTGACTGAAGACCACGTTCCCCAAAGCATGTCCTGCAAGGAATGACTACACCACTTCACAGTCAGTGGTCAGCCACAAAATACTTCAGTATAAACTATAAGCAAGTTACATGGGCTGATCCATTCCCCGGCTCCCCTTCCCCCACACTGGATGCACAAATAGAATCGCATCCCCTAAGACTCTTAAAGCGGCTGGAGCACTAGGGGGCCTTTGGGAAATAGCTGATCTCACATTTCAGTAATGATGCCAAGCTGAAGATGGAAAGATCAGATCCAGGCAGACTGATAAATCATGGGTGCACCCTGGGGCGAAGTCACACCCCCACGTGGGCGTATCGATATGAACGAGCGTGTGTTTACAAATCTGGGTCTGCAGTTGCCATTATGTGAGATAATTGCTGCTTCAATTTGCCCAGATGAAAGTCCTGAACAGGACTTGGGGGACAGCAGGCAGGATGAGGACCATTATGACTAATTCTACCCCAAAGGACCGTTTGCCTGAAGCCCCTTCCGGAAGGCCAGGAAACAAGAACCTCCTCAGGCCAGCAGGGGGCGTAGTGGTCACAGAACACATTCTAGAAGGTGTACAGATCGGGTGGGGTCCGCCGTGACGAGAATTAGGGAGCTCCCAGCCCTGCAGCCAACAGCTCTGGGGTTCAGAGCAGCACATCTAGAACAACACGCCCAAACATTCACATTAATTTCCACCAGAAACCTGTTTGACATGCAGCCTGAATTTGAAGCAAAATGGAGTTCTCACTGCTGAGCATTTTGCTTTTTTTTTGCCATTACCGTCAGTTATGCCAGAAAGAGGGCTATAACAACAGAAGATGTGAAATCAGGAAGTACACACAAGGTCTGTAATTATTCAGGCGGCATGCATGGCTGTGGGTGAAGCTTGATGGCTTGGGAGGTTTCTATTGTGGACGATTCCCCGATTCTTACCAGCATGTCCCTTAAACACTCCCTGACTAACGCAAGAAAATGCTGACGGGAGCATCCGATGACTTCCGGGAGGTCACGTCCTGAATTACTCCCGTGGGTCATCCGTGACTTCGCAGTGCTGACTGCATTACGATGGGAGGAACTCGGTCGAGGCGTTTGTCGTGCGGTGACAGACGGCGTATTCTCCCACCTGCGGATTCGGCCGGTGCCGAAACTTCCCAGATTCCCCGCGGCCGTGGGTGCAGGTGGCGCCCGAGGGCAAGGCAGAACCACCGCGGCTGTGCTCCTGAGAACAGCGCCTCCTTAGCGAATCCGCACAAGGCAGCCTCAGCTGGAGACACAGTGTCTTAGACATATTGCCCTCAGTGGCAGGTTATTTATGTTTATTTATATTTTACTTGCATATTTTGCATTACTTGTTAAGCTTTTAACCAGAATTTCCCTTCTGGATATGAATAAATTATCCATCCATCCATCCAGTCCAAAGTAGGTTGGGGGGGGGGGGGGGGGGGCGGGGTNNNCTTTGCCACTCTGTCAACCACAGGAATTAAACCTGCAGCTTTCAGATCACAAGTACAGAATCCAAACCCAACTAACCGGAACATGAGAAATAAAAAGCCACTCGCTGCCGTCTTTCCTGCGGTGCGTCACAAAGCCCACCTCTGTAATTAGCATGTTAGTCACGCAGTCACGGGCTCTATTTCTGTCTCGGGGGAGGGGGCCCGGGCCCAGGGCTCCGGGGACGAGCACCCGGAGGGTCTACGGCCTGCGGAGGGTTCACACTCCATTTGCAGACGTTAACGCGGGACGTGTGGGGGCGAAGAGGAGGCGCGTCAGCAGAGCCCGGCCAGAATCGGAGAGGGGGGATAGTAGGGGAGACGGGAGGCTCGGTGAAGGTGGATGGAATGCAGACAGAGAGGCACCTTGCAGGCAGCTCTGAGGGACGGATGGACATGCAGAGAGAGAGGCACCTTGCAGGCAGCTCTGAGGGACGGATGGACATGCAGACAGAGAGGCACCTTGCAGGCAGCTCTGAGGGACGGATGGACAGGTGGACATGCAGGCAGATGAGGTGACATAGGAGCCATCGCTGTCCTTGGAACGCCCGCATTCTCTCAGGGCACATGGTGGGGATGTCACAGTGACTGGTCCCACTTCCTCTTGCTTCAACTGGGTAATTCAGTCCCAGAGTGAGCGTGGCAGATGAGTCCAGCGACAGACTGGGGACAAAGTGAGACACAGGGAATAATCGCAGACTAGGTGGCTGCATTGTCACTCTATATCCCCAACACGTGTCCCTCCACGCTCACATGATCCATCCAGGCCACACCTCCCCCAAACTCGAGATGCCCAGACTCTCCTTCTTGACTTTTGATCTCAGAGCCAGTCACACCCAGAGCAATTGGTCAGAGGAGAAGTGGGTTGTTATGAAGCAGGTCTTCCAGGAAGTGGGTTGCTCAATAAACCTTGAAATCATACATAGGACTTTTCTTAGTTTGTCAGATTTTACTTCATCCTGATTCCCGGTATGACATTTACGTAATCAGGGGCCATTTTAATCTGCTCCTTTAAAAGACCTGAGGGCCTAATAGCTCATTGCTGTAGCCCTGGGTCAGTTTGGCTGAGGTGTGACATGGCGAGATGCATCAGACTGAGACAGCATTCAGACACAGCTACTCACTGCTTTTCTTATGTCATCTCATGTAAAGTACCTTGAGAAATAAAAAAAACCATCTTGCATCCCTGTCACAGTCACAGGAGGGCAGCCTGTCCCCGATCTTCTCACGGCCCGAAGGTCAGATCCTCATACATGTGCCAGAGTCCTCCATCGGTGCGGAGACACGAAGGCCCGCAAACACCACATGACTAATGACCTTCTAAAAGGAAGGCAGCATTTCAGTCACATGACCAATGACTGAAACATGTGATCGTCTCTGGCTGTGATACCATCAAGTTTCAACAAAGGCAGTAAAAGCCAAAAGATGCACCTCAGCGTGAAACCCTTGTCAGACATTCTGATCTCCACTTACATGCTGACTCTATACGCAATCAAGGCCGAAGAGGATCTGGCCAGTGATTCCTTCCAGGGCTTCCTAGCATGTACCATCGCTCACTTCGTAACCACAGCCAGCCAATCACGATGCACTGGGCAGTCTGCAGACCAGCACGTAGTATACAGAGTAATATACTTTTCTCTGTCCTGTTCAATGTCGAGTGATGAATCTGGTACAGTTTCAGTATGAATGAAGAATAGTTCATAACCAACACACCCGCATGAGGTCACCAGGAATGTCGTCACCTCAGATGAGACAACTGAGATGAGCTGGTTCTCTTTGCTTTGCTCGAAACGTCTTTCTGGATGAAATGAGAATTGCCCTTCAAGTTGAACAAGGTGTCAAACGTAATCCTACAGCATGCATGAGGTGACACTTGCTCTGCACACTAACCCATTGTTTCAAAGAGAAGTATTTTTGCTAAGCATGTTGATGCCATCCTCAAGAGCCCAGCGGAATTTCCCAATTGACAGGGCGACCCGGCAGCCCTATGGACCAGATCCTAGCCACCCGTGGGCACATCAGCGCACATCAATGATACCGGAAGAGGCGGCATGTTCACCCATTTGACACACCCATTCGTGTTGCAGTAGGGCCCTGACAGGGAAGTGTGTAATGGCAATAACAATAAGTATTGACGATCCATCTTCCCTGAACCAATCCCATGCCCCGGGCTGCCGGTAACCAGATCCATGTCTACCTGGCAGCAAGGGCGCATCTGCTGTTGTCCCGCTGAGGAATTTGCTGACAGTTTTGCGTCATAACCAGCACTTTCACTTTCTCTTTGTTTAGCTTGCTGTTTGAGTGCAGAGGTTTCCTGTATGTGCGTGTGGCAGGCAGGCCGGTGACAGGACCGGAGACACAGGCGGAGGCTCCATCCTTTGACTTTGTTCCATTGTCCGCTTATTTGCCGACTTGCTGCCGGCGATGGGAACAGGAGGGAATTCCTCTGCTGCTTTGCATCCTCTGGCCTTCAGACAGACCTGCAGCTGATAGTCCCTCGTTTCCGTTCATTCACACGGCCACGTGGCGATGGGGGCCCGCTGCTGTTGCTACCGGCGATCTCACGGCCACCATTATAAGCTGCAGGAGTTCGGTGGGGAGGGGACAATGCCCAAGCTGACCCTGACCGTGCTGACAGAGACCTACTGACAGAGACCATGTGTCCCATGCAGAGACCTCCTGACCACGACCGTGAGTCCCATGCAGAGACCTCCTGACCGTGACCATGCGTCCCATGCAGAGACCCCCTGACCGCAACTGTCAGTCCCGTACAGAGACCTCCTAACCGTGACCGTGCGTCCCATGCAGAGACCTCCTGACCGCAACTGTGAGTCCCGTACATAGACCTCCTGACCGCGTCCATGTGTCCCATACATAGACCTCCTGACCGCGACCGTGAGTCCTGTGCAGAGACCTCCTGACTGTGACCGTGCGTCCCGTGCAGAGACCTACTGACCGCGTCCATGTGTCTCATGCAGAGACCTCCTGACCGTGACCATGCATGCAGACGTCATTCTCTCCAGCCACCATTGTGCTTTGTGAAGCCTTTGAGTGTCATATAGTATTAGACTGGATGGCCCCTATGTTACCCCCCCTCCCCTCCCC
>JABFEB020000036.1:925696-945027 GCA_019775895.2 Stomatorhinus ivindoensis | reverse complement strand
CCCCCCCCGGGCCAGACCCCCTCTGTTCATGTCTTAGCGTGAGTACTTTCCAGGCTGAGACTGTCTCCTAAAGCCAGTGACTTTCTTTATGCACAAATCCACTCTCTCTCGCTCTCTTTCTCACACCCAAAAGAAAAAAACCACAAAAGAACTACGATACCATTTAAAGTCCTTGCAACAGCAGCAACAATTGAGACAATGAGCACCAGTCAGCAGCGCTACCACGGAATTAACCCCCGGTGAACCAGGAAGTGAGAGACGCTCTGTTTGAACACCGTACCCAAGGGATCGCTGCCAGGTCCGCGGGCGCCAGACTCGGCGAACAGCAGCCAGAGGCTCGTCACCGTCACATCAATAGGCCTGGCTGCTTTGGTCACAGCACAAAGGCAAAAATATAAAGGTAAAAAAACAGGAAGAGGCTCATCCAATCACCCTTGGCTAAGCATAAAGAGGAGGCGAAGTCCCAGGCGAATGTGGAGCTGAATAGCCATTAAATTGCACTCATTCACAGGGTTACGTGTGAAACCAAGGGAGAACAGACCTGGCCCAGTCCCCGAAGACATAGCTCTGCAGCCACCTAAAATCAAGGGGTGCTAGCAAATTTAATATTGCCTTCGCAAACTGATCAAGGAGTCTAAATCGAGCCAAAGTGCATGTCGACATTCACTTGGCGTCAACGATTAGTAAAATCTACCAAAAAGCAATGAGTAGCAGAGAATCCGGTTAGTTGGGCTCATCTCTGTGCGGTGATCTCGTGCAGCACGGCCCGGAAATTGGAGGCTTCCTATTACCATGCAATAAAAGGGTCGTCACTGACTTCCCTGAAAACAGCCACGGAAGCCTCACCTTCGTCGGCTGAATGATGGAGCTGGGCTCAGAGCCGAAGTCCAGCTGCCAAGCAAACATAAAGCTCAAAAAAGTGAGGGAACGATATTTATTGTTAATTGTCCCCAGTTTCCAAGGTTTCATACTAGTCACATGCAATAACTGAACAGCTAATGTTTCTTCTCTCAGTAGCTCTGGTAACTCAAGAAGCTAAAACTTGAGTATGGCATCTACATTATTACACTGACATATTTAAAACTGATATATATTCTCTGTCCCTTCATATTTCACATACAGTAAGTTTCAAGGATTCACAATGGATCTAACCAGCCACCATGGTGGAATCAACAGAATTCACATTCATAAGTAAACTGGACTAAAACTGGTCACAGAACAGACTGAATAAAAATGTATTAATCATGTTTGTACCACGACTTGAGCTTAAGCGAAAGCGGTTAGTTAACCAATATGTTAATGAGCGCAATGCTATGCCCGAGTTGCACTCCTACAAGGAGGGGGCAGTGTCACCTTTCACCCACAGTCACAACATATCACAAGACTTAATGAAAATAATACAGTAACTGGGTGCATTTTGAAGGTTCACAGGGAGAATGAATGGCCGTGCTCCTTCACCAAAAAGAGCATGCATGTCAGCCACTGCCCAACCTCAGCAACCCCCTCTTGGAGTCACATGCTGCCGTTATCGACGCACTCTGGAAGGCTGTTGAGTGCAGTCTCCTCACTTTTGGACTGGGTCCCGTCTTTCTTCGAGGGCTTTTTTGTGGCCCGGGACAGCTTCCGCCGGAACGTGTCCCCCGCCAAGAAGTAGAGAATGGGATCCACGCAGCTGTTGAGACTCGCCAATCCTCGGGTCACCTGGTAGGTGGCGTAGACCTTGTCGTTGAAGTCGCACATCTCCGGGCTCTGGAAGTGCAACCTGGCACGCATGTTCAAGTTCTTCATGACATGGAAAGGCAAGTAGGAGACGGAGAAGACGACCAGCACAATGATGACCAGGTGGATAGACTTGCGGCGAAGAGGTGAGTCTGTCATGTTGTTGAATATGAGCGCTTTCACTATGAGCCCGTAGCATCCGAATATGATCATGAAAGGGATGCAGAAGCCGAGCACAGTGGTACACATGCTGTAGTAGAAGTAGCCCTGCAGCTCGTCCTCTGTCGTGGTGTCATAGCATGTGGTTGTGTTCCTCTTCAAGCCTGTCCGGGAGTAATAGAGGATGGGGGAGATGCCCACCACAACCACCACCCAGACCAGGGCACTGGTGTATATCGCAGTCGTCTTTTTCAGTCTGCCCAGTGACTTCAGCGGGTGCACCACTCCCGTGTACCGGTGCATGCTGATGCATGTCAGGAACAGAATGCTTCCATAGAGGTTAACATGGAAAATAAACCTCTGCAGTTTGCACATTATGTCGCCGAATATCCAGTCAGTTTTGTTAAAATAGTACAAAATTAGGAAGGGCAAAGACAGAACGTAGAAAAAATCAGCCAGAGCCAAATTGAACATGTATACAGAGATTCCACTCCAGGGCCTCATGTGAAAGATGAACATCCATATTGCTAAACTGTTACCTATTAATCCAGTGATGAAAACGATTATGTAAACTGTTGGTAGGTAATAAAACTGAAACGCAGTTCTGGTAAGGTGACATCCTTTTGTCTGATTGGTTAGCTCAGAGACATTCAGCAATGAGGTGAAGTTTAAGTTAGTTGTCATGTTGTCTTTAAAACACCGGTGAAGTGCACGTGGAATCACTGCCCTAAGAGGATCGACAAGTGCGCGCGGACGGCACTAACCAGCATGTCCTTGCTGCATTAAAAAGTCACTTCGGCGACTGTCCGTCCATCTCCCCATTGCTATCTGACCACCGAATGCATGCACCGCGGCGCGCTGGAGGCGACCTTACCATCGTACAGCACTTGATCCCCGCATTAACCGACGGCCCTTCACGAGCACACCCGCTGCCCTGGCTTTTGCACGTTGTCCTGCGAGACTGGCGAGAGACAGCTGCGTGCGCTCGCGGAGCTGGGGACTACGGCGCGGGCGGGGCGGGGCGGGGCGGGGCGGAACCAGCGCTCCTCCTCGCGCTAAGGGCGCCGCTGCGATCCTGCAAAGCCGAGAGCACCAGCGGACTGTAAATGCAAAATTTAACAGTTATCGCCCAGAATATCCCCAGCATGCCCCATATGTTTGCCAGTGGTTTCTTGTAATGTACACTGGATGTAATAATTACAACAGGTTAAAGCGGCACTCCAGTTTACGACTTCATGTTCCTTCTCAGTCAAAATTAAAAACGCATTTAAGTACCATCGAAAACCTTCGCGGTTCACACGAAATTCGACCGCGTGACAGAAAACAATCCGGTTTTATTTTATTGTAATTCCGCGTAGACATAGTGAATTACACTAGTTGTAATTTCCCCATTATTTTCGATACGAATTAAAAGCCACTTTAGTGCCCCTCTGGATGATCCTACTTGATCTTCACATACAAAGCATTAAATAACGATGCAGCTGCAGCGCAGGTATGTGCGACGCTTCTGGAAGAATGAAACGGCCCGAGCCCCTCATCCAGGCGGCTGATAACCACACGGGGTCCCTCTTCGTTTAGTCGAAGCAGCTTTTCACTGGAGCGGGACGGGGAGGCGTAGCGCGGATAAAAGCCCGCAGCTCCACTCGCCGGAATCAGGAGCCATGGGCGGGCGGTCCCCACAGGCGCTTTAGTGCGATTAGGGGCCCTTTGGCTTAGAGTGTTTGAAGTTTCCTCCTATTCTTTCCAGTGGTGGGCGTGATGAAAATGTTAACTTTGCCGAAGGGGTTTAAGGTACAATAAAATTTTACCACCGACAACAAGAAATAAGCGGTAGGCTGCGCGGTTCCAAAGTGACAACATGTGAAATGCTCCAGTAAAATACGGGACAGGTGGCAGCGTCAGGTTTAAAAATAATTGAACATATTTAGTGGAGGCGCCTGGGCTTCAGTGCGGATAAGATCGCGCAACAAAGCCCCCCTGGGGGGGGGGGGGGGTTCCACTGCCGGCCCGATACTGACAGCAAAACGTGTCCGGGCGGATGGGTGCCGACAATTAACATTTTTGCCGAGCGAGTGGGAAGGGGGATGTGTCCTTTCCCTAATGCCTGAACTCCTGGAAGTCTTCACCTGCCTCCCCCCTTATGGTAGTAACAGAGATGTGTCCTGTATCCAATAAACGTTGAAACTAGCAGGTAAAAAGCGATATTTTGCCGTTTGAATCCAGTCTCAAAAACAAAATATTACAATCGAAAGAATCGATGTATGACTGTTTTAAAAGTGATAATGTATTTTACAAAAGAATAGAATTGCATATTAAATCACGCGGACGAATGTAGGAAATTGCGATGTGAATCAGATTCATGGTATTACTATCGGACTCACAGACTCTGAATTTACTAACTACGATCTTTATTGACTGGGTGCGTGACTTTGATGCCTATAAATCACTCCGTAGATGTGATGGTTAGCCATTTTAATGATAGCAAATAATTTTTTAATAATTCCGAATATTGTCCAATTTCACAATAAAACACTTTAAAATTAGTAGGCTATTTGAAATAAGTGTTACTAGGTTGCCAGCTCTCGTGCATCCGACCCACGCTTTCAGACTTGCACGATTATGCGAGAAATCTTACGGCAAATCTATATTATTCCATTATAAACCTGGTAGTTTGCAAACCCTACAAGGCAATAAAACTTGCAAAAAAATATGTACCAAAGTTGGCAACCCAGAAGTTAAGGGTAACAGGGTAAGTTATGTCTGTTTTGAGTTCTGAAAAGGATCATCTGCACTCAATCGGGAACAGATGGTGATCCTAGAACATTGTGCATTAGAGGAGGCTCGATACGGCCACAAATTATTCTCATTGTGGAATTAATGATGCATCATGGACCTGGTGCAGTATCGAGGCGGGCAGTGCACAAAGTACACAGAAGTGGCGCTGTCGGATGTCGGATCCTACTCAGAGGCGAAGCAGGGGGAACTTATAAACTACCTCCCGTTCTGGGATTGTCCCCAGGGCTGTGTAGTAATGGACGGCACATAATCTGGATTACCCAATTTGATTACACAAATGAAATGCTTATAGTTAGACCAATTTGGATTTAAAAATAATCAGATTACATTTACTATTTTAAAGATTTTTTTTCAATTCATCGTAATTCAGTGGAGCTGTGATGGTGTCTTGCGGACACAAGCAAAGATCTGAAATGGCTGAATGACAGTATTGTGAGATTCCTTGGCCCAGAAGTAAATTCGATCTAGCACTCATGTTTGCAATAGTTACGCTTACCTGTATAGCGATGACCAGGTACTTGCTTGTTAATTACTAATGACTCCTATTGACTCCAAATGTTGAAGTCTGTGCACTTTGGTATTTGATGTTGGTAATTATTGTTCAATTAATGGAAATGTGTAGTTTAAAAAAATACATTGTATTGTTGATAATGAAACCAATAAAAACAATTATATCAGGTTATTGTATAGACATAATCCAACTGTAATCAGATTAGATTGCACATTGCAAGTAATAAAAAGGATTATGTTACTGATTACATTATTAGCCACGTAATTTGTAATTGTGATGACCTGCTAGTACGATCCTTTTGTGTGCCACGCCCCCTCATTAACCACGTGTGTAATCCCGATTGTGACCAGCTGTTTCCTGTTATTTCGATTTGTCCTGTGTATCTCAGTCCACGTTCGAGTAGGTTACCCTAAGTCTATCATTGAACTTTCCATGTGTAATGTTGCCGTTCATTACCTGTTCCATGTCCTTGCTGCCTTTGTCGATTAAATCCCACATCATCAGCCCTACGTGTCCTTTGCCTGCTTCCCTGTCTCGTGCACCGCTACCGGATGTGCCAGGATGACAGTCCTCTAAAAGAAGACGCCTCACCTCATGGAGAATGAATACATGTCTCTCGCAGACGAGGTGATATATTGGCTAACCCAGTCTGAGATCCAGGAGGATCCCGCAGCTTGAGGGTTAGCGCACCAATGCCTGGGTGTCCTGGAAGGGATGTCCTTACCCGGTGATGTGCACCAACTGAGCGAGGTGTGCGAAATAGTGTGCGAGATAGTGGCTGAAGCGATGCAGCAGTAGGTAAACATTGACAGCGGGCTACCGTACAGCCTGCTACCTGTAGTGCCCTGAAGTTCACTGAAAACCAGGGGAAGGAGAAAACAGCATGGTCAGGAAGACACACCAGGGATCTTCCTATGGGCTTCCCAGCTCTCCGCTGTTTCCCCTGCCAGGTGTTGGAGGACACCCCTTCCGATACTCAACCCGGTGGTGTTCTCCCCTAACGTCACCAGCGCTGCTTCACACAAGCGGGTGCCTGAAGCCCTGCATCGCCCGCACCTGATGTTCTGCGCCCCCCCCCCGATATTCCAGCTACGCTTGTCCCTGCTATGCCCACAATAGCTCCAGTCCCCCCAGTTCCTGGCCCATTTCCTGCACCACCAGCTCCCAGGTCCCCAGTTCCTGTCCCCAAAGAGGTCCCAGACTCCCCGACCACCGCTTCTTTCCGCTTACAGGAGGAGGAGCTTGAAAGGGACCCCTCGGAGGTTTCCCTGGTGGCCTCATTCGACCCCTCCGGTGGAGTGACTCCTCCGCTACTACCACAGCAGGACAGGTCCACACATTTTGGTCTCCCAGACGGGGAGAGGACACATGCACTGGGGTCATGTCCCGCCTGCCCGGCCCCCTGTCTCGCCCTCGGTCTCTGGGTCGGTAGCTTGTGGGGTGCACTGCAGGTTCGCCGACTCCTGCTCGGTGGTCACCTGTGGATTCCCCTTCGATGCCTTGTCACCCTTCTACGGGGCCCCCCGCTTTGGCTCATCGGTTGCCTGCAAGTCCCCCTACTCCAACTTGTCGGTCTGCTGTGCCTTCGCCGGCTGTGGCTGTGCTGTCGTCTGCTGTGGCTCTGCCTCCCTCCTCGCCTACGCTGGATTCTCCTCTGACTCCCTCCTCGCCTCCTCTGCCTGTCTCCATCGGCCTCCTCACCCCCATGAAGTCCCCTCTGGTTCCGACCTCGCGGTCACCTGCTGCCCCTGTGGTGGCCACCTCTCGTCTGCTGGGGTTCCCCGTTTCCCTTCCTGCCTCCTGTGTCTGCTCCTCATCCTTTTGTTTTTCCTACGTTCAGTCCCGTTCCCTCTGTTCCTCCAGTTGATGTTCCCCGGGGTCTCCTTTTTTGGTATGCCTGTCTGCATTTCCTGTTCTTTGTCGGGTATTGTCCTGGTTCCTGCCATTGTGCATGTTTTGTGTATCTGTCCTGTTCCCGGTACCCCAGTAATGGTTCTGTCTTGTTTTTAGGTCCTGTATTCTTGGTCTCGTCTCATCCATCGCTCCCCTTAGGGAGCACCAAAGTGTGCGCCTTTGGAGGGAGGGGGGTTCTGTGATGACCTGCTCGTACGATCCTCTTGTGTGCCACGCCCCCTCATCAATCACGTGTGCAATCCCGATTGTGACCAGCTGTTTCCTGTTATTTCAATTTGTCCTGTGTATTTCAGTCTGCGTTCGAGTATGTTTCTCTAGGACTGTCATTGAAGTCTCTTTGCGTAATGAGGCTGCCAGTGTTTGTTGCTTGTTCCATGTCCTTGCTTCCTTTGTGATTAAATCCCACGTTCCCCAATCCTACACGTCCTTCCCCGTCTCATGCACCGCTACTGGACATGACAGTAAACTGTACCGAATTCCTTTCCTGATCGTCCCACATTGATGAATAAAATGCTGTTTTGAGCCATTGCGGGACAGTTTCACAGTTAGCCCACCCCCAGCAAAATGTAATGTCAGGAACCGCCATTCCCGACCCCTGGATCTGGCAGGGAACAACCCAAGATGGGGCGCCAGCCCATCACAGGGCACACTCACACACTGGTCACACCCATTTAACCGCTACAGTGGCAATTTTACCACTGGACTCATTATTCTGATACATACTTTGAAATGATACTCAGATTCCATCCTAGATTAGTCCGGCGAGAAAATGTGCTCCCCTTCCTCTTCCACAGCTGTTCTCCCTTTTCCACCACCCGCGTGTGAACTGTACTGCAAAGGGATGGTTTTCCATTGTAAATTATGCGAGCTGTGCCCACGGTGACATGGCCCTGCTTACTAGAAGCGTGACTAAACCAAGCTGGTTGCATCCCCACCACTGGATTGGTCGAAATGCATGAAGAGATCGGTGATCTGAATCAATATGCATGGATTATTTGAAGGAAAAAAACTGCATATTCTATATATTATTAATTATTAGTAGTGTCGGACATTGCGATCTATTGATACATTCCTAATAACTTGGAACTTGAAAATTTCTAAGATCCTACCTGAAAAAGTAGCATACAACAGCTGAATGGAATGGATTTGTAATGCAAATTTACGAAGGCTAATGCTAATTTTGCCACGGTTTGGTGCAAAAATAACACCACGATTCTCACAGACGTGTTAGCAGAAGTCAGCGCGTAGTCAATCATGAGGTACGCCATGTGAACCGTAAATAAGTGTCTCCTAGTTTTAGTCTCCTGGTTTTACGTCATTGTCACTCTCCAAACCTGCCAATGCTTTTACCGAGCCGACCTTTACATTTACATTTACATTTATAGCATTTGGCAGACGCTCTTAACCAGAGCGACTTACATAAGTGCTTTAAGACCTTTCTGTGGTGGAAAACCGAAGCAAGCTGGAGCCGCGCTGTAACTAGTGTCTCTTCACGGTACGGTGTGGGCCAGGTGCAGCCTTGTTCCTGTATGCCAGTGGAAAAGCTCCATTCGCCTCCTCCTGTTCTCCCTTCTTATCCTCCCCTCTCTTTTCATCACATTCACTGTCTTCCAGTCATTCTCTGGCTACCCCAGTCACTAGTATCTGGTGCCGGTCCCTAACTTCACATTTGAGCTTGGCAAACACCCCTTATTCTGCAGTTCCTTCCCTGGGCTCTTGGCTGATAATTGATTATACTAAGCGGAGGATGGCCTTGCTTGTTTTGTGTGAATCATTGATATGGAACCAATATTCCATTACTAAGGCGTTTTCTTTTTCTGGGGGGGGGGCCTGAAGAAGCCTCCAGGTAATCCCCAGTAATGACGCACCCATCTATCTCATCTGAAGCCACCACGCATGGGTCAGTAAACTGGTCAGATTGCATGCAACATGGCGGAATTTTATGATGTTTATCAGGAAGTGGTTTATAGTACTTGCAATAAAAAAAGTACTCAGCAGTACTATTTGAGATGCAGGAAAAAAAACCCAAAATACCATTATTATAAAAAAATTTACAATGATTCTGTGAACCCTTCAAAAAAAGGTGATGAAGTACCCTAGGAATGTAGAGTCTATTAAAAGGACAAATGCAGTTGTGAATTATACAGAAAAATGGCTTCATTCATTCTTTGTCCCTACAAACCCACTATGCCCCGTGGACTCGGCTGCTGTCAGCCATGTGGCCAAATGTTCACGGTGTTAGTCTGTTCTACCCTATAGTCTGTGTTAGTCTGTTCTACCCCATATCCCAGAGTGCTCCCAGCAAGTTCAACACAGACTCAGTAAAAAAAATTACTGATTTCAGGTTCCAGTAGGATTCCTAAAGAGGAAATAGCTTATCGTTAACACATGGGGTGAGACATAGAGTCTGCCCCTTCTGGTTGCGTGGGTTAGGGTGTGACCCTCACTGGACCAGCATTTCCCTTCCGAGATTATCAGATACACCAGTAATGAGTGACATGTAAGCAAAAGAGCTCTAACAAACAATGTGATTCATGAAAATTATAACACCTCATCCTATTTCTGACTCACACAAAAAGACTTGGCTTTACTGCAGCTGATCATTGTGCACCAATGGGCAGCGACTGTGCAGCCCATTCCACGGCACAGAGACGCTTTCCAAATCTCATTCATCCCTTTCATTTGTCATGCCAATGAGCTCTATAAGATACTGTTGTCTTTTAGTATTCAGTCAGTCTCGCCCGAGCATCGCCATGGCAACAGAAAAGCTATTCCAAATCCCTTAACCTCTGGACATGAGTTATCTCACAGTTTATCTTCAGCAAGTAAATAGTGATGCATTGAGCCATTTGTCATGCACGGCCTTCCTAGGAATAGTGTCATCCTCTTTACGCTTAGCCTACATCAGATGCAAGAGGACGAGGGGCAAAGTTACAGATAAAACATTCACAGATGCATTTTAGGAGGTGGGAAAGTAAAAGCAGGTAAGGAGACCAGCTGCAGTGCTCAGAGCAGCAGAACCGGGGATCTAGAGATTGTGCTCCTGCGACATAGCAGCTTCAGGGCAGCCAAGGTCAGTGGAGCTTCCTGTGCTGAGCAGGGATGTGTGCTTAATCTCTGTGGTATCTCCTTCCCCTTTCTTGGTTCTTCTGCTAGGTCACTCTTTGCCCCAAATTTCTCTTAAATTAGAGCCGTATGGAAGTAATGTGAAGATGTTGGAACTCCGTTCATTTTTATGTGTGCGTGTGTCCGTCCCCATTATATAATACACACACACATTCACACCATGTGCGCTCCAGATGGTGACCTTCTGAAGACCTTGGGAAACGCTTTCTGGAGTGCAGTGTGTGCTGTGTGTTTATTATGAGAGCATGTGTGTGTGCATGCGTGTGTGCATGCGTGTGTGCATGCGTGGGCACACATGGGTGAAGAGTGCATCATGCATCTGATCCTCCCCCATCTAATCCACACAGGCCATTATACTTGCTGGGCTGTTACTAACATGCAGTCCATTAGGCCTATAGGGCTGTTACTCAGAGCCCAACAGGCTTACGGGGATGTCAGTTTTACACAGACCAATAACATTGTAGGACTGTTAGTCAAACAGTCCAATAGGCTTACAGGCCTGTTACTCAGTCAGTCCAATAGGTTTGCAGGTCTGTTAATCAGTCCAGTAGGCTTAATTCCTGTTACTCAATCAGTCCCATAGGCTTATAGGCCGTTACTCAAACATAATCTACAGTCAAGTCTTCATTTTATGAATTTATTTATCTCCATTTCTACAGTGGTCCTCAGTGGAAGTCTGAGATAAAACCTGTTCCTCACAAACTCATAGAAGATCAGACATCAAGCTATTTATGACAGTGAAGTTAAAGGCATGTTCATGCAGGATGTCCATTTGTTAATGAACCATGTTCCATCACAAGCCAGTAACCAGTTGCCAGAAGTGGTTTCAACCAGTCGAGAAGGGAAGTCCCTACTTGTTTCATCTGAAAGAGCTGATATCTGAGATGCTCAAAAGCATAATTCTCTACCTCAATCATACACATCCTCATAGTTTATTAATGACCACCAATGAACAAGGACCACTTTTCCATGTTTCCACACACCAGTTACAAACCAAGCCTCCATCAGCCACTCACCCAGCAATCTGGCAGTCAATTATTTAGGCCATTGGAATTTTTCCCACAAGAAGCTCTGGAAGATGCCTGATGGTTCAATCTGAAAGACATGAGCATAGTATTAAAGTTTAACAGCACCGTTTTGGAATACAAGACATAAGTGGACAGGAGTCGGCTCCTTACTACAATGGTTCACTGGGTTTTGGGGCTGTAATAATAAAAAGCAGGAGTTCAGCATTATTGGCTCACAATACGCTCTGGAGTGTGGATGGAGAAGTGCTGAGTTTCCACATTGCAGAAAGTGCTGTAATAAGCCTACCAGTGGCACCGCCACGCAGAGGCCCTGATCGATTGGTCACTTGGAGCTGGACTTTGCTTGATGCGACTCTGAGTTGATGAGAGCAGGAATGATTAAGAATCTTTTCGGGACTCTGGGATCCCTTTGCGCGTGCAAAATTAGGTTTGGCTGGTGCTGAAGGAAACCGTAAGTCGCACAGCAACGAAGATCGCCGCACCGTCCACATACATGTGTTCATGGAATTTCAGCGAGTTCTTTGCATGGTCAATGTAAAAGAGAAACAATTTATCAATATTTTCAAAACCCAATATTAATGCACTGTGATTGCACCTATTTTTGTATTGCTCCCTTCTTATTCAGTTGTTAATGCCGCAGCGGAATGGCAGCCAAAGGCATGATGTCATTGCCTTCCTGGCAAGAAAACGACGTCTACTAATAGAAGCTGTAAGCCAGAAGCTGTAAAGAGCAGAGCCGAGGCACAGAGCCTGATCTTCACTGCAAACCATGTGCTTTTGCTTCCTGGATCCTGGCACTTTTAACACATTAAAACAGGGGCGTCACCAATATGATTAGATGTCACATGACTGCCTTTCCTGATTTTGTGAAAAGGGAACAAAAACGGCAGCATGAAGCGCAGGGAGGGAAGTCGCTTGAGGTTTCGACACGGTATTTGGGTCATTGTATGTTTGCTAGTCCCAATAAAGTGTAAATTATCAGAGTGCAACATTTTCCCATGGGACCGAGGCACGGCAAGCCACTGCTCATCGGCCAACACACATTCCCACTATCTAGGGGAAATTATAAATGTTTCCTCCCGTCGGAATTCCTGCGAGCATGTGATTGTTTGCCTGAATAGGACATTCAGAGGCTGACCGCTACATCCAGGATAGAAATAGCAGAGAAATCACAGCTGCAGGGTTCAAAGGCAACATGCATGTGCCTAATTATCCATAAACACAGACATATTGAGAAAGACAGTGTCTCCACACACACAAACAAACAGTTATATTTTTGGCATCTGGGTTGTATGCAATTCCTGCAGGATGGACAGCTGTATATGTATTTATACCAAAATTCCTTATAAACTGTTGAAAATCAGCCTGCAGTGGGTCATTACATCATAATTGAGCCTGCAGGGATGGACAGCTGAAGATCAGACAGGCTGCAGGTACATGGGTTTCACAGCCACGTGACTTTTTCCATTCAAAATTTTCTCCAGCTTGTATTTCCGGCCCGACGGAGAGCACAGCAGCACTGCTTAATGGACGAGTGCCAGGAAATTAGGTCATAAAAATGCGACAGACGTATTGCCAACTCATTCATGCGTGATTAGTCTGTCATACCACTAGATAACAGCAGCGATATCCAGCTGGGACAACTGGTTTCCTTCTTCGTTCGTAAAAATAAGTATCAAATACGTAGATACGTGAGTATCTGACCCAACCTGAACTGCTGCACCTTTTGACAGCCGACCTGGATGGATGGCTTGTTGGTGACATAACCCACCAGTGCTCAGGATGACCCTTCCCTTGAACCGCTCTCCACGTCAAATGCTGTTTTTGCCTTTAAAAAGGCTTCCTGTTGGTTAAACCACACCACAGATATCACTCCCCACACCCCAAAGCCAGAAACGTGGCTTGGGTTAGGGGGAGATGTGCTCACGTCATTAAACAGCACCGGGGACTATTTTAATGAACCTGAACACTCTCCAGTCTGTTGGGAGGCGGCAGCTCAAAATGAAGGTACTGATGGAGACCCAGTATGTCTCACTGTTGGATATCCAGCCCGTACGTCACCTTACAAGCCTGCCAATCATGCCATTCGTTCAAGAAGCATTTTGTGGTGCAAAAGAAATGCCACAATACTTGAATATTGTTTGGTTACTTATGGTTAAGATTAAGGTTAGGTAGGAGTTAGGTTAGGGTTAGGTTAGGTGAGCTCCCCTTAGCTCCGCTGTAATTGGAACCGTGGGTTGTATTCCATGGTGACTCAGCATGTGGTTTAACAGCAGTCCTTTTCCTTTTTATTATTTAAAAATACTCTAAAATGGCGATAAAAAGTACAGTATGGCATATGCACAAAGCAGCTACATTGTTATCAACATTTGTGGGCGCGGAGCAGGAATACGGCCTCGCGAGGAAGGGTTTCCTCTTGTGGATGCTGCTCATGTCACGCACACGCGTCCTGGTTTTTATGTGCGTGGGTTTTCAGTCTGATTAAACGCCTGAGTTCGCTTCGGCTCTCACTTCTGCTTCCGCTTGAAAATGTGTAAGACATAAGCGTGGCTTTTCAAGGTATGAACGGGCCGGCTTGTCCAACCACGCCTTCCCGCAGATCGAAGCCAGAGGCTTCTCATACAGAAGGGCACAGATTGTGTGAATGATGTGTATACTGCCACCTAGTGTCCCAATGTGTACTAGACAAGGCACAGAGCTTGATTTCCCAATCCCAGTTATGCTGGCCTGCTGCCATTTACCGTCTACATTACCGTGATGTTTGTTAGTGACCTCTGGTACATTTGACAACACCTTAACTGAGATCATTTGTTTGAAACATCAAATCAGCACTTATTTCACTTTATATTGTAGCACAGGTCAGCAGTAGTACAGGTCAGCGGTAAACACTGGAGTGGACTGGGACTAGGGCATGCTATTTTTACATTACTTATTCCCTTCACAGCTTACAATTAAAGCTCACATAGAATCACACCTGCCCCCTGTGTTCAGCATTCGCTTTTCCTTCTCCTATAGGCTCTTCCTCTGCTTCTCGCTTGTTGACTTTGTCTTAACGGAGGGGAAAGGCCTCCACCTAGTGGCAAGACGGAGAGAGTACAACTTGTATTTGGCCTTTTAACCGCAAACACTTGCGTAAAGAATGGAAAATGTACTCATAAAAAATAAAATAATACAAAAATAAATAAATAAATTTCAGCTCCAGGAAATATAACACAGATTTTGACTCAAAAGTGTGCAGTTTTCACAACAATATTTTAAGCAGTTCAGTCCAGCAGTTAGTGCCACCACATTTATTAAAAAATGAAGAAAACAGCCACAATTTAAAGCAAATCCACTTTATTTTTATTTATATATTTTTATTTTTTTTTATTCATAACAGCAAGAACCAAATATAGCATTGATAATAAAATTAGCATAAAACAAATCGCAGCAGAGGACAGAATACATCTTTTTTTTTTTTTAGCAACTACAAGCGTAAGAGTGAGAGTTTGGTAACAGAGTGTTATAAACCCAGATGTGTGGACTTTGAGCAGATGAAGGAGTGATCTTTGGGCTTCGTCCTGCCACAACAAGCCAGTGGGTGTAAGTCACTGGCTCCACTGGGATAAAAACAATCTTGAGTCTATCGATCCTCAGTGCTTGTCCACCGCAACCACAGGCAAAGTGTCACTTGGCCAAATACTGAATACATGCATTTCGCTCTACTTGTTTCATCTGCTGAAAGTTCCACTGAGAAAAGAATGAACCATGTTAGCACTACTGTATCTCTGTGTGTGTCTCTCTGTTAATATTCCTCAAATTGTAAAATTTATAAGTTTTTTTCTTATTTTCTTAAACCACTGTCTGTTTTTGTGATCGGTTTTTTCTTAGTTCTTTATCTTGATGTTATACTGTATACCTTAAATATGTTTGTTCTATAATTCATTTATTGACTTATTTTGTTATGTTATGTTGCTTCGATAATAACTCCTCGAACATGCGATCCTCTCTGACTAAATAAGCAACAGAAATTGTTACATGGCTGAACCTGAACGGGCACGGTCCGGCCACACCTGTGTTAAGGCAGGTACGGCGGCCGGACGCTACCTGTCAGGCTTCCTCCAGAAGGTGGAGCTGATCTCCACCTGAAGCTTTCCTGGCGCACTACAAGCCACCGTCTCTAAAGCAGAGTGAAGTCTGGCCTCATCTGGCAGGCAGGAAGTCAGCCGACCTCGCGCCACTTTTGCAAGCAATTATTTGTTCAGCCTGTCTTTAGTTAATTTTTTTATTAACCTAACAAAATTCCTCATTATTATAGACATTTTTAATCAAAATAAGATCTCCATATTATACATGTTTTCTTTCCTTTTTAACTATGTACAGAAGTGCAAAAAGTCGCCCTTCGCCCCTCAGGTTCGGACCCGCTAGCCTAGGATCTGCTGCACTCCGTCCATTTCCTTTCCCATAAGCCTCCACCTTCACGCCCCGGAGAGCGAACCAATCGGCAGCTTTTTAAAAATGAGACATCCAGGGTTTTAAAAATATTCAAACAATAATTCACTATTTGAAATGGATACAGTAGAAAATAACTTTTACTCTAACACCTAAGAGCTAGGATTTTTTAATTTTTTTTTTACTTATAATAGTGACTAATTACAAACCATAAATCATTAAAATATTACGCAATTGTCCATCAGAGTTGTTGCCACAGCAACTACCCCTTCCTTAGGAACGATTTCCTCATTGTAAGATATCGATATAAAAGATCTTTGTTCAAAGAATTTAAACAGACAATGAAAAATGACTGACATTCTTACATTTCACTCAAAATAAAAATCATTTAGTTTACAATAATACTAATACTTAAATTGACACTACATGTAAATTTAAAACTATGAGTATGGTATGAAGAACAATTTCTAATACTTTATTTTCTACAAAAGTTATCAGGAACATCTAATAAGACAAAAATCCACTAACTAAATATTAGAACAGTATCCAACCTTTAAGTAATATAAAACAAAAATATCCTAATGTTCAAAATGTAAGAAAACAAACAAAATTATATGAATGCAATGAGAGAAATTAAAAATGGGAATAAAATGTAATAAAGCCTAAACTCTACATGTATGACAATAACATGTTTGTGGTTATATCACGATTGAAACTCCATTCGAATGGCATTGAACCTGTGGTGAATTCTAAGGCTTTTATAGATGATACAATCAGTAATTCATGAGCTCACCCTGTGCCACCATATCTCTCCAACTGCCAGTGAAAATCCCATGATGCACTTGGAGGTACACAGGCTCTGGAGCGTGGGCTTCAGCTCTTCTGAGCTGATGCATAAGCCCCCCCCCAAGCAGAGCCCCAGCCCAGCATGCAGCACATAGGCCAGGCCGAGCTCCACTAATCATCTTGAGCCGTGAAAAAGACCTTTAGGGGGAACAACCTTTGGCTGAACCCAGGGAGAATAGCAAAACACTAAGAAAACGCGTGTTGCCATAGCAGCCCCTTAAAAGGGTTGCCACGGGCCTCTTAAATCTAAAATGTAAAAAATATACAACAATAACAATAAAGTCAGATTAGTTAGAATGAAGGATTCGAATCGCGTACAATATGAATCAAAGTCACGCCCCGATGTGTAACTACATTTTGGTTTCATGCATTTGCTTGTGTTTCCTCCACTTTGCGCGGGCAAGGCGGGGCCAGAAGAATCCCAGAAGAATCCCAGAAGAATCCTCGACCCTCAGATCCTCAGGTCACCACCTCGTAAAAATGGCACCCGAGCCCAGGACGACAGAGGTGGGAAAAAATACGAGCGTTAGCGAACTGAAGAAGAGAGCTAACCCAAAGTAAGGCAGTGGAGTTACTGGGGCCATCTCTGACAGGATGGAAAAACGGCATTCCTCGGTAAAGGCCTCTGAGGAAGATCTAAGCAGTCGAAGGAAAGCGAGGCGAAGGAGCAGGAAGGAGACCTAGGAGGAGGTGGAGAGTAACACTGATGGAGTAACACTAGTTTGGGCTGTACAGACGGTGGCACTTGGGTTGTGCAGCCGGGTCATTAAAGCTTCAAAGTGCTTGACGAAGGACACGTTTGTGTTTCGTACCCAGAACATTCATCTGTCTCTTCACCTCCTTTTGTCATACAATCTAGTTCGCCTACAAAACAGAATCCTTACAAATACTTAAGAACACTGTGCATGCGCAACAAAATGAATCTTATATGGCATTTTATACTCCTCCTCCTTCTCGTTTTAAATACAAGGTGCACCTTTGTCCTTATTTTTTTCTGTAAACCATGAAAGAAATATTTCAATTCAAAACAAAACGAAATAATAATAAAAATGAGAAGAAGCATTTCTTGGTCTGTCGATGTACCAACCACAGTGTGAGTTTCCCGGTTATGTGTGCAGGGAAGGGGAAGGGGGTGCATGTGACCCGCTCCAGTGGTCCAGCTGCCCCCAACGCTGGCATGCCCGGCCAGAGAGGGGTTCCCACTGGGCTCTTCCTGTCCTTCAGGCACATGCTTTTCGCAGCGTCACGTACATGGGGGGCGGGGGTCACCATTGGGAAACCTGCACACTTTAACGCGATCTGAAGGGAAACCATGCAGAAAGAAGAGGGGCTGTCAGCAAGACGTCCAGTGCGGGGGCTTTGCCTCCGTGACAGCGGGGAGGGGGGCGGCCTCAGATGGCGAGGGGGGCGGCCTCGGACAGCTGGCTCGGCCCCCTGCTCTCGCAGCCGCACGCTCACTTACTGTTTCGATGGCTCCTCTACATCTGGGTTACGTATTTGTGGCTAGTCAGATGATCCGCAGATATTATTGGAATCTGGAGACAGAGAATCGGAGATGCGTAAAAGCTCAGGCGCGGACAAGCCCAGGTCTGCTGGCTAATTCAGAAGTTCAAATAAACATGGGAAGAGATTGCAGTGAAAACGTTTAGTCGGATACAGCAGGTGTTTAAAGTTGAGAATTTTGTGCTACATAATGCCTTTCTGCACAGAGTATAAGTATCCCCATGCAGTCACGGCGAATAAAATCATATAAACACACTTACTTCGCTTGCTTTAATTCTGATGACAACATTTAGCCTCACGTATGCATATTCAAATTCGAACTGCTCACAGTATTATGTCTACAATTGCATGGAATTTTTTTAAACCATTAGAGGGTAGCAGACAGACTCGGGCTGTGGGGGTGGGGAAAGGCACTCGAGAGACTGTTGCGTGTCCCAGCCTGTGCCCTTCTTGGCCTCCACACCCAGGCTGCTCTCTCGCAGCTCACGTCCACAACTAGATGTTTCACTCCCAAGGCATAAAACGCTGGGTTCATTGTGGTCAGTCTAGAACACAGCCCACCCCTCTGAGCACAGGACAAACCTTTTCAACTATCATACCCATGAGGCCCAGACCCAACAGACTACTCTCCACCAATCTCAACATCACGGAAGAGCCGTGCTTCCAGAGCAGGTAGATGACACCATAAAAAGGCTCTGTACCCACCTCAGGCCAGAGGTATCTATGGTGATTAAGCTCGGCAGTGGCATCAGTTAAGTCAATGATCTTTCGTGCCTTTAATACAATACAAAATCCAAAACTCTAAACCCAGATGGAAGGCTACCATTTAATGTTGCTTTCAGAAATGAAATGAAATTAAAAGCACTAGCAAACATGAGATGAGGGAGAAGGTAAAAAGTGTTATTAGCGCCAGAGACGTGGTTCAGAAGCCAGGCCGTGTTTGTATGTGAGCGGGTCCCAGCAAAACCGATGATATCATAGAGGGCATTTCTGGCATGCAGGCCAACAAGTGCGAGATCTCCAGACCAAGGCGCAAAGAGAGGACAGAGGCACCGACTGGTTGTAGAGAGATATGAAGCAGTAAAGGAGCAAACCTGATTGGCTGTGGCGGTTGCGAAGGGAACACTTGTGGCAGATGTGGTTGCTGCAGACACAGTGGCTGGCGTAGCACCGTGCATCATGGGAACTTTTCGGAGGGAAAATCACATAAGCCGACAAACAGGAGAGTGAAGCAACATGGCAACAAATGCAAACATGAAATAAGGAGAACTAAGCAGGGAGCGGGGGTTGAGTGAGGT
>JABFEB020000036.1:834632-865180 GCA_019775895.2 Stomatorhinus ivindoensis | reverse complement strand
TAAAACAATGCCTACCGTGTACAAAGGACCTCCGGGCTCTGCAGGTCCCCCCCCCCCCCCCACATGGACATGGACTCTCCGCCAAGGGGCCCCATGGGATTGGTCTGACAGGTTTGGGCCGGGCAGAGTTCGGCCTACAGGGGATGGACACAGCAGGGTCAACATACTGGATTGAAAATGGTAAAAAAAAAAATATGATTCCGGGAACCATGCTTGCCAATAAGTTATTCAATGGCCAGAGAACGATCTGTCAAACATTAGGGTTTCTATTAAAAACAGATCAGTCATGTGTTCAACTGTTTCTGTAAATGCAGTGTTTTTTTTCTAGTAATGTGGGCATTTTAGATTTGTGCTTCTACACCTTAAAAATCAAAAGGCTGAGTTTCATTCTTCCATAGCATCTCACACACCCCTGCGGAGATCTTCTTAAGGTAGCTGTCAAGATCAATAAAACAGCCAGATCCCCAAAATTCCCCTCCTCCGTCATATCCCGGCCCATGCTGGGAGTGCATGCAGGAGAACACTAGTCTCTACAAATAACAGTCTGTAATATCCCCCATGGGGCCAGTATATGGGGGTAGAAAGGCGAGAAAAAAATGCAGCTTATATTTGCATGAAGTCAAGTTAAGTCATTTAACAGGAGTTGACCCAAAGTGACATGGTAACATAGTCAAATATAAAATATATAAATTAAATAACATGAAAAAGTACATATAACAAATAAGAAAATTAAAATAAAAGGAAAAGTAATAATATAAGCAACAGATTTAAAAGATGAGGGTAATTAAAATACATTAAGAGTTATTGAAATGAAATTTAAAGTAACTTAATAGTGGACTTGACAAAACCCTAGGATAACCTCTAACAGCAGAAGGCAAGAGAGAGAAGGTGGGTCTTTAATTTAGATTTAAAGTCACCGATAGCAGTACAGGACTTTATGGTGGACGGGAGACTATTCCAAAGTGTGGAGACAGCGACAGAGAACAGGTCACGTAGCCTGTCCAAACCACCCTAAAGCCCCGATTCAGGGGGTAATTAAGCCCCAGCAGAACACCCTCCGTGCCACTAAGCATATCAGACTCATTCACACAGGCCAAATACCAAAGGGTCTGTTAGTTGGAATCCTTTATCTGGCAAGAGCAATGCTGGTCTGCATATCTCATCCACGGTGTGACGAACATCACAAGGGCAACGAGGTCAGAGCCAGATTAAAGGTGCAGTAGCTGTATCTTCCCCTGGGTGGCGCCGCTGTGACCATGATGGATGAAAGCCTTTAGAATGGTGATGGACTGAAGGGAAATAGCATCTCCAGGACATGAACACCGTGAACAATCTCAGATTCGGCTTCCCATATAAAGAATAAAAAAGCTCCCTGCAAACCAGAGCCAGTGTTAGAGGGAATTCCATCCTGGATTTTTTCCATCAGGCCTCTGCCAGTGACAGCACGACTGAATTCTCCCATGAGGCCATGCTGCTAAGACGACGTGTCCTACAGCGTTGGGATGTGGAATTTAATTTCGGCTTCCTTACCTGCCTGCTTTGTTGATTGGAACGGAAAACAGCCCCGTACCTTCTCGCACATCCCCAACCACGACACCACTGGTTTCCAGCCATGACCGGAGCCACCTGGATGACGCTGAATTCGCGTTAAATATGTTCCCTTTCCTTCCCTGCTTTCTCCTTCCCCAGTTTCCATGTTTCCTGCCCTGAAAACCAAAGTGAGCTATGGTGGCTGTGGTCTGACACAAAGTCTAAACAGAAAGCAGTGTCTTCATTTTCGCCGTCTGACCTGACGCGGTTTAGTGTTTTCCCAACCATAACAGTGGTCAGACCTTCCACCGTAGACCGACGTATTTCTTTGACAATAACGTCTGCCAGCCCTCTTGTCTGAAGATCCCCAAAGGAGGGAAGCGATGCCATTAAGCAACAAGCCATTTTGGGTTTGTTTTCGCATCCTCTGGACAACATTTGGAAAGAGATTTCATGCATGAATCAAGTAATCTTTTAAACAACCAAAGACTTCTAAAGAAATTAGTGATTTATAACAGGTGTTCTTTCAAAACTACAGATGTCGCGTTGTACAGAGCTGTTGAAGAGTGTGTGTAGAGAGCCATTATTTTAATGATTCGAGGCTGGAGCAATTAAAACCTTCAACCGCATCCAGCCTGGCGCTTAGTGCACCGCAGACTAGAATTTTTTTGTGTAATTATTCATCCTCAACTACAGACCTCAGAGTCATTGCGCTACAGAGAAAAGGATTTCGTGTTTCTTGCATAATTATAGTGGTCTCTAAAGCAACCATTCTCAGCACTCACCCGGTGACAATAACCGTATTTATAATCCATCAAGAAACACAGGCACTTACCCCAACTTCCAGTTGAAGGAGAGCCATGGAATGAAAGCCCAGTTCTTAGTTCTGCAGAACGCATTAACCAGGAGATGTGCAGAAATGTCTTTAAAAAGCAAGCAGCCAGAAGACCAATACAGGAGTTATGCTCTAGACCTAGTGGCGGGTCAGAAATCCAAATAAAATCAGCACCGAACTTCCCATTCATCCCCATCAATATATAGCAACCATGTGGGAGACAAAACTGGATTCTGGTGTGACTCTGAACTTACAATCAGTCAGAATTACACCAAGAGTAAGAGCAAATGGTTTTATTCAATGCTACTTGTTGGAGAAAGTAGGGTTCATCAGCTCCTGGTTAAGGGCCTTGCTCCAGGGTCCACACACAATCCAGTGTACAGGTCACCAGCCAGGAATAATCACCCCTTTCAGCCAGGTCCACATGTCCCACACTGGAAGCCCCTAAACAGGCTGAGGAAAACCCCAGTGGACGTTTCATTATTATTATAAACATTCCTCGTGAAAAATGCTGACCCAGCTCAACGGGCTACTTTTTAAACATCTGGACCCCTGATTTAAGTCTCCTATGGTTTACTGCTCCTGTTAGGACTGACCTTTTGGTCGAACCCGGGTCTTTAACAGGTCTTGTGTCATTAACTGTCCACTTATTCTGTGACTGAAGTTAGAAATATAGCAGCTTCTAACATCCAATATTAATTCGCTGGGCCGTTATGGGGTCGTGAGACCGGAAATAACCGTCCCCATGGTTTACAAGTCCTGGACTCCGTGGCTAAGTCTCGACTCAGGGGAACGTCAGTGTTGATGCACAGACGCGCTAATTTACATGCCCCACAGGCAGAGAAAGTGACATTCAGCATTTATGCCACTGATCATTTTCCAGGACTATCCTGCTGATTCCGTTCCCCCTCCAAAAAAACCCCCCTCAGAGCTCAGTTCCGTACAGGTGAAAATCCAGAACAGCAGAATTAACATAAATTAATGACTTTCTTTGCACATACAGTTTGAACAGAGAGACTGAGAGGAGATTAAAGTGAGAAGATTCTTCCCGTGGGACAGCTGAGAAGAACCTAAATCTAATTATGACTCACAACTTCCACAAGGCAATAAAATGGGGAACAGAGCAAAACAGTCCAAGACTTGCAGGGTTTTTATATAAATGCTACAGATTCCAGCGGTGTGTGAGTGTGTACCCTGTGCCATGAGAGACACAAGTTATGCTTCTCAAAGCTCTGCCGTATTTATAAGACCCATGTACACTTCGGCTGTGCAGTAGCTGCGAGACGAGGTCATGTTTGAAGACGCGTGTCGTCCCCACACGTCCCTTCAACATGCAAACATGCTGAAATATGAAAATGTACATACAGGAGGCCTGAGGGACACACCTGTTCATACAGGCCCACCGCGCATAATTCCAGGGCCAGAATCCACTCCAAGTGGGCCCCCATGACAGCTAACCCATCCAACAACTCCCCCCCACCCCCTCAAATTGCCTAGATGTTTCCCCCAGACAGCGGGGCTGCACGCAAACACTGGTGTTCCACACTGGCACACTGCCGCATGACACAAACCCGTTTAACACCATGACAACATCCTGTTTTGCTAGGCTTGTAAAATGAGTTTTGTTGTAAGGAATGAGCATGAAATGGTAAAATGTTAGGTAATCTGAGGTTTTGGACAATCTAACAGCTCAGCTCCACAGATAGAGCTTGGAAGACCGGCTTTAAGATTATTTATGATCAGAACCAAGACAGGTGGATCGCATACAGTTATACTATATGTCACTGCATTTATCTCTGTATTTGCACACTAAGCTGTGCTTACACTCTGTTGCTCCATGTTTACATGCACACTAAGAAAATCGAATTATTGCGTTAGTCCGAATAAAACCGTACTTTTAAAGAACATGTAAACATGTTAGTCCGACTGTAATCGTACTAAAACGAAGTCGGACTAAGACACGTACACAGACAATGCAACCGGGAGTCGATTTATTCCTGCATGTATACGTTCAATTGGACTCAAACTGGCCTTGGGATATTGCATGTCCCACAGTGCAGTGCTCCTCCCCCCCGGGGGGCTGTGACCTGGAAGTAACAGCTAGCAGAAGCTTGGATCATGGCGCTTCTGCACTTCAGCAGGTACCGTACTTTTGGTACTTCAAGATGTTGGTTTTACACTGGCGTAGAAACTGGTACCGGCGCCGAATGAAGTTACAACGCAAGGCGGGTACGTATTTTGTACTGAATTCTTAGAATAGCTGTAGTAGGACTGGACTACGTGCGATATTAATACCAACATCGCATATGTTACGCATATCCAGTCCTTACATCGCTAGTAAGATAGATTAATATCATGCTTTTTCTTACCTTCAGTTTGGTACGGATATTATAGCGCAAGGAGTTTAAGTTAATTCGCTGAAAGATTGGGTCATAGGAAAAAAACTAGCATGTTTTGGCATTTTAATGATTATTTTTTTCACGATAATCTAGTATATGCTTAAAAATCTGTTTAAAGTTTACCTCCGCTGCTTTTGCAATAGCGCTGCATGTGATCCCCGAGACCATCATAATCATTTTATGCTGTTTAAATCACTCCTTGACTGGTTCGTGAGACGGGTTCACGTTGCAATATATGAAAATTTTCCAAGAGCGTGCTGCCATAGTATATTATACAAAATGCCTTATTTCTAGTTACGCTAACCCGATCTTCTTGTTTCTGTCCTTCCAGCGAGATCGCAGTTAAAGCTTTCCGTAACTTCATTTGATCAAGCGTCCATTATTATTAACATTTATTTTTTCGTCTGTGCCGTGATAGGTCAACCGGAGAAAAGCCCAGTATTAGAAGCTGAAAGGACTCATATCGCCACATATTGTAGCAGACTCAAGCATACTACTGACAATAAACCGATTCCCCTCCATGCATGGGACTAGGACCGATTAAATGGTCTGATTAAATGGCACAGTCGAGCTATAACCGTAGCTCCACTTAGCTGTGTATGTAAACGTACTGTATTTACACTGTCACTGTACACAGCTGTGCTTACAGTCCGTCATTGCATTTATCTGTCAGTATTTACACTCTTATCACTGTGCACGGATGTGATGACACTCTGTCACTGCACACATTGCTGTTTACACTGTCACTACATGTTGCTGTATCTACACAGTCACTGTAAGCCTCTGCTCGGTTCTCTGGTGCTGATGTTGCCCTACTTTGACCCTGACATTTGCCTGCAGCAGGGCAGTGTTTGGGATTTCGCCCCTCAAGAGGTTGTGGGTTCCAGGCAGAGATTCCCTTGGACTGGATCCCTAAATTGTTCCCATCTGTGGCAGAAGTAAAAATGTAAACACTGGAAATCCTGGTTCCCTGTAAGAGCCCCATACAAGTTATTTTATGGTCAGTATTAAAATACCACACGTGTCATTAATGTACAATTACAACAGTATTATCCAGTACCTCTCAACATTGACACAGCAGCTACAATTTTGAAACAAGCCAGCTCAATCTAAGAAAGCAGACCGGAAGGTTCCGCAACGAGCTGCAAATGTGGATGGTACCATACAGAATAACATAGTGAGATACCAACTCAGCAACCAGCATCAGACCCCAAACAACATCAGACCCCAAACAGCATCAGACGGGTGGCTGAAACCCATTCAATCGCTAACCCTTAGCAATGCAGCGGTTAGCATCGGCTGCCACTAATTTGCGTGCCGTGTAACATGAGCGGCATGTCATAAATCCCACAAACGCATCCGACGGGGGCTCTCTGTGGCTCGGGGGACCTCCCCCACGTTGGGCTAAGGGAAGGTATGCTGTGGTTCAAAGCCACAAGCCCGTGTTTAAATAAGCCTGCACTACTGAACAAGACCTGGGACACCAACAACTGCAGGACCAAGAAAATGCATTACGATGGCGGTCTTTGGAGGTGGGTGAATGTCGTCTGTCTTATCAGAGTGCCTGGTGCCTCTAGCCCTGCCCCGCCGGAAATAAGCTACAGCCTCCAGCATCTCCAAGCTGGGTGTGCAAAGCGCCACTCCAACCCTTGCCCTCCACATTCTGAAGGCAAAGCCCAGTGATGATTGGACCCATCTGGGACTTGGTCTGGCCCAGGATGCAGGGCCCGAGAATTAGCCTCGAGCTTCAGAAACGAACTTGAAACGGCAGTGAAAACAGCACGGCCATCCAAATATATCCCATATGTCTTTCTCTGAATTTTCCTGGTTCCAGTTTTTCATTTTTTTTTTTTGTTTTTCCGTCGCGTTTGGAAAGGCGCATGGCCCGCAGGAGCTACTCCGCAGCAAGAACTTCGCTTCGCTTGTAAAACATGACTTTTCCACCACAGGAAAGGAGAATCTGCCAGAGAATTTGAGCGATACCCGGCCTCTTAAATCGTGCTTTACAGTATGCTCCATTGTTCCTTCTTCTGCAGTGATGTCCCCATTAAGAGAGCACGTGCTGTCATTAGAGCAGTGCTCATAGAGATTTGACTCCCCAATTCCTGCAGCCACCTTTAGAGAGGTGTGTAGAGCACTTTAAGGTTCTAAATGATCCACAGTAAATGAAAGACCCATAAATGCCAATTACAACTGGCAGAACAGCTGGATGTTCGCAAGGCGTTAGTAGGCATTAACAGTGTGCTAAGCACTAATTTTAGACCACATTACCCACGTGAAGGCAGCAGTCAGGTTTCCTGTACATATCGTCAACTAAATGTTCCCGTATCTCACAGGAGAACCACTTTAAAATGAATGGAGCAAAAACAGGCTGAATGTTCACCTCGGGAAAGGGCTGTGAAATCTGTCCATCAGCCACATCTAAAAGCTGCATCTCTGCTCGGCATTTAGCCGTCCGCTAAAGCAATCCTAATGCAGGGCTGACAGGGCAATTCTCTGAAGGTGAGCCACAGTGTGGAGCATCCAGCTACCTGTGGATTCTAAAAGCCACAAGTAACGACACAGATCTGTTCTGACAGGAGCAAGGTCAACAGCCAAGGCAGCAGACAGCCCTGATGGAATGATATTCTCATTCCCAAAGGCAGGCCATCGAGGAAACCTGATGTACAGCAAAGCTGACATGATGTATGAGATACACATCAAAAGCTGACTGGAATGTATCCCACCAATCAACAGGAGCGAGTTATACAGCAAGACTGACCGGAATGTATCCCACCAATCAACAGGAGCGAGTTATACCACAAGGCTGACTAGAAAGTATCCCACCAATCAACAGGAGCGAGTTATACTGCAAGGCTGACCGGAATGTATCCCACCAATCAACAGGAGCGAGTTATACAGCAAGACTGACCGGAATGTATCCCACCAATCAACAGGAGCGAGTTATACAGCAAGGCTGACTGGAATGTATCCCACCAATCAACAGGAGCGAGACATACAGCAAGACTGACCGGAATGTATCCCACCAATCAACAGGAGCGAGACATACAGCAAGGCTGACTGGACATCCCCTAAATCCAAATTAATCTTTATGTAGACAGTATTGAGGACACAGCTTTCCCGAGGCAGGTACCTGGAGACTTTTTTGAGCCTGATGATGTCACAAACTGAGAACAGCTGACTGACCAACAGGTGGCACATCAGACCTCACTATGTCTGCTCGTCAGTCAACACGCTGTCCTTCTGTGACGGACGTGTCCTATTCGGGACAAAAAGACAGTAATTTCTTGACAGCTGTTGCCACCCCTCAAACGAAAAGGCAGACATGTACTGTCTGTCCATAGTGGAGGCTTGACTGACCTGTTTGGGTTTCAAATGCCCACGGAATCTGTCTGTTCTGTCTTCTCTCCTCTTACTGGGGTAAATGACAAAACCTTCAGCCACTGCTAGGATTCTCGCTTCTGCAGTAATTTCCTTGCAATTGCTTTCACATGCTACATTTTCTGTCTGAAACTCTCCTGTTTTACAGAAGCTTTCCTTTCACTCATGTTGTGATTGTTCCAGCATGCTTCTCATAATGTGCTATGATTATGTTATCAGATTGTCACTGCATCAGCCCCCCCACCCTGGCCCCACTACACCATTTAGCACCTAGTCAACATACACCAACACCACTACACCGTTTGACTTTCTTGTAGCGCACAAACCAGCCTTGCCCATGAGTTGTTTACATCAGCGTCTAACCCCGTCAAATACCTGTGGACTGGCATTGTTGCGTACACATTTTTATACCACAGACAGGAACCCTGGAAACTTGCAGAAACTACTGAACTGTAGCAGGGAGGGAATTTGACCCCCGCCACACAGTGAGGCAGGGTGCCCTTCTACTGACAGCAGCCTATGCACGTCTGAGACGGGGAGGGGTCCGGTGTCAGGTCAAAATGTGACATACTTTATGCTTACAAACTCCAGGTTACTACAGGAACATGTTGTTTATTTCTAAGCACTGCTACTCGAACAGCCCTGATGGAGTGACATTCATAAAACACTAAGGTGTTCTTTAAAAATACATACAAAAAAAAAAAACTCAGGACCCCATTTAGTACAGGCCTTGGCAGATCCTCTCAGTGGAGAGTCGGATTTGGCAGCAATTAGCTGGGCAAGAAAATCCCAATTTGTCACTGTGGGCCCTTCCTGTGGCGCTGCGCAATATAACAATGGTTTTGCAAGGTCAAATCATTCCACAGATATTAGACAAAATGCATTTTTGCTCATTGCAGCACCCCCTAGTGATGGAGTGATGCCATTTTTTGTTGACCTTCCTCAAAATGTGGTCCCGAGTCCAGCTGCCAAATTTGGTTTTGTTTGTTGCTGAGATTTTGTCTCGCATTCTGTTTGATGGCTTTCTCATCAAATTCATTAGACTACAGCGGACATACCATAAGGTTTGCTTCATCATTTGCCTAACTTCAGCTTCATCAGCTGTGTGAAGAAGGAATGAAATGGTAATCACTGAATTTGTCAAGGGGTATAATGTACTAATATTGGCATGAAACGATGACATTACAAATCTCAGTTATAGGTGTAAAATGGCAATTAAATTACTATTGTGCTATTTTATTGATTGAAAATTGCTTTCAATCGTTCATTCGTTAAACTATGCATTATTCTCACCTTAATTTATATGCCGTTATCGTAGTGTGCTCAGTAACTCAGTATCTAATGCCCCTTCCGGGCAGGTTGTCACATACGCAGACAACAAACAAATGTGTTCTATATCATTTCACAAGTTTTCAAAGTGTAGTTTATTTGTATAATGGGTTCATATTCGTCAGTTGAGTATATAATAAAGATACTTTTTCAATAATAATGTGTAGGTTCTGTGTTATGTTACAAATATACTTCTCCAAACAGTGTACTGAGACTCAAGAATAAGATCCCAGAAGCTCATTTTCCTGTGCTGGTCACCTCAGGACCAAAATACTGACCAGCATCTTGTAAAAGCCCTTTCTATCAGATACCAATTATCTGATTCCAGGAGCGCTGCAGAAAGTAGCTGTCTGGGATCATTTTTTGCACAATTATAGGGGTCCTATTTAAATAGAGAGCTCACTGGTGCAACTGCTGCAAGGTAGGAGTACCAAGATGAGGTCATCTGGCATCACATGGAATTTGATGAAAGCCAAAGATTCGGGACGAAAGGAATCCTGGTGATTAAGGACATGGACTCGTGACCTGATGATCCCTGTACCTGTATGTTTAACAGCAATAATAACCGGCCTAGTTTAGCACCTTTCGCTGTGTCACAAATCAAGAAAAGTGTGAATCATCTGTGAGATGCTGTCAGAACAAAACCACGGTACGTCCTGTGAACTGGAAAGAGACAGCAGGCGGTCATTCTGACCATCATCGGACGCTTCCTCGCATATTTCCATGCTTTCCCTGACTCGGAGTTCCCCCTGCTACCCTGTGTGTGCTAACAGATTCCTCAAACACTGCCACAGAGCTGCGACTTTCAGCGTTCGGATCCCCGGACTCTGCAGGGAGGTGGCAGGGCGGATTGCGACACTACAGTACGGCTGTTTCACATGGTATGTACATCAGAACAGAGAAGCTCCTCCTTACTGCATTCACAACAGTGAGCAGTGACCGACAGCAGCAGTTCTGGGGTGGGAGGAATGTGTGAAGTATTTCCACGACATGGACAGAGTTGCAGCCACAAGTGAAATTCTCTGCATAAATAAAATGCTGTGAAGAAATGAATTGTTTCTGAAAAAAATCTGTTTTCTGCCTTTTTCAAGTAATACATCACTAGTTTAAAAGAGATCTGAGGAGATGCTACAATTCTCTGAGGAAAATTAGCCAATTAAGGCCTCACACCCGAGTCTCGTTGCACAAACCTGCAACCTGACTTGAAGTACTGGGTTATTCTTGTACTTTCTAGATTATACTGGTCACTGTGTTTTTAATGAAATCATAATTTATCTTTCTTCCTAAAGTAACTGGTCTGAGTTGAATACGAAGAAGCACCGAGGGAAAAAATGCATTTCATTCAGGTGTTTTTTGACTTCCAAGTGAACTCTTCCCTAACACATATCTGGCTTCACGTAAACTGAATTGTTCCATTATTTCAATTCCCCAGCGTGGACCACATTGCACTTCCTATTTACAAACACTCTGTCGCTATCTAAAATATTTTGTATAAACGAAGTCGATATGGTTTTGTGAGCCCGCAAACACGCATAATATCTTTTCGAGCTAAATAAACAGTTGCCAATGGTTTGTGAAGTCGTGTTAAATTGTGTGTGCGTAAATATTTTTGACTTACACAGCCTGAATGAATTACTGGCGCGCAGACAGTAAAAGCGGGGCCAAGGTTAAACCCCAGGTCCTAGATGCAGCTGTTACACAGTAACTGAGCACCTTAAAGCTCCCAGGTTCGCAGAAAACCAAAAAGGGACGATATCTTGCAGTCATACAAAACGATCTCCCTGTTTACATGATTCACTAACCCAAGGGGAAGCCAATTTCCATCGTTTTTAAGCCTTAAACAACAGAGGGGAGCCGAAAAGTTGGTCAATTGCCGATCTTCGGGTGAAATGCAGAGCTCACTGTAAAGCACCATAGTTAATTAGACTTGACTAACAAATGCCATGTGTGTCTGCTGTCAGCGCTGCTTTATCACAATTAAATCACATACATGTCTAGTAAAGATGAAAGCAACTTCCTGAAGTGAGAAGCTATAACACCTTACACAGAATTATACTGCGCCAAAAACCGCCGCACACCTCAGTAGACGCTTTCTTATTCATTATATAGACGGACCATTGTTATTTAATAGCCGCTAATTTAAAGCTGCATCACTATGAAAAATACATAAAACAGTACTATTGATTACTACAACAAAAGCGCATTTACAGATACAGAAATTATATTACTGGCTAACAACGAATTCGTATTATTCAGAAAACAATTGTTCGGGGAAACCAAGTTTGACGGATTCGACAAGAGTTAAGGATTTAGCGCGTTCCTTTAGCTATTAAAGTATGCAAATATTATTGAACTTCTAGCGAACAGCCGAAGAGGCTTTGATACCATTAACGTTCGTGGGACTCGATGGAAAAAGAAGAAGCGTCGGGGGGTGGATGGGGGATTGTTGGAGCTTCCAGCCCGCAGCGCCCCACGCCACTCACCCCGCGGAGTTCACACTTGACTGCACTTGTGATACAGGGGAGCGATTCGGATCACACTTCGTTACCCGAGCTATCACATGATACTGCCTGAATACGACTTTTAAAAAATACGATTTACATATTAAGTGAAGTATGCAATCATTATTTATGTTCTTTTGCAAACTGTGGACCTGATGCGCCAGTCTACAGGATGAGTAAGTCTGCAGAGCATTATTATGAATTACTGCATTATAGAAAGTATTCGGGAATTCTCGTGTATTATCTTAATTATTGAAACCTGGATCATTGTAACGGTTGTTAAAGGTTGCCATTCATTTTATCATTAACACAGCAAATGGTTTTTAAATAGTATCGCAGTTTTATCTTTCTACCTCTGAAAATGTAGTCTGACTCATGTGTTACAATATGTATCACCTCGAGCGAAAATAATATTTTTCCGAGAAGCGGAAGTTTAAGTTTAATATGTTTTTCCTGCTGTAATATATGAATGCATTTCAGCTCTGTGCATGGGGAGAGTACCAGATAAATTACTGCAATTCAGAAGTTTCCTTTACCATTGTTTTTCTTACTTATTCTTCCGTTAATCTCAACACATTGTATCATTTATTAATGTATACCCTGTTTTCTTGTATAGGCGTCCATGGTCTGTTCCTGTGCACTTTGTTTATCCAACTCTATACAAACATTTCTTCCATAGAGACGCTGAGAGATTTGAGTGGCTAAAAGCCGATAAGGTATGAGATCTTCTATGGGCGTTTAGTTATATTGACTGATTCTGATACAAACACCCAAAGGCGTCTTGTTACAACGTTGTCTCTCAACGCTGAATAACCGTTATCAGTGTTGGTTTTGAAAGATGAAATAACAAACTCTGTTTTCTGTGTATTTAAATGGTTTTACATCAGAGCATTGCTGCATGAGCACACAAATTTGACAATGTCCTAACCCTATAAACATATCAAGTGAGGGAGGGGAAATCACTCATTAGTAACAACTAATTAATGTTCTTTTAATAAGCATTTGTGACTGTTTATACAAAAAATAAAAAAATTAGTTCATAATCATAATCAATATAAACAGTGCAACAGTAAAACAGTAAATGATGTAAACAGTGCAGTTCTGCTAACACTGCCAAAAAAAATTAAATGTCCTTCTAAACGACCAACATTAAGATTTAACAGACACTTGTGTTTTTCCTAACTTAGTGCATTTTGTGTCTGCCAAACATCTCCTGCTCTGTCTAGAGCGTAACGAAGGTGATCTCACATGGCATCTTCCTTTTCTTTCTGTGATGCTTTGGATACCTAGAGGATGGCCTTAACGCTGAAAATATTAAGTAGACAGGTATTTTTGGGAGTAGAACGCTGGTTGTTGTTATTTGTCAGATAAAACACGAGTTTTGCCCTTTAATAAAGGGAACGATTTGACAAAACTGGAGCGTTTTTGCAAGCACTCTCGACTGTCATGTGGAACACCATCACGCGCACAAACCAATTCATACGTGGGGGTTCTGGGAAATGTAGTTCTCCTCCAGAAAGAGTTAATGTATCGATATATATTGTATACTGTGATATAGCTTAAAAGTATTTTCATATTATTTTAGGTCAAATCGCCCAGCCCTAGTTGTGGCACTCTAATCTTCATTGATGGAAACACTTGCAAATACTAATTTTAAAATAAAAAAGTGACTTCACTATTCTGTAAGAACAGAGCATATATTTCAATTAATATCCCTTACTGATTTTTTTTTCTGAACAAATGGCTTAATGCTTTCACAACTTACTGGCTGGTGGCATTTGAAAACCACTTTAAGATTAAGCTCCTGACTAGTCACAAGGGCTCCAGTGACTGGCAAGTGTATGCACCTCTCCTGCAAATTACAGCATTTTTCTTTTCAGATTGACACATCCAAATACTGAACATTTATAAAATTGTAATTTAAATGCAAAAAAATCAATTTATATTCTACAATACTGTCAAACACACTGTAAATTCATAGCAGTAAAAAATCGATTCCAACGTGATTGTGTAAACACCTGAAATGTTCCCTGATTTGTAATTCCTCCCTAGATAGGAATCAGGTGAAGCATCATCTCTTACATAGAAACTTTTAATGTAAAATACAATGCATAAAATATTACATCACTGGATGCAATCAACTACAAGCCGCCAAATATTTATATACATTAACTCACTGTTCCCCTGCTTTGCTTGAGATGCGCTTGATCTTTGAGTTGCACGGATTAACGAATCCACCACTCCATAATATAATAAATAAATAATCCGTGAATCAGTTAATCAGCCTACCTGGTTGATTGCATTTTATTTATTCCTTTTCTTTCACTTATACTCTGAATGTTCATCTGTAATACAAACCTTGAGTCATTTTTTTTAGCAGCCTTGCATGTGGAAGTCTTTCACTGCATCAGTTCCAAAAACCCACGATATGAAATTTAATAACATTTATTTGTCCCATATTTGTTAATTAATTGTTAGGATAAATGTCTGTAAATGTTTACCTTGTGTGAGATCTGAGTCTTTTTCTGAATTGAATAAATCTGGGGGAAAGTTTAAAACACTATTTCACAAGTTGACTGACCCATACAGCTAAAATCATGTTAATGGACTAACACTTTCATAATGGTTGTTCATGAACAATTTTGCCATTTTCTCACCAAGTTCAAAATCTCCATAATTTGTTTTCTTCTGGCCTCTCTGACTTTCATCCTTGTCTCGCACTCAGTTGTCAACGCAAAATTATCACAAAGCGATTTGTCATCTATGATAAACCCAAACAGTTTAGCTTTGGTAATAGGAAATATTTAAAAAATCTATGCATTTTTATTAAAATGAATTAGCTGGGGATATCTTCACTTTTATTGGAGGAAGTGATTTCTTTGAAGTCTTTGAAGGTGGATCCATCTTGCTGTTTTTAGCACATTGCCATTGGACCACCGTACAATTTTCTGATTCATATAGACCTATGAAGTTGGAATTCTCTTCTTTCCACACAGCCAATCACCACATCTGAAACAATACAACAGAAAATATAACCTGCTAGTAAATATTACTCTTTAGATGAATAGGTGAGGGGAAAAATACGAAACAAATGTACTTGTTTGTGATACATGAGTCAGATTTCCTCAGAGCCATGTAGCATTGTAAGCACAGCATATCCATCGTCTTCGTTTCGAAAAACGTTGAAGATTTCGTGTACTTATAAACACAATGTTTAGGAGTTTTGAGCTACAAGGGACTTCAGACAAACAAACCATGGGTGTACTCTTCCCTAATCACATCACATACCATTTCCCTGCTTCCTTTGTACAAATGCATAAGATGTGTCATCCAACAGAAAACAGCCATCCTTAGTTTTGTCTGAAAAGTAGCATTAAGAGTTGCCCATTTTGATTGCAGTTGCTCTGCCAACTTGTTCCAATTCAGTCAGTCTGTTGGCAACCTGAACTACAGGAAATGCTGCAATATCATTTAAAGAGCACTTGAGTAAAGATACATCCTCAGGTAAATGAACAAGGTTGTGAATGTTGAAAGCAGTAAAGGTTCCACCACAGAGGTCTTCACACTTGCCAACAAAATGTTTCTAAGATCCACTTCTTCAACGGGTTCCAAGTATTTGCAAAACCGGAAGAGAGTCTGAGCGGGACACCGTGGGAGAATGCCGGAAGTGTGCATGCGTGAAGGCATAATAAATGTTTGCAGAGTGCTACCAGAATGATTTTTTTTTACTTTTAAAAATAATATATTAAATTGTTATATTTCAACACGAGATCAACATAGTGGCAATGCTGTCCCTGCTTGCTCACGGCAGTTATTGAAATCTCAGCATCATAATTTCATTATTGTCAACATAAAGACAGGATTTCAACTGTTATTCATTGTTGTGACCATGTTGGATGCCTGCTGGGAGAGCTAAATAACGCAGAGAATCCTTAGGGCACTGATTTATAGTCATTCATAAATCCCAGATGCTTATTTAAATTAAGATTAAGATTAAGATTAAGATTAATTTTATTGTTCCCAGAGGGAAATTCTTGGAATTCCTTCTATTCTGGATGAATGACTGGTTTTCCCAAGTAACACATATTTACAAAACAATAATCCACATCACTATTGTCAATGAACTAATTATCATTCTACATTGTTTCAGCACCTAAATCAGTTACTGAATGTATTCATTAAATATAAAATAGCGTCTTGGGGGTTCGGCAGCTCTTGTCTTGTCTTTCATAGCCTTCAAAGCCTATACAAATATATTTTTCTTTGATATTTATATCTCACTTATGGTCATATGTTTTCTTTCCACAGACGCAGTGACCTTGACTGGATCATCATGAGCAGAATGAGCGGCTTGAATCGTCATGCTACACGCCTGAGGTGGAGGCTGCTGGCATTCTTCTGCTTTGTGGCAGAGAACATTCCAGAAAGCACAGCATGCCCCAAATCGTGTGCATGCTACATTCCTACTGAAGTCCACTGCACCTTCAGATACCTGACTGCAGTTCCCGGCGACATCCAGTTGGCCGTGGAAAGAATGAATCTGGGGTCAGTCTCTCTCCCTCTCTTCACATCTCTCTCACGCACCATATGTTGAATGCCAAGACGCAGGTTTAAACATCAGTAGCTCATTTACCCACAAGCTACTTACTCGCTACTTACTTATACTCGCAGTCTTTAATGATGTTTCACTCCTGTTTCCACGGTGCCAGACTCTTGAATGCTCACAAGACAACTTCTACACTGATTAGTATTATGTTGCTACATAACATGGTTGTTAAATTTAATTCTTGGTCTGTTCTCCATCAGTCAATAGGAACTTGCTCGCAGATTTATCGTACTCTGGACGACATGGACATTTAAGCGTGTAAGAAGTAATTCTGTGTTTCAGGTACAACAGTTTAACGTTGCTTAAACAAAATGACTTTTCCGGCCTGAGTCGACTGGAAATTTTGATGCTGCATAGCAATATAATACATCAGATGGAGGACAAGGCTTTTAGTGATCTCCAGTGCTTGCAGGTATATGGCGGACTTCACCGTGAATCCTTTGCTCTGGTGTGCCTACGATGTACTTCAATAATGGATGCATGACGTAACTAATTCATAATCCACCATAATAATATAACTTTTTATTTCCCACAGTCCCTTAAGATGAGCTACAACAAGGTAAAGGAGATCAACAAGGACACCTTCTTTGGTTTGAGGAACCTAACAAGGTTACACATAGACCACAACCACATTGAGTTCATCCACCCAGAGGCCTTCCTTGGACTGAACGCTCTGCAGCTGATCCACCTGGAGGGCAACCGTGTTCAGCAGCTACATCCCGACACCTTTGTCACCACACGCTATAGCCAGATTTTCAAGACTTCTTCTGTGACAAGCATTCACTTGTCCGACAATGCACTGAGTAGACTGCCCTCTAATATCTTCTCCTACTGCACTCAGCTGGAGAGTGTCTATCTCCATGGAAACCCATGGTCATGTGACTGCCGCATAGCAGGACTGGTGGAGTGGATAAAGAAAAACACAGGTAAAGAATAGAGATGCTTACAGTTCCTTGGACAATAAAACATTATGTGGAGCTGATTTAAAGCAGTGTGCAGAAATGTCAATCCTGAGTAAATTCCGAAAAGCAAGAGTTTAAAAATGAAGTGGCAAGCAAAGCTAAAATTGAATGTTTTCTTTAGCTTTTTGTGACGGCTAATGCTTACTTCAGTAAACGAAACATTTGCCCTTTTCCAGGTGTTCTAAAATGTAAGCGTGAGAGGAGATATGCCAGGGGCCTGCTCTGCCCAGTCTGTGAATTTCCTGTAGCCTCCAAAGGCAGAAGTATTGCGCCACTTCCTCATACATCCCTGTCCTGCAGCAAACCCTGGATTTCGCCCCACTTGAAGCAGAAGAACATTACATTGGATGAGGGGGACTACACAGCCATCTCCGCCGCTGACTTCATTGCACCCCTTGGCTCACTGGAGATGAAGGTTACAGACCATTTCCAAAATGACGCAAGTGTGGCTTGCACAGTTCGGAGGCCATCAGTAATGGAGAACATGACTGCGATAAATGAGGAAGGAGTCACGATTCTAAGCGTCACCGTTGCCACATCGCTGGTTTGCAACATCGACTATGAGCAGATCCAGCAGCTCTGGCGTATCTTAGCCACATACAGTGACTCCCCCATGCGGTTGGAGAGGGGACTCATGCTCACGAAAACACCAGAAATGACGTTTAAGTACACCCAGAAGAGGCCAGAAGAGGGCGACGGTGAGGTCTTCACAAACATCGAGGCTGAAATCAAGGCCAATCCAGGGTGGCTTCTCCAAGACGAGATCACACTGCAATTGGACCGTACCACTACTACTTTCACTACATTGCACATAAAGTACCTGTCAACTGTTCATCTGCGGGAGGAGAGCAAGGTCCAACGGAAAGACAGGTATGGCTGGGTAATGATCAAAAAGGACAACCTAACTAAGACCGAACATACTGTTTTAATTGGAGGGGTAACTGACTTGAATTGCCAGATTCATGGTAATCCCAAACCATCCACTGAGTGGATATTACCAGATGGCAGCAAAGTCCGAGCGCCGTACAACAGCGAAGATCACAGGATTGTAATCACAGAAACAGGACGGCTCACAGTGAGGGCAGCTGACAGCTCAGATACAGGATTGTACCATTGCATAGCCACCAACTACCTGGAGGCAGATGTCCTCACCTTTCGGATAACGGTGCTGTCTCCGGATGCGGAGGAGGGGGAAGTGAATGGAGGCCAGCTTTCACAAAAGCTAGATGAAAATTTGGTTCTTGAGTGTAGTTCCCGTGGAAACCCAGAAGCTTCTGTTCAGTGGATCTTACCAGATCACACAGTGCTTGATAAGTCACATGGCAACAGAAAACTGCACCAGAATGGAACTTTGAAAGTGCAAGGTCTAACACAAAGAGACCGCGGATTTTATAGATGCCTTGCCACTAACTATATGGGAGTGGATTTGTTAGCATACCAGGTAACTATAATAAGTGATGGATCAAAGAAAGACACACTATCAGAACCTAAGAGGCGTGATGGTGAGTTCGACTCCAAGTATGAGGAAATCGATGAAAGTGCCTCCAATAAAATTCCTTATGGCCAGGAGTCCAGGACGATCACTTCAGACAGGCCATATCCTAGACGGAGGCCTTCTCCGGAGCGGCTTTCGAGTAGCACCATCCAGAGAAGGAGGGGTACCATGAGCAACAGGCAAACCGGGGGAGTTAGGAGAACCTTCGAGAAAACTCTAAGGAAAGTGGACCCTGAAAAATGGGCAGAAATCATGACAAAAGCACAAAGAGGAAGAAAAACAGACGAAGAAGATAAAAAAGGACAGGAAACGAAAGTAGAGTCTTTGAAATCTGTTTCGGGACTTTCAGGGGATGGGTATGAAGGGTCAGGAGACAGCTTGTCTGAAGTCAACGTCATTATACCCAGCACTATAGGGCCAGCTACGGAGAGTGCTTATGTGATGAGCAATACCCGTTCCCAAACAGAGGCTATACCCATAGCCTCTCCATCTACCTATATTACAACCAGAAGCAGTTTTACAGAAAGCAATACAATCACATCACTTAATCCAAGGCATCACCAAACCATCCCCCCCAATGACTTTTATACAACTGAGGGACACACTAACAGGCCACCAAACCTGCCAATCGTGCTGAAAATGAAACTGACTGACTCTGCCAATGAAACGCCAGTGACATTTTCTGGGGATGATGAGGAGACAGCAACAGGAGTCATGACTCTGCTACTGACCCAGTATCCAAATGTGACTTCAATAATGGAAGTGACAAGCCCAAGGATAGAGCCAGTGGTCCACACATCCTCCGATTCCAATAGTCACACCACATTCACAGCAGTCACCACCACTGAGCGAGGTGCAGACGAGATATCATTTCACGCAACCCAGAAGATCACATCACCTTACATACCTGCCGGGTCTACTATCATCTCCCAGCAACAGATCCACATCATACCTGCCAGCCGCCATCAGCTTGGAAGAAAGCGCTACTTTCCTGGAAGGAGGAGAATAATTAGGCCTAACAGAATCACAGATATCCATGCATATCTGAATAAAGTCAAGAAGCTTCCAGTTAGCCACAAAGTCAATGCTACCATGCCTTATTTGATTGAGGTTACCACAGACTGCAAGTGTCATGATCCAATGAAAAATGTGACCCACACCACAAGTGATACCCAAAACATTATGAAAACAAGAGGGTTTTCTCTGCATGGGACAGAAGAATCCGTCACAACTGCCCTCAAAACATCTAAAATTACAGCTGCAACTTGGCCCACCATGACACAAACAAGCACAACTCAAACGCCTCTCAAGATTTACAGCATGAAGCCTCCAACCACAGAGTCACCAGATAGGACAGGATCCAGTGGTTTTATGACCTCTGCAGAGACTCCTGAGAAGGAGTCTGGGGAGCTGCGCAAAAGTACGACACAAACTAATGAATTACCCGTCACTCCAAAGGGCACCACAACACCTTCGAAGATAATCCGCGGAAAAATCCCCAGGCAAAAATTCTTTGGCAACAAGGGTCAAAAGGATTTCCTCAACAGATTATGGAAACCAGTGAAATCCACAACCACTACACAAATCACAACCACCTCTTCCACTGTCAGGAGCACAGAGCTGCGATTCACGACTCAATCTTTTGTCCCACCCACGACAAAACCACTTAAGCCAACGAAAAAGAAAGTTCTTACGCAATCTCCCAAGGTCTCATATGAGGGCTCTGGATCTTCTTCTGCTCCTGAAACTGAGTCAGTGTCCAAATTAATGCTTTTACCTCCAACAGTCCCTCCTCTGAGGTTTACTAAAAAGACAACACTTAGTCAGGTATCCACAATCAATCCAAACATCGCTTCCAGGTCCCACACTGGTACCACAAAAGCCACTCTAAATACAAGAACATTAGCTTCCCCCCCAACGGTCCAACCATCTACTGTGAAAAAGATGTATGAAGCCTCATCCGGCTCATTTGTTCCTGTGTCTGGCTCAGGTGGGTCTAGTAGAGGTTATGTTTACAGGCACAAGTGGTCAAGGAGACCTAATGGCGGACTCCGCCGGAATGGTTTTAGACGAAGAAGACCAAGCAAAAGTAATATTACATCAACCTCGCTCACTACAGTTAGCACCCCTGCCAAAACTACACCAACTAATGATGTTACCACATCAGTAACACGGATGTTCCCAACCACCTCTGCAGAAAAATACACAACGACCAGCAAAGTTTTGTATTCTGGAGATGAAACCACCTCCGATAACGGTGATTGGAAAAGTACAGCAACATTGGAAAGGCCAGCAAGTCATTCCAAACATTACACACCCACAATGAAGCCCAGAACTAGGCCGACATTTTATCCAACAACAACTATTAAAATCACAACTACACCAATGCCTGACTCCAAATCACAAATACAGACCACATATTCAAGGAGCAGCAGTAGGGTTAATACCAATACAATCAGAATGCACACTGACGCAAAACTTGCCAAAGGACAAGAAACGCGATATCTAACGCAGAAACCCTCAACAACAAAGGCCAGGCTCACCACATTGCCCCAAAGAGTCAATAAATCTGGTGATGGAAAGTCTTTTGAGTCAAATCAGCATGGGGACACGTATGATGAAAACGACATGCAGGAAACCATAACTTTAGACACGTCAACTATCGTTAGAGCTGAGCAGGACTACACCAACACCCCTGCCCCAGATGAAACCGGTGACAGTTCAGTATCCACTGGTTACGGCTCTCTCAGTGGATACCAAACTACAACGTTTAGCATGCTAATGTCTGAGTCATCCACAAAGGATGAAACATGGAAACCGAGGATGGTAGGAGGAAATGCGGCGAGTTACACAGTCCTGTCCGACTCTCATGCTTATTTACCCTGCGAGGCATCGGGTCACCCAAAGCCCACCATCAGCTGGAAACGCTTCTCTTCAAACACAGGTACAAGTATTATCCTTTTACGCTGTGGCTGGGGAGTTTGCTCCACCACAATGGTGGTGAATATTTGGTGAATTTGCTCTGCCTCTTCCTTTAGCCAAATCATATTTTAGGATGTTTAATTTGAAAGAGAGTTATAATATCTTGATGGAAGATGTTACCTTTAAAATACGGCTCCTATCAGAATTAAACATAAGGTCACAAAGCAAAGTGATTTTTGAACATTTCACTTTAATAAACCTGTCTTATCTGATTTATAGGGGACACCTTGGCAATAATCAGCAAGATGGGTAAATTTGACGTGTTCAAGAACGGCACGCTACTGATCCAGAATGCCAACGTTAAGGATCGTGGGCAGTACCTCTGTTTAGCAGAGAATAGTGTGGGCTCTGACAAGCTCCTGGTCACACTGTCTGTGGTGGCATACCCATCCCGAATACTGGAGCCCAAGGTGCGAGACATCAATTCTCAAACTGGGAGTACAATAGAAATGAAGTGCAAGGCTGAGGGTCGTCCAACACCCCTGGTCTCCTGGATCCTGGCCAATCGTACCCAGGTAAGGGGCTACAGCTCCAACCAAGGGAGGGTGACTGTGACACCCGATGGGACTCTGGTCATCCAGAAGGTGTCTGTGTATGACCGGGGTCAGTATAAATGCATTGCAAGCAACCCAGCTGGTGTGGACACCGCCACTGTCAGACTGCAGGTGGTGGCAGCGCCCCCTGGAATCCTGGAGGACAAACGGCAGCATGTGACGGTCAAGGCGGGCCAAAGTGTTAAGCTGCCATGCACGGCACAGGGCAGTCCACGGCCGACAGTGCACTGGGTGCTCTTCGATGGGACGCTGATCCGGCCGCTGCAGAACCTAAGGCGTGACGTGTCAGTGTTGGCGAATGGCACGTTGCTTATGAGGAGTCCGCAGACCTCGGAGGGCGGAACGTTTGAGTGTATCGCTACCAGCTCCACGGGCTCGGAGCGGCGGGTGGTGACGGTCAGCGTGGAGCAGGCCGAGGCTCCACCCCGCATCGTGGAGGCCTCCCAGCGCTGGACTGAGCTCAGCTACGGCCAACGGCTGCTCCTCAACTGCTCTGCAGAGGGGGAGCCCAAGCCCAACATCATCTGGAGGCTCCCATCCAAGGCCCTTGTAGACCAGTGGCACAGGTACAGAGAAACCATCATGTTCTGCCATGTTCACAAGTGGAACTGACCTGCCTGAGCATTACTTTTGTTTTGAGGACCATTTAAATGGCGAAATGCTTCGATTCTTGCTATAGCAAACTCGAGCACGACACTTCAAACAACATACAAAATCCTGAGCAATATACTGTACATCACTTCTAAAACTAGAAATTAATCAGCCTTAAACCTTTCCACACAATCCAATTTAATGAAAGTAACTTTTTTTCGTTAGTATTTATGACCCAAATCACTGAAATAGCTGTTCCATTGTTCACAACAACAAATGGGAGGAAAAACAGAACATTATGTAAGACAAGAGCCGCATGAATTTTATAAAGGTGAGAATGCTGCCAGGGTCCACGGCAGTCTGTGACATGAGGTCATATATGCCAAGCTACGTAGTGACATACCGTGCTTCAAAATAAGGAAAAGTTAATGACTAATATATCCTCATTTAAGATGTTTTACAAACGATTAGTTATAAAATATATGTAAGCTGGTAATTTTATATGATTCGTATTGAGATACATTTATAAAATGCAAGCATGACTTAAAGTTACATTTTATTAAATGGTGCCTCTCGGGATTTTATTTAAATGCATTTTACTGAAAAAAGCGCCTCTCGATGTCACCTCAGAAGGAAATACAATGCACCAATAAGATCAGACAAAGCAGCAAGTCATTCAAGCAGATAGACTCAAAGCAAATATGTTCGCTTAAATATATGGATTTTAACAGCAGATTTAAATTGAGTTATAGAATCCGTTTGATGGATGTAGGGGAAAGAGAGTTTCAGTGTTAGGGTGCAGTGTGAGAGTTTAATGTCCAGGTGTCGTGATTTCCAGAACGAAGGATTTGGGGCAGTCATAGTGGGAAAACAAAAGGAGCCTTATTGAACATAATAAACAAAGGCTAAAAATAAACGGGATCACAGGGAATCAAAAATGGGACAATAGGGCACAGGCAACAAAATGGTATAATGTCAATGACAGGACTGGGGAACACAGGACTGGGAAGCACTTTTCTATGAAGGTGAGGGAGCAAATGTGAGGTAGCTGGAGTGATTAACACAAGGGCAGGCACGAGCGGTAAGACAAACGAGTGCCGGGCGTGGTACATTAGGACCATGCCAGGGGGGTGGCAGGGGGGGTCAGGTGAACGTGTTAGGCAGGACATAACACCAGGACAGTAAGTAAACCTGCTGATGGGAAATGGAGGAACAGAACCGGGATTGTAAAACTGCAGTTGATCGGTGAAATAGGAGCAGCCAAAATTATGAAGGGCTATGAATGTTAAAAGTAGTATTTTAAAGTACCTCACCTACTGCAGAATGGGATATTTCCTGCTTTGGGGCAAAGCCAAGGGGCAAGCTGCTTCATTCAATTGAAGCTTGGACCTTAGCCTGGAGCATGGATACTCCGCACACACAGGACGCACAATCCTGCAAGTGTGGAGAAACAGTGCCACCAACACTCAAAATCGTAAAAAATATCTGTAACAAACTTCTGTATTTTTCTCCTGCTGTGAGGTCTCATACATATCGTTTACTAATTCTGCATTTGTTTGCTAGGATGGGAAACCGGATTCAAGTTCTGGACAACGGTACTCTAATTGTCCACTCCCTCAGCGAGAAAGATACTGGAGACTACCTCTGCATTGCCCGCAACAAAATCGGAGACGACTTGCAACTCATGAAAGTTTCTGTGTTCATGAAGCCAGCTAAGATTGAGACTAAGCTGTTCAGCAAGAAGCAGGTACCTTACGGCAATGACCTGAAGGTGGACTGCCGGGCATCTGGTGTCCCCATGCCAGAGATTTCGTGGGGTCTCCCTGACGGGACAGTAGTAAACAGCGCCCTCCAGGCAGATGACAGTGGGAGTCGGGTCCGTCGTTACGTCCTCTTCGATAATGGCACGCTCTACATCAACAAGGTGGATGTGACGGAGGAGGGAGACTATACCTGCATTGCAGAGAACAATTTAGGCAAGGATGAGATGCATGTGCACATCACCGTGGTAACAGCTGCCCCACGAATAAGGCAACCCAGCCACACCTATGCCAAAGTGAAGCCTGGGGGTAGTGTGCGTTTCGATTGTGATGCATTGGGCGAACCCAAGCCCAAGATACTGTGGAAGCTTCCGTCTAATGACATAATCGCGGCGTCTAACGACCGCTACCTCATGCACGTCAATGGATCCCTGGAGATACACAGCATCGAGCCTTTCGATGTGGGGGAGTACGTCTGCATGGCCAGAAATGCTGCCGGAGATGAAAGCAAGGTGTACAACTTAGACATTGACGGAAACCCCCCCATAATCAACGGCTACCACAAAAACCGGACCGTCATCAAAGAGGCGGCCGCTAAGTATTCCAGGAAACTGATTGACTGCAATGCCCAGGGGAACCCAACCCCCCAGATCACCTGGATCATGCCAGACAACATCTTCATCACGGCCCCTTACTTTGGCAGTAGGATTAACGTCCACCAGAATGGAACACTGGAAATTAGGAATGTACGCCCTACCGATGCTGCTGAGTTTATTTGCATGGCTAGGAATGATGGTGGGGAGGCAGTCATGGTAGTCCAACTGGAGGTCACCAACATGCTGAGGAGGCCAATTTTCAAAAGCCCTTTTAACGAGAGAGTGGTGACCCGCATGGGAAAGACCACCGTGCTCAACTGCTCAGCAGATGGGCAGCCAGTTCCAGAAATATCCTGGATGTTACCCAATGGGAGCCGAGTCACTGGCAGCCTCGACGAGGCAAACCAACAGCTGGGAAATAATGGAATATTTACCATCTTTAAACCTACCAAAGAAGACTCTGGGAAGTATCGCTGCTCGGCTAAGAACACTGTAGGCTACATTGAGAAGCTAATTATCCTGGAGGTGGGACAGCAGCCCTACATCCTGACCCGGCCGAAGGGCATCATTCGTAGCATGTCTGGGGATCCTCTCTTTCTTCACTGTCTTGCCGATGGCAGTCCCCGTCCTCAAATCCATTGGACTCTTCCAGGGGGACATGTTCTGTCTCGCCCCCAGGTGAATGGCCGCTACCAGCTCGTGAGCAATGGGACTTTGATTGTGCGGGACACATCCCTTCACGACCGAGGGAACTACCTTTGTAAGGTCAAAAATGAGATCGGTGAAGACACGATGACTGTGCCGGTTCTCGTCATTGCTTACCCTCCCCGCATCACGAGTGGGCCACCGCGCAACATTCAGGCAATTGCAGGAACTGCCATACAGATCAGCTGCGACGCTACTGGGATGCCCAAACCGGACATCATCTGGGAGCTGCCCAACCGCTCCATGCTGTCCCCTGCAGGGAAGGGACACTCCACCAACAGCAAGCTGCTCCACCAACATGGCACCCTCATCATCCAAAGGCCGAATTCCTCCCATTCTGGGACCTACAAGTGCATCGCCAAAAACCACATGGGGGTCGACTCCAGAGTCACATACCTCCACGTGCTGTGAAGGCAGCCAGGGAGAGAGAAATAAGCAGCCCGTTCACAGCCAGAAGAAGGACTGATTTGGTGAAATACCAGCCAGACCAGGAAAGGGTTCGTTTTGCTGTAACTGTGCTCTGTCTGGAAACCCAGCTGTTTCTCATTTGAACATTTTGATGGGAGGGCGGATTGTGGCGTGTAGCATGTTACACACGGAACATGCGGACGGGCCCCCCTCTACGGCCCAGGGGAGTGGTTCTGGAATGTTCTGCTCTCCCCATGCACTGCAGTCCCCTGGAACAGTGCTACACAAAGGTCAGGCAAAAAAAAAAAGACTGATAATGACGGACCGGGAAATAGAGAAGTAAGAGTCTTACTCTTACTCTTAAAGTCATTATGTTTATCATTTCTACAGCTTTCTGTCCATTTTCATAAGGCTACTTTTTGGAGTATATTTTAAGTATATTACACTGGATCTATTTTCATATTAAAATGTCCTTCACGCAGATCACTTGGAAAAGCCTGTGTAATAAGTGTTACTCAACTTCCTCACTTTCTCATTATATATTATAATGAGATCTATATATGTAATATATATATATATCACTTCTTACACATTTTGAACTATCCAAAGTACCATTAAAGCAAAGGAGAGTTCTGCTTGTGTTCTACTCATATCCTCTTCCGTGCTGATTCCCGCTCCTGAAGGTTTCTGCGCACTTTGTGCCGCTCATCCATCCTCGTGGTGCCCATGGAGCTGCCGTAAAACAAAAGCTCGTGTTGAGAGCTTGCGCTCGCAGACATGGTGTAATTGTGATCGAAGTAACAGGAGCAGAATCAGGCCTGCCTGATGCACATGCCATGCCCAGAAAAACAGAAAGAGGGAGTGAAAGTGAGGAGAGAGCAGGCATTTCCACTCTCAGGAGAAGAAATATGAGCTGAGAGCTTTTTCACAGCTTCCTTTGGAGTGTTTGCCTTGGCTGGGCTTGAAGTCGTTCTGCCTGCTACTGGTGCAGACTGGTCTCTGCCCATCTTCCCCTATTTAACAGGTCACTTAAAGTCACGCCATTGTGGCAGGTTATATTTAGCGTAATTTTAATGTACCTCATGCATAGATTTAATAAAAAGAAGGCTTTGTTCTGTGCTTGAAATTACTGGTTACTGTACATCTAAGGTCAAAGAGTTCCGTGGGAGGATCCATGTGTACTGCTTGTGTAAAAGGTACCAAAAGGATTGAGCTCTGCTCACAAGGTTTGCAGGTTGGTTGTACAGGAGTAAAGGAGTATGGTCTCGGGGCAGACATACGTATTATTTGGTCCATTTGGCAAGTTCCTTGAAGACCCTCTAGTTCATTGTTTCCAGTCCCGTCTTCAGGGACCCGAGGAAGGTCCACGTTTTTGCTCCCTCCCAGCTCCCTGCCAGAGAGTCCACATTTTCGCTCCCTCTCAGATCCCACCGATAGCTAGAAAAATACGCCGGCGGTCTGCAGGTCGCCCAGCACTGGATTGAGAAACACTGCTCTAGATGAAGATTGAAGACATGTAGCTATTTGTGAAGATGCATTATTTCCCGCGGTAGTTCCTTCACTAAATACGACGATAAGGTTTCCTCCATGGGGCCCTGGCAAACGGCGGCAGCTCGCTCTAAGGCACCAGACCTCCAGCAGCTGGGCAGCCTGAGGGCCCCCCCTGGGCCCACAGAACCGTGTCTCTGATTCCCGTGTCAGTGCTGCTCCGAATTGCGTTCGTAGTTTCCGCAGCCCCAACCAAAAAGTCACAAAAGTGAATGAAATAAATATCTGATGAGTAGAATCAGAAGATCACAGCTCTCTAGCTGGTTAGCAGCACATGTTGTTTCAGCATCTATCAGGAAGGTGTATATTTCATATTTTAGTGCAGTGACTGTTTGTGGCCAACAGGCGGCCTCTTGCAGGTGCAGGGTTTGAGTGGTGGTGAACACACGCACGCACACACAGACACAGACCTCAGAAAGGAGAATGGGTGATACTGACATTCGGGTGAAGTGTTAACACAGCTGGGAGAGATCTGGGCTGAGCTGGAGAAATACGTGCTTGTGTTGATATGTAATGTAATACCATTGGCGACCAGCAGCGGGAGCTAAGAGGTGGTACCGAAGGTAAAATAAGAGGTAGGTACAACTTGGTGATAGACCTAGGAACAGGAGTATATGTTAGCTCTGGCTATGGAGAACTATAATTGTTAAATAAAGAATCATTGTTCATAAAGAAGTCTCTTCAATGAATAATGAACAACACAGTGCTCTGCGCTGCATATGTAGGGAAACATTTCAGGAAATTAAAGGTGCATAACCCATGAGGCTAGGAGCTGAAGCAGCACACAGGCCTCCCATGTGTGTTACACAGAGAATCTTAATGCCTGAGCCCGAGGGCTGCTTTTTAGCTACTGTCACTATCATGGAACAGGAGTGACACGGTGGTCGTTCATGACGCCTCATCTGTTTGCGAGACCCCAAAGGGGGCCATCTCCTTGCCCAGGCTCTGCATTCCGGAACAAACATTTAACAAGGTGGAAACGCCTCTGGATAAACCGCTGGACGGTGACGGCATGTTCCCAGAGGCAGTTAAGATGCCGTGCAAAGAAATTATGTCAATCACACTTTGTGAGGTCTGGGCGCAGGTTTGCAGGAGGCTGTGAGTGCCAATCAACAGGCTAGCAGGTGGGTCGCAGTTAAGCTTTCATTTAACAGCACAACGTAGTCGAATATCTTTGGCATAAAGTGAGATGTTTCATGGAGATGATAGTGACACAAAGAGACCACAAACAAGACTGTCTGATCTTCCCCAGCACCCTTAGCATTGTAACTATAGATGTGATGTCTCCAAAAGTCCAAGGAATTAATTTTCAGGTTGAACAAACATCCTTTCAGTGCATAAAATGAGTAGATGTGACACATCAATACAGAGATCCTAGTGAAATGACAATGAATGACTCAATGGGGTAATGATCTGGCCGAGAGCTGTATGGAGTGAGAGGTTCTCAGCGTTAAGCAGCACAGAAGCGGCCGGCAGGTCCCGTGTTAATGAGACTCACACTCTCGTGACCCAGGTAGCGTGCTCAGACCCCCGTGCTGCCGGGAAAACACAGACTTCCTTCTGTAAATGTCGTCGTAAGTCTCTCTGAAAGCCATACTGCAGACCAGACCTGTGCAGGAAACGTCATGCTGCTGGCGGTCAAGCAGCCTTTCATGTGTTTCTGCCCCCGGGCCCATGGTGCCCCCCACTGGGGAAATCTCCACGGGCATTGCACATGGGTGTGAAAATAAAACAAACACTTTTCACCCAGAGCTCCTATCAACCACCCCTGTTTGTTTTCCATACTCTAGTGACACTTGATGGTCGACTTGCCGGAGTGATTAATGACTGCCCACCCCAGATCTCCCTCATCCACGTTCTTCCACTCTAGTGGAGGGGAAATTCCTCAGTCACTGGACTCGAAACGCACAAAGCGACCTACATTGTAAAATGGGCATAGTAGCCAATAACGTTACTCAAGTAAAAGTACTGTTACTGTAAAAAAAAAAACATTACTCAAATATAAGTAAAACCATCGAGTAAGACAGAATTAAGTACTACTCGGGTAGTTAGTCGTTAGTTAGATTGGTACCAAATCATAAAATAATAAAATAAAAACTAAAACTCAAACAGACTGCCATAAAGCCTATAATATTAAAAATTCAGGTTAAATGCAATGGTCCGTAATAACGAACACATATGCGGCTTCAGCAATTTGTCAGCTGGAGCTACAGTACAGTACAGTACAATATAGTATAGTACTGTATAGTACAGTACTCTATATTGTTGCTTTTATTATTACTGTATTATTATATACAGTAATCCCTCACTTATCGCGGGAGATAGGTTCCAAGGCCGACCGCGATAACTGAATTTCCGCGAAGTAG
>JABFEB020000036.1:756046-782768 GCA_019775895.2 Stomatorhinus ivindoensis | reverse complement strand
GCCTGCCCGTATGAGATAAAGGTGTGAGATTTGGCTCGCTGGAGCCCAATGCAGGGAGAAATGACATACTCGAGAGGGCAGGACTCTGAGAGGGCGGTGGCAGGCTGTCTCGCTCAGCGTCAGGCTGCCTGTGTTTGGAGAGCCGCCCCCCCGGCCCCATTCGCTGGGCCTGGAGTCCCGTGGGTGGGGGGAGGCGGAGGAGGGGCCGCATTCCAGCTGCGACGCTCCGCCAGGCCGGCCATTCTCTCGCTCGCCCGCTCGCTCGCTCTACGCGCTGAGAGAGGCCCAGGCGGGCTGCGTAACCACAGCCGGAGTTGCGAAAGAAGCAGGCCCGTTCGCCAGGGCCCTCGGCTCGAGCTCGGCACTCCAGCCCGGGGATGCGACGGCCTTGTCGTGGGCGTCGGCCTGGGGCATATGGCCGCACGGGGTCCCTCGCTGACTGAGTTACGGTAGGTGGGGGTTTTCCGCAAGTCGAGCCGCTGTGATGAGCAGAAGTTCGCTCGGCTCGGGCCTCTACCTGCTCCCTCTCCAGGCTGCTTCGGTTTTGATAGCATGCTGCGTGGCCTGCTGACTGGAACGGCGGCTGCCGGGAAGTTTGCCTGCCCCCCCCCCCCGCAGGGTCAGCCAGGGCAGGCTAGTCATGTAACGCCGCTGTTGCTGGCATCCCTCTGACTCGGGTGTGTTTTGCATTAATAGATTAGAATAAGAGACCCCAAGGACGGCCGTGACATCACAGACGAGATTATGTCTGGGGGGCGGGCCACTTCCACCCCCACCCCACCTCAGGTGAGGCAGTTCACTTTTCTTTTCTTTTTTTTTTTCCTCCCCCTCGGTTGCATAGTGGGGCTGTGATCCTGGAGGACTGATCACTTGTTTATGCCTTAGTCTGCTACTCCAGGCTCAGAAGGTGCTGTGGTCCAGGCCAATGGTGAGAATGTGACACCGGCTGCCATGGCAACCAAACCAGGCGAGTCGACGCCTCACCATCCGTCCCACGCCCGCCCTGGAACAGGTCTGCCATCTTCCTCCTGTGGTATCTGGGCTCAATCCCCCCTCGTTTTATTTTTTCAGACGATCGTGGAAAACCCAGCGTGGTTTCAGCCCCTCCATCGAAGTCCCCCGAGCCAGGAAAGGCTGAGCCTGTGGCCCCCCCCTGTGCCGAGGATAAACCTGACATGGACAGTAAGGAGGCCCTCCTCCCCCCAGAGGTGCCGCTGCCCCCGGGGGAACCCTCCGCCAACACTAACACAGCCTCCGCACCTCCGATGGGTGACGGCCCCGACGCCCCCGACGCGGGCGCCCCCCTACAGCCAGAACCATCCGAGGTGGAAGAGGAGGTCCCGCCCACTGTTGCGGAGCCAAATCTGCAAGCATGTGAGAAGGAGGAAGAGGAGAAGGAGGAGGAGGAGCCGGAGAGAGTGGAGGTGGAGGTGGAGCCGCTCGCCGTCCCTCTCCCCCTGCCTAGTGCCATACCGCCTGCCGCTAATGGCTTACAGCCTACGGAGCCCGAGGCAGGCCCGGCTCCCGAACCCGAGGTTCCTCCCGAGTCCCCCATCGCCCAGCCCGAGGAGCTGCAGCTGGCCAATGGCCTGGCCACCCCCGGGGCGGCCGAGGCGGAGATCGAGCCCCAGGCAGTCCCCGAGAGCCACGAGAGCCCCATCGCGGAGCCCGACGTGGCCCCACAGGACGAGGACTTCGCTGTAGCCGCGACCCCGCCCACACCTGCCGAGGAGGGGGAGGACGCACCCCCCCCGCAGAGCGCCCCTGCTGGGGAGACCTCTATGCAAGGTGCGTGTGAGCGTGCCCGTGTGCCCATGTGTTACCCTGACCTTCAGCCCGCTTGCCAGCGAAGCACCTTGGTGACCTTGTGGTTATGCTTCTGCTAGCTGCTGTCTCCATGCCAAAGAAAAAAAGGAAGATGAAGGTCCTCAACAAGAAGGAGACAGGAGACCTTCTAGATGCCTTTAAGGAAGTAAGTCTTTATACTGGCTTGGGAAATGAAGCCTTATATTAGGATAGTGGGGTGTAGACGCTCTGGCACATGTACTGCTCATTACCTCCACGTCCTCCCTCCATCAGGAGCAGGTGGCAGACAGCCCCCCCGAATCCGAGCTCTCTCTCGCCACCCCCACCCACGTCGATGCAGAGGAACCACAGCCTGCTGCGCCCGCTGCTGAGGAGGTCGACGAGACCTGGGAGGAGAAGGAGGACAAGCTGGGTGCTGAGAATATCGAACCCGAGACCCAGAAATATGACTACAAACAAGGTGATTTTTCTTCCCCCTGCCTTTCCATCACTCGAAGTCTCTGCCTCGAGTCTGTTGCTTCTTCAGTGCTTCTGTTCATCTCTTCCAGAACAATGGAAACCTCTGAACCCAGAAGAGAAAAAGAAATACGACCGTGTGTTTCTATTGGGCTTTCAGTTCATCAGCGCTAGCATGCACAAGCCAGAGGGTCTGCCCCACATCAGTGACGTCGTCCTAGACAAGGTAGGTGTCGAATGTTCCGCAGACCAGGCATCCTGCCCATCTGGCAGCCCGGTTCTGACAGCAAGTGGTTTGTCTTCAGGCCAACAAGACGCCCCTTCGGCCATTGGACCCCAGTCGTCTGACAGGCATGAACTGCGGTCCAGATTTCACCCCCCATTTTGCTAACCTGGGGAGGCCGATGGGAAGCAGAGGGCCGGTGAGTGATCGCGCTCGTTGGTAATATCTCAATGCTGTGAACCCTGATCCTGGTCCCCCCTCCAGCTTCGGAGATCTTAATCATTATGGTGGTGCCGCCTGACACCCGACCTCCCTCATCGCCCTACAGCCATCCGGAATGGGCGGCCCCCGCCGTTCCCAGCAGGGCCAGAGGAAGGAGCCGCGAAAGATCATCGCCAGCGTGTCGCTGAGCGACGACGTGCAGCTGAACAAGGCCGAGAAGGCCTGGAAGCCCAACACGCGGAAGCCGTCCGTCAGCGTAGTGCGGGACGAGGACGACCCCGAAATTTCCCGCACGCTGGAGCTTTTCCGTCGCGTCCGCAGCATTCTCAACAAGCTCACGCCGCAGATGTTCCAGCAGCTGATGAAGCAGGTGCAGGATCTCACTATCGACACCGAGGAGCGGCTCAAGGGCGTCATCGACCTCATTTTTGAGAAGGCCATCTCCGAGCCTAACTTCTCCGTCGCCTATGCCAACATGTGCCGCTGTCTAATAGGGGTGAGTATTCTTGCCTGTGTGTTTTCCTGCTCCGGTGATGACCTCCATTTTGTGCCACGTGTCTGGGCCACTGATAAACCTGTGATGGTAACGAGGATCTGAGGAGCATGCTGTCGACTCGGGTCTCTAGATGATGTGCTGGGCTCCAGTCGTAGACGGACCATTTTATCTAATGCTCCCTCAACATGCCAGCTCAAAGTCCCCACTACCGACAAACCGGGAACCACTGTGAACTTCCGCAAGCTGCTGCTCAATCGCTGCCAGAAGGAGTTTGAGAAGGACAAGGATGACGACGAGATCTTTGATGAGAAGCAGAAGGAGCTGGATGCTGCGACTGGGGTCGGTTGATTGCATTATCCAGTGCTCTGTTTCCTATCAGATATAAGAACTTGCAGGTTCTGTGCGTGTATGTTGTCGCATTGACATTGCTATCCTTGCCAGGAGGAGGTGAAGCAGCGTCTCAAGGAGGAGCTGGAGGACGCCAAGGACAAGGCACGGAGGAGGTCACTGGGCAACATCAAGTTTATCGGAGAGCTCTTCAAGTTGAAGATGCTGACGGAGCCCATCATGCATGACTGCATCGTCAAGCTCCTGAAGAACCACGATGAGGAGTCGCTGGAGTGCCTCTGCCGGCTGCTGTCCACCATCGGCAAGGACCTGGACTTTGAGAAGGCGAAGGTAGGTGTCTGTGTCCTGGGGGTGTAAGCAACACAGCCTGTAGGCATCGTGAGCTGAACCCCTGTTCATGTCGTCTGTAGCCCCGCATGGACCAGTACTTCAACCAGATGGAGAAGATCATCAAGGAGAGGAAGACTTCTTCACGTATCCGTTTCATGCTGCAGGACGTTCTGGATCTCAGACGGGTAATGCCACCACCTCACTGCCGTTCAGTCCCCATCACCTGTAATGACATGCCTGTCATCCTCGTCATCTTTGAGTTGAACTTATCCTGTTGTTTGGTGCCAATCAAACCATGAGGTGGAACAGGTGACCATCTTGATGCCATTTTATACTGGTATCTTCTGCATGGGCTTCCACCGCCACTCTTGCTGCTCCACCTACTGGAGTGGACGACTTGTTCGAAATTGCTTGCTACAATATTTTGGTGTTTCTTTTGGGGAAAAATGGCTTGACCCTCCAACGAAGTGCAATCCAACTTTCTCTTGGCACACCCTGCTTCAATCTGCCCGAGGTCTGGGGGGGGGCACGTCCAACGGGACCTTGTGGTCTCACTTCTGAGAGAAGTGAGGAAGTTGAGTGTTGTGCTTGCACGTCCTGAGCATTGCACTTCACTCGTAGCTTTTTAACTCTCCACTTCCTGAAACGAGCAATCGGCACAAACGTGTTTCAGAACAACTGGGTCCCGCGGAGAGGAGACCAGGGTCCCAAGACCATCGAGCAGATCCACAAGGAGGCTGAGCTGGAGGAGCACCGGGAGCAGATCAAGGTGCAGCAGCAGCTGCTGTCGAAGAAGGATAGCCGCAGTGGCGGTGGTGGCGGCGGAGGCGGAGGCGGCGGGCGGGGCGGCCTCCATCCCCCGGGAGGGCGCAGCAGCCAGCCTCAGGACGAGGGCTGGAACACCGTCCCCATCTCCAAAAACCGCCCCATCGATACGAGTCGTCTCAGCAAGATCACAAAGGTTGGCGCTGTTAGCAGAGCCCGTCTGTTCGCGTCCGCTGCGTCGGTGCCGAGGCGTCTGCACTAATCTGCGCTGCTTTCCCTTCTCGCTACTTCTTCATGGTTCTTTTCAGCCCGGAGCCATGGACTTCAACAACCAGCTTCTTGCCCCTGGGGGCAAGGGCACCTGGGGCAGTTGGGGCAAGGGCAGCAGTGGGGGATCAGGGTCAAAGCCCAGCAGTGAATCCGGTAGGTTGTTGAAACGCCTTGTGACTGCATGGCCAAATTAGTTCATAGCTCTATTCTAATATGACACTATAACCCCCCCCCCCCCTCCCCAAGCCTCCGAATCGGGCCGTTCTGCCACCAGCACCCTTAACCGCTTCTCGGCACTCCAGTCTGCCTCCGGCCCAGCTCCAGAGGCTGATCGTAAAGTCGCCCACAGGTCTGTACCCCTCCCCCCCTGCAGAAAGCAGAATGGTCTCAGGAGACACCCCTTGAATGTAACAGTCCCCTGCTCACCACCTATACAGGTCCAGCTCCAGTCGGGACCGCGGTGAACGGTTTGACCGCTTGGACCATGGCGCCGACCGCTTCGACCGCCGTGACGACCGCGGGTCCGACAGAGGTGACCGCAACAGGCCACCGGTCACCAAGAGGAGCTTCAGCAGGGAGGCTGAGGAACGTAGCCGTGAGCGGGAGAACCGCGGAGGCCCCGACCCGGTGAGGCGCGTGTCCAGCATGACCGAGGACCGCGACCGCGCCCGCAGCAAAGAGACGGGTATGTAGCCGCACGGTTCTGAAGGGCCGGTTTGTCACTCATTAGCCTGAATCACGTCTTTCTCTGCGTGCCTGCTGAACGTCGGCCTCTGAGTGACATCAGATCATAATTCCATTATATTTCTCTTCAGTGAAGCGAGAGCCAGTCCCTACACCTCCCCCTGCTCCCATCAAGCCTTCCATGACCGAGGAGGAACTGGAGAAGAAGTCTTTGGCCATCATAGAGGAGTATCTGCACATCAACGACATGAAGGTCAGCTCGTGCAAACGGCAGGGCTGTGTCCCTGCAATGGGGACACCAAGACACAGCGCTCGACGCCAAGCGGCTAACTGCCGTCTCTCCTCCCGGTCACAGGAGGCGCTGCAGTGCGTACAGGAAATGAACTCCGCTGCGCTGCTCTTCGTGTTTGTGCGGGTCGGCGTCGAGTCGACGCTGGAGCGCAGCACCATCGCCCGGGAGCATATTGGCCTGCTGCTGCACCAGCTGGTGAAGGCTGGAATGCTGCCCCCAGAGCAGTACTACCGCGGGTGAGTCTCCAGCTCCGCCTGGGGTCACATGACGCACTAGGGTCCGACAGCCCTTTTTTGGCTTTATGGCCATGACCTTGATTTCAGATGATGAACCTTAACGCTGAGAACTACCTGGCTGTAGCAAAATCATATTATATCACTTTTTTCCAAACTATTTCTCTCAGCCATTGTTCCGCTACCCATTTTATCATTCCGATCAGAGTAGTAAAGATATTTAAATATAATCTTTAGTCTGACTTTACTTCCTGCTAGTTTTCATTTGCGTCACTGAGCGGAGCCTCCGTAAACTGGGCTGATTCTATTGCCTGTTAAGAAGTGAACGACTATCATTAGTACGTTTTTTTTTTTTTTCTTTTTTGGTTGTGTGGATATTCACATTTTTTCTGACATTCCTGTGTCTAAATATTCCTAAGAATTCTCGTTTGAAAGGGTGAATTTGGGTTGATATTATATCAGACACACAAAATGATCTTAAAATGGCAATAATGCAGTTCGCAGCAATCATTTCTGGGACAGTTTTTTTTTTTTTTTTTTTTTTGTCCAACAAAAGTAGTCATGAAAGGCTTAGTTTGACAGCTTGGCTGCCTTGCAGCTTCCGCGAGATTCTGGAGGTGGCGGAGGACATGGCCATCGACATCCCTCACATCTGGCTCTACCTGGCTGAGATCATCTGCCCCATGCTGTGTGAGGGCGGGATTCCCATGGCGCCGCTCTTCAGGCGAGTCCCGGCGCCGCCGGCCCTTTCCCGGGGATCGGACCCCCCTCCCTGCTGCGCGCGTGACACCACTTCTCACGGTGTTTCCCCACAGGGAGCTGTCCAAGCCGCTGATTCCCCTGAGCAAGGCGGGCATGCTGCTGGTGGAGATACTAACCCTGTTGTGTAAAGGAATGGTGAGTGACGGCCAGCGTGGCGTAAAAGCTGCATGATCGACACACGCGGACACTGAGACTCGCTCCCTGTCCCTCAGAGCCATAAGAAAGCGGGAGCTCTGTGGAGAGATGCAGGCCTTAGCTGGAAGGACTTCTTGCCTGAAGATGAGGATGTAAACAAATTTGTGACTGAAAAGGTAAGGTTGCGTGGGGCAGTTTTTCTTTTAAAAAAAAAAAAAAAAGTGTAGTGTCAGTCCTGGATCAGTGGCCGCTGACTGTGCTCGCCCCCTATGTGTAGAAAGTGGAATTCACTCTGGGCGAGGAGTCTGAGCAGACCAGCAAGAAGGAGGCATCTTATGAGGAGCTGAGCAAGCAGCTGGACAAGCTGTTCGAGCTGAAATCCAGCAACCAGAGGATCTTCGACTGGGTGGAGGTATGCATTTTGGCTATGGTGGGATCCATTTTCCAACAGCTGATGGACAGTGCCGTTTAACCAAAGCGTCCTCTGCAGGCTAACCTGGATGAACAGCAGATCAGCTCCAACATGTTTGTCCGAGCACTGATGACCTCTGTATGCCAATCTGCTATTACCTGTAAGTGGACCGACCACCTGAGGTTCATCTACTCGAGTGCGGGGTGGGGAGAGCACGCTTTTCACACTTACTTACCCCACAGCTGAGAATCCCTACAAGGTAGATGGCGAGCAGATTACCCAGAGGGCCAAGGTGCTGCAGAAGTACCTGACTGACGAGCAGAAGGAGCTTCAGGCCCTGTACGCCTTACAGGCCCTCATGGTGAAGATGGAGCAACCAGCCAGTAAGTGGCGTGGGCTGGGGTCGCACTGGAAGAGTGACGCGTAACGAGACGTGGAAGATGACGCCTGTCTCCTGTGCTCCCAGATCTGCTGCGCATGTTCTTCGACACGCTGTACGACGAGGACGTCATCAAGGAGGATGCCTTCTACCGGTGGGAGACCAGTAAGGACCCCGCGGAGCAGTTAGGGAAGGGCGTGGCCCTCAAATCCGTCACCGCCTTCTTCACCTGGCTGCGGGAGGCGGAGGACGAGTCGGACAACAGCTAGGCAGCGCCGCGCCCCCGGAGCGCGGGCGGGTGAGCTGCAGCGGACGAGCGTGCGCGCGGCCGACGGCAGGTGGACTCATGATCAGAAACTGCTCGCGATCGGATCGAAGCGATCCAGTGGGAGATTCTGCGCATCCTACACGCCACCGTTCATTTCCCTTCCCCTTTTCTGCCGAATGTCTTTAACAAAATTAAATAAAATGAGAATAATTCATGAAAAATGAAACGTATAAACTGTGGGAGTGCAGTTCCTTCAGTGTTTGAGGTTTTACCTTGTTTTAAAGCGTCGCTGTACACTATCGATGACAAAGTCCACGTCGACTAAGGCTGCTCTGTCTCTAAATATCATTGTCCTCATGGAACTTGATGCTCTCACGTTTCCTGTGTATGATTGTACACGGCCCTGTAGGTTAGTGTTCCCATTTTAAGTTGTAGGATTTTGGGAGTGTTTTTTTTTTTTTTATGTAAAGGAATTTTGAGGTGGATATGCTGGAGGTTTCATAATGGAGGCTTATGATTTTGTTTGCTGTTAGTTGTGGGGGCAATGGGTGTGGCAGGCTGGGTGGGATGGGCATTTGGCCTTTTCTGGAAAGGGGGGGTGTAGGTCACTATGCCACAAGCCACGCTCTGCCTGTGTCCCTGTTGCTCCGTCACTTACCCCTGGGGCCTGCGCAGCCCCACCAAGCCTGTAGTGGATTTTAAAAGCAAATCATTAAAACTTGAACATATATAAAGAAATCAACTTATGAGAAAGGCAAAAAAACACACATCCTAAAGCCTTTTCTGCTTCCATAAGTGGACATATTTCAGGAGAGTTTCTGTAAATACTTGTTTTTTTTTTTTTTTTATGAAATGCTAATGTAATGCCATGTAATTTTTTTTCCTTTACGAAAGTGGCAGTTTTCCTGTATGTATATTTTCCCTTGGCTATAGCAGGAGGTGCTTGTGATCACCTGAATTCATTGATTTACGGTTGAAATTTGTAAATACTTTTTGCTTTAAGTATTTAATTAAAAGATTAATGCCTCTTTTCACATCAAACTGGAAAAATAAAGAACGTTGCAAATATGAACATCTGTGTGTGCCGGTTTGCCATGGGCCGCGGTCGGTGTTCAGCTCTACTCCGCTGTGTGGCATGCAGCTGATTAACGGTGTTCGGTGGGGCTGAATTTCAGCTGGGATTGTCCGTTGTAGAAGTGTGTCATCACGGAATCCTGTGGAGTAAGTACGCGTACACGAGTTATGCGGATCAACCAAAGGATCAGCGTTTCATTGTTGTCCTGAGATCTCGGAAGTTACAGCCTGCTTTAGTCCGTTCTTCGAGCGCTATTTCAGCTTGTCCAGGCGGGGGCACTATTGCATCGTTTTCAGTGCCGCTTCTATACTGCTTTTGTGCTCCCCTTCCTTGCCAGTTTGATTTTATTCAAGCCAGTCTTGTAGTTTCAGCTGTGTGTGGGTGGCGCTGATGGCAGCGAGTGAGGTGAGTCTAACTGTTGCGTAATTTATTTTTGAGCTGAGCTTGCTTCTGAAGTGAGTCTTCCTCTGTAGGTGGGACCATAAAGATTATCCTCAAATCATCTGCAATTTAGTAGTCCTGACTAGGGCTCTATCACTCTCCTTACGTCTGTCCTTGATCGAAGTCTGCGTCCTTTTATAAGGGGTTAATGATTCATGCCCTGGATGGAAACTATTGCATGCTGTCCTGGAGACTATGACTCTTAAGCCCCCCCATCTGTAAAATCAGATCGTTATTGTACCAGCAACTGTACCCTATAGTGCTAATTACAGGCTAAAGTCTGACACTTTGCTTGCAGTCCAAGCGATTTGATTGCGAGCCCAAGTTACTGCTAACCCCAGCGAGCCCCGCGGTCCTGGAGGACCTGCCGCACAATATGCCCATTGACTGCCACTAGGGGTATTTATTTTTCTCAGCTGATGGAATGTGTGAATCAAGACGCTTCCAAAATAATTACTGTGACCACTGGCCTGATTTACTGGGTGTTTGAACATATAGTTTGTTGAACATAATATCTCCAGTAGAGGGAGCCATAATAACATTTTTCCTTTTGCCTCCAGCTTCTGATACTTGTAGTTTGCAGTAATATATAGTATTATTAGCTTGGCATTGGAAACAAATATCAGTAGGTGATAGTTAAGGTCCTTATGGTACTTTTTATGATAACACAGCCATTAGTGATTGGCCCTTGACTGAAATAGGTAGTTCAGTGTGAGATTATATTCAGCCCTTTCTTTGAAGTATGATTACAGTGCTTCATTGTCCCTTCTCAAGTATTGCCATGGTGACTTTACATTTCTGTGTCCTGTACCTCTTTCTGCTGGCTACGTCTTGCTATTGCGCTGCTCCAGGTAAGCGATATATCTGACCCGGTCACGGAGCACTGACTGGGCAATGGCCTTGTCCCACCATTCTTGCTTGGTAACTTCTCCTGCTCCTGTAAACGGACGCTGCAGGTTTCTGTCGATGTTTAATTCAGTCACTGTCCTTCAATGAGATCCACAATTATTGTTGGCATAGACGCTACTGATTGATACTTTGTTGTGTGTATGAGTGGGTGTGAGGACCAATCTTGAAAATATCTATACAATAACTATTATCTATACAATAAAAACGGTGAGGCGTGATGTGCAGCTGTGAACCTGCCTTTACTGTATGCATCTGTGTTAGCTGAAGAAGAGAACCCAGAATTCTGGAGGAAGCTGGCTAAGGATGCACTGCACTCAACAATCAACCAAAAACTGAACACAAACGTCGCCAAGAACATTGTTCTCTTCCTGGGCGACGGTGAGGTTCCGCGTTCTTGTCCCACTTGGTGCCCCCCCCTCTCACCCGCCCGCAGGCTGCCGCCAGAACGCCTCCTGATGCCCGGAGTCTCCCCGTGTCCACAGGAATGGGCGTCACCACGATCACGGCTGCGCGCATCCTGAAGGGCCAGCTGCAGAACCGCACGGGAGAGGAGACCGTTCTGACCATGGACACGTTCCCTCACGTGGGCTTGGTCAAGGTACTTCCAGGCACCGCGAAGGCATACCCACGCTCGCACAAGTGGGTTTGGTCAAAGTGCACGTGTGATCAGAGCATAGTCAAATTAGTGCCTGATTAGCGAAACCTACGTAACAGCAAACCACCTACACACACAGACATTCCCATGGAATATTTAGCCCTGGTATAGCTTCTAGCTGGCTTGTGGTCCTCCTGACAGCATCCAAAGGGATCCAACATCCCCAGAGTTTCCACACCATGCATGAATTGGGCAAATGAACAGGGAGACAGAGAGGTGCAAGAACGACGATTTGTACACCAAACATCAAAGCCAGTCCTTCCTCTTCACTTTCTCTCCTCCTGTCCTACGCACTCGGTCTCCTGTCTCCTTCCATTCGCACTCCTAGCGGTTATATTTGTGTCTCTTGGTGGCAATGAGTTCCAGTGAAATGTCACAGCTGAATTAATTACGGTGACATCGCCATGATTCAGACTGTGTTCACACACCCTTTACCCAACACCAATTTGTTACTCCAAATGTTCATACACTATTAGCATTATTTCTTAGTGCCATTAGCAAATATACACAAAACACTGTGAAACCACTGACCCCAGTAGTCGTGCTTTTATCAGGTATATATTAGTGTTTATATTAGCGAGTTTGGTTAGTATGTTTGTGATGCGCACCTGCGCCTCTGACCTCATCCTACACAGGTGTATAGTGTCGACTTCCAAATCCCAGACAGTGCAGCTACGGGAACGGCTTACCTGTGTGGGGTCAAGGCCAACCTGAACACAGTGGGGCTGAGTGCGGCAGCCCGGAATGGGGTGTGTCGCTCCCAGAAGGGCCATGAGGTCACCTCCATCCTTAAATGGGCCAAGGATGTCGGTAAGTATTGAAGGTATCTGATAATCAGATAAGGGTCTGCACACGGCATAAGCAGTTGTGTAGGGCCCAGTGTCCACCAGGGGGCTCCCTGCGTCAGCCTGGTCAGCCTGTCAGAATGAGAAGAAAGGTGACAAACGCCACCATGCTAGGTTAATCAGAATTTGCTTGGGGCCCCGAAAATGGTTGAGCCGGCCCTGCATTGACCAAACCTAACCCTTGTTGCTGTTGACTGTCCCTGATGCCCAGATCTCTTGGAGCTTCCTGGCTGAATCGACGTGAGATTTGGCACGCGCTTTTACAGCTTCGCGTTATCTCCTGTAGTCTAAAACAGCTGGCCGTCTCGCTTGTTTACCTGGGCCCTGCTATCGGGAGTCGTGTTCAAAGTTTATTTAAGGCACTAATTACAGACAGCAGATTGTGTGTGTTTGTGTGAGAACACAGTGTGTTACATTATATTAGTGTTACATTAGCTTAAAAAGCAGGATCGCTCACTTGTCCCTTGGACATCATCTAGGTTTCTGTAATGCCACTTGAGTTGAGGTATGATACCTGACTGCTACACTTATTGAATTGACGTTTTCCTTTAGCACTGAGAAAGTGAGATCTGATTGCCTGTCATCATCCCTGCTTACTAGGAAAGTCTGTGGGCATAGTTACCACGACCAGAGTGCAGCATGCGTCGCCAGCAGCCGCCTATGCCCACAGCGCCAGCCGGAAGTGGTACTGCGACTCTGACATGCCCGCCTCAGCGAAGAAAGAGGGCTGCACTGATATCGCCTCCCAGCTGCTCAGTAATACGGACATCGATGTAAAAGTCGCAGCCACACGCCTCCCCTGTAGGAGGCGACAGGCGTCTCTCTGTCAGGGTGTGCCAGACCGCGATGCCGCTCTTTTCTGCCTGTCAGGTGATCATCGGAGGAGGCAGGAAGTACATGACCCCCAGAGGAACCCTGGACCCTGAGTATCCGGCGGATGCCAAGGCAGCGGGCATGCGGGGAGACGGCCGCGATCTCATTTCCGAGTGGCAGCAAATGAAAGTGGGAAAGGTGACGAGCGAGAGAGAAACACTGGCACACAGGGAACAGCCAATGACAGAGTCAGCTATGGTCACATGACAACATGCATGGTCACGACTTCCAATCACATTCAAAAGGCTGGCGCTGCTTGTTCGCTACACCCAACACCCGAGTGCTGAAGCTCTTCCTCTTGACGCAGGTGACGCGCTACGTGTGGAACCGGACGGATTTTGATGCCGTTGACCCCAGTAATACAGACTACCTTCTGGGTCAGTGTCGTGGACATTTTACCCACTTCAGGTCACCTCTGTAAAATGCATGTATTGACACTGTCAGAACGGGGAAGTCAGTTTAGTCTCTCACTAAAACCCCGATAGCATTGTTCGAACCCGGGGACCTGCGTTTCGACGTGGAGAGGGACCCGGCAATGGATCCCTCCCTGCCTGAGACCACAGAGAAGGCCATTCGCATCCTGCAAAAAAACCCCAAAGGGTTTTTCCTCTTTGTGGAAGGTGAGCCCTGGGAGATGCCCGCTCCTGATAGGCTGAAGTGGTCACATGACGATTCAGTGTCGCTATGATGGATGTTGGGCAACAACAGCAGTTAAGAGAAGACCGATAAATAGATACAGTGTTGCTGACATATTCAGGGAGCTAAATCACTGCCAATCTTCTCTGACGGGAGCCTCGACCTGAAGCTTAGATTTCAGATGTTTACACTGGAACAGCATCGCAGTATCGAATTTCCCTAAAAAAAGATGTATAGGTAAAGAATAGACTTCGACATGCTGTGGGAAGGCTTTCCTGTAACTGAAAAGCAGATTCTTTTATAATCTCTGGTACATTGTGTCAAGTGTCCATGTCCTCAGATGCCAAGCAGCAACAGGAAGTTCTGTCAACAGCCAATAAGAGCAAATCTGCCCTCTCTGTGCCCCTTTTCTGCCATAGGCGGGCGAATCGACCAGGGTCACCACGCCAGCCGGGCGTCCATGGCGCTGCACGAGACGGTAGCCCTGGACGCCGCCGTGGAGAGAGCCTTGCAGCTGACCAGCGAAAATGACACCCTGACCTTGGTCACCGCTGACCACTCGCACTCGGTCTCCTTTAACGGCTACCCATTCCGTGGGAACAGCATTCTGGGTAAATTCCCCCGAGGCCTGTTTCGTGTTTTGTGCTCCCCCTTGCACTGCTGCAGTTTCCTGGTAACCTGAACACCCCCGATCGGGACCGATATGGCGCCCATTTTGCATATCGGCACCATATCTTTTCTCCTCTAACTGCGCAAAACGCAGTCAGAACACTCTCGAAGTCCAAACACGCCCTGTCAGATTAGCACTCCCCGATTGGATGCGGTGTGTCCTCACTCTGTGCCGTGTCTGCAAGTGTGAAAGTCTGTTGCGTGGGTGCGTACACGCCTGCATGCCTATTCAACTATAACACCACATTGTGGTTAGGTGTTAAGAAATACTTATATATATATGTGTACATATCAGGTGCTGTGTGTGTTTTTGTGTGTGTGTGCCTGATTCAGGGAGACTTTTCTTCTCACACAGGGAAATCTCCATTATTTGGTCTGGATATGATGCCTTACACCACACTGATGTACGGAAACGGTCCAGGACATAAAATCATCAATAACAAGCGACCTGACATCCGCGGGGTGGACACAGGTCAGTTTAACATGCCCCACTGCTTCTAAGACCCATCTCCTATGACGAATTATCCTCCAAGACCTACTTAAGTCCTCCTCTCCTTCAGCATCAAAGGACTACGTCCAGCAGGCGGCCGTACCCATGGATTCGGAGACCCACGGAGGTGAGGATGTGGCTGTCCTGGCCCGAGGCCCCATGGGGCATCTCTTCCACGGAGTGCAGGAGCAGAGCTACATCCCTCACGCGCTCGCCTACGCCGCTTGCATCGGCCCCGACCAGAGCCACTGCCCACCCCCCTCTCAAAGCTCCTCCCCCGCCCTGAGGGTCCGCGGGCCCACTATCCTCCTCAGCCTCCTGCTAGCTGCCCTGCTCCACTGACAACTGGGTCTCTTTGTAACACCCTCCCTCCCAACTTCACCCTAGCACCAAAATCTCTTTCTGTCCTTTGTTCCTGTTTCAGTCCAACTTGGTATGAAGCCATTGTAACGCCGCTTTATGAATAGTTCAATAAACTTTGGAGAAGTAAATGTTAAGCTTGGTGACGCACTCTGCTTTTTTTGGGCAGTGTATAACTCTATAGGTTATGTCGTGGGTTCAAATCCCATGGATGGCCGATGGCAGTGTGTAGCTCCATGGGTTGAGTTGTGTGTTCGAATCCCATTGCTTTCCAATGGCAGAATGTACCTCACCAGGTTGGGTTGTGGGTTTGAAGTCCATGGCTGGCAGTGTGCAACTCAGTGTAAGGTTGTGAGTTCAAACTCTCTGGCCGGCAGAGTAGTCGTCATTGTGTTCTTGAGGAAGCCCCCTAACCCTAACTAATCCCGTGGCTAAGGTGCTTGCTGACCCTATGCCCTGATCCCAAACTTCCTCTCATTTGTAGATGCCGTCTCCTATGGAGAGCAAGGGTGTTTGTGAAAACTACCTAGTTTCCCCATGGGAATAAAACATAAATTTCAGCTACAGATGCGCCGCTTCACATCACAACCCCTCCCATCACAAAGAATACGTCTCAGTTTTCCATCCCTAACATTAATGGGGTTGGGTGAGTTGGGGGTTTTGTGCTACGCCATGCCGCAGAGACACTTTCCGCCGGTGATGACTTGAAGCGCGTCTCCGGCAACGCTGACCCCCCTGGCTCATGCACGGCCCCCTCATGCTGGAACCCTTAGCTGTCATTTATATGTAAAACAGGAAAATTGACACTTCTTTTCTTGGAGCTTGCTGTGTTTGATCTTCTCTGCAGGAGATCTGCGCGGCTAATTAAGAGGCAGGGGTACCCTGTATCGGAGAGCTTGAGTATTGCAGCTGATAAATAATGCAAAATATTTAATGATCATTTTTGTACCATTATAAAAGATTATGGTAATTTGCAACTCCTTTATCCCTTGAGAGCACAACCTTTGAGTCATATCAGTTTGAGGACAGATATAACATGGCTTTCCTGTTTAGTACATTCTTGGTCTTTCATTTGCAATCAGTTCAGTGAGAGCAGAACAGACCATTTGCCTCTGCAGTCTCCAGACTGCCTTGGGGTGAGGGGAAGTTATTTTTCTTATTCAGAAGAAATTTTGTAGCAAGCCCTTACCCAGAATGCATCGTGGCCTCCCACATGCAGCCACGTACTGAGTTTTAGCCTACCTCAGCAGATCTGAAGGGCGAGGTTTAGAATTTATTTATTCTAAATAAACCTTTGTGTCTATTTATTATTTTATGCATAGCTTTTGACTTCCAGAACTAAGTAAAAATATTTTTAAGCACACCTCACAATAAGATCAGGAAACATAAATGCACGTATATCAAAAACAGCTTTTAAATGTTGAATTAACTTTTTAGACTCGGATACAGATGGAACCTGTAACTCTGTGTGTAGCCGTTAGCCGGTGGCAGGCTACTATTCGTCTTTGCAGACTCGGCCATGTTACATCCATCTCGCTTTGAGACTCTCCCGACTACAGACGTGCAGAAGCCAAGGGCTCCTCTGCATTTTTGCACATCAGTCGATTTCTGGAGCTTTGGTCCATCTCGGATGATTATGCGCACTGCACAGCTTCCAAACCTCACCCAACGATCGTGGCAACCAAGGACATTAACTGCTGATGGAAGAGAGGACAGTAGATGGCACTGCAACACAGTTCTATACTCTTGCAGCATGCTGTAATTTATGCCAGTATTTGTCAACAAAAATAAGATGGAAGAAATTCAAGACCAGATAAGTCGGGAGTTAGTTCATATGTAGGATTCATACATACGTCCTTTGCAGTAGGCTCTGTATCTCTCCTACTCCATCATGGCTAGAAACAAGACGTTCAATTACGGAGAAACTGCTCTGAAGGCGATACATTCTCCATTAAAGTGTTCTTTAAAAGCTTTCTGCTATATTTCCTATTTTTCATCTTCTATTACACAACTTATACAATGTCGACCATTATCTTTTCGAGACTGAGTGTTTTTTGTGTGAAAAGCGCTCACGGGTTTGTTTAGAGAAGGGATCGCAAAGGCTTTGTTCTGATGTGTCTAGGAAGATCATTTACCCGCCATCGCTGTCAGACGCAGCCGGGCTTTGTGCTTTAGCGCGTTCAGAATCATTGGTGTCCTGGCGCGATCTGGATGAAGAATTTCGTCAAAAATAATTCAGAAATAACGCAGCGTTTAAAGAAAACAGCTGTTGCGGGCAGACGCAAGGAGAACTCTCCATAGCAAAAAAAATGTACATAGTAAAAAAAAATGCACATACTATAAATGTGTTATGTCCAGCGCACTTCGATGTAGTTCATCTCGACACAAGTAATATTTTGCGTTCATTTTTATGAACGATTTAGACCTATAAGGACATTAAATATATACATCCAAGAAATTAAGAATATAGGTAGATACATGACACTGGGGGAAAAGTCCGGGTTTCTGTGTTTGGTGTAATGTGAGTGCACGATAAATGCTTCAGTTGCACAAACCACCAATCAGTTGATTTATGTCACTTATGTGGAGTGACATCAGTCGCAGCTAATGTCCCGTCGCGCCTGCCCGCCCCCTCTTCACGCTCCTCTCCCTCTCCGCTTCTTCCCTGTTGCAGGCTGGGCGATTCAGCGCCTCCATCCAATCGCAGGCGATTCCGCTCTGTGTCAGAAAAAAACAGACTGATTTATATGGCCTGTTTTCACGCCAGGTTGGGACCGGTGTTCACTGCGCGTCTTCTTCTCCGGGACGAGGGAGAGAAATTGCAGTGCAATAGGGCCGGTGTGTGAAGATTTCACCTTCAGGAACCCTTAGCTGGAGAGGCCAATGCTGCTACTGAACCCACCCTGGCAGTCGCTGTCCACCGGCCGTGGTGCTCAAACAGACGCATACATCCTTCCCCGGGTGACGTAGTCGAAAAAGTCAATGCTAGTGGGGGATTGGTTTTAAAAACAAGGGGTATAATAAAGGCAGAGATAAGTGAGCGAGCTATTAAATAAATAATATAAAAAACAAAATCACAAAACAAGACGGGATCCAAGTGACTGGATTTCTCAGCACTGTCAATTTCCTCACTGAAGTGGTCGAGACATCGACAAAGCAAGAGGAAAAAGACTTCAGTTCATGAGGTATGCTTAGATAGGTTTGCAGAAAGGATGAGATGATGTTGAATTTACGAAATAAACAGATTTGCGATTACATAATATTGATAATGGGCTGTTCCGGATAGAAAAGCGCTCTTGGTAAGACGCCTTCTGTGATTTAAAACAGCGTAAGCGCAGCGCCCAAGCACAATTTAGGGATCGCTTCCGAGCAGGTAAGTGAGACGGCAACGGCGCTCCGCCCGGCTGCGCTGCGCCAAAGCAGCCTTTGCGAAGGAGACATACGGCGCTGGGGTATCGGTGCGTCGGGGACAAGGCTGCCCCTTTTGGGGGCAAGGCCGGGGCGGAAGGCGAGTTTAACGGTAGCAGAGGGAGCTGTTTGGTGCCGGCCGACGTTGTGAACTAGCGCTTAAGCTGCAATAACGGGACCTGCCCTTAAAGGTAACGCGGTTCTTCTGCAAAGTGCAGAAACACGAATTCGCCTGTTTACCACTAGCTGTGGTCAAATGCGTGCTTTGCTGTGCCGGCGGTTCAGCGGAATCGAAATGCGGGATGGAACGCGAACGGAGACCCGCAGCGGCTGGCAGCTGCCAAGCGCGCTTCTCTAGTGACACCTCGATGCCCTGTAATATTGCTCCTCACATTTTCTCCATTAATCTTGCATTAGCTAGCGTCAGATTTATCTCCCGGGCCAGCGCTGCACAACTCCGTATTCATCGGTGTGATGACCGATCAGATGCCAACTTCATCATCTCTCAGTCAAACGACCGGTCCGTTTTAGACAAATAACCGGATTTATTTCCACTGCTTTAACAGGCAGTCATTTGTTCTAGTCGTAATTATTTATTACGGCCTTTTCTGCACTTCAAAAGGCTGATTATAAAGGGCATCATTCCATATGTCACTCCGCTACTCTGCACGCACAAACACGGTCCAAAGCGTTAGGGACTAGGGCGACGACCGGCTTTAAACTGGCAGAGATGTACTCATTCACTTTCGAGCGGACGCAGCCTGGATGCGGTAACGTTACAGGTATCCACCCCCCTTCGCTACCCACTTCTCAGCTTATATGTGCAACGTTAGTAATTGGATCCTCCCCAAAGGCTCGAGAAGTGCTTTCCCATAAGAGGGTCCTTTTACCGGTGTGGGATTAAGATTACCCCGAGGGCACTGGCACGCAGTCCTCAGTGCTCTGAGCAGAGTGGGGACCGGCCCTGGATTTTGACGCTTAATGATTTAATGTTTAATGCCCTTTGTGTCCTCCTGGGGGAAAAGGCTTATCGGGTGCATATTCGTCTTTTCAGCCTTAAAGCCCCTGCGTCGCCGCATTCCCGGTGAGCACGCCTACACCCCCGTTCTCCCTGTTTGCTCACCGGTGCGGGAAGTCGCGCGCAGGAACGGGTCCGTCGCCGTTTCCATGACGACCGAGCGAGCCGTTCCAGGGACCGGACGCGCCGCGAGCCACCCGCGAGCGCTGCCCTTTGCCGCGTGGAGGCGTGAAAGCGGGAGCTGCCGCGTTGAAAAGGGTGACGCACGGGGACGGAGGTGCGGTCACAGCACCGAGGCTGGACCGCTAACGGCGCGTACCCCTGGAGAGGCAGGCAGATAAGCTGCTGCCGGGAACAGCTGTTGTAATTGACCGCATTGTGTACCGTTATTGCTCTTATATATGTATATCTCATGCCTGTACGCACTTGTTGAATTCACTAGAAGACAATGAGAATAACCTTTTACATTTTTGAGATTTTATTATTATTGTTACATTGTCTATGAATTTGTATTGTGTTCTATAGATGCAGTTATAGAAAATGGCACTGTGACATCTCTGTCCATTTAATCTCAGCATGTGAGATGTGTGCATGAAAAGTCATCAGTAGTGTTTCCAGGGCTGTATAGATGCATGGAATAAATAAGCATGAACACTGACCAACCTTTAGTATACTGTCTGTACTGGTAATTACTTGCTAACTTCCAGTGATGTAGCTTCAGCAACAGTTGGATTCCCATCGTCATGGTAACATTAACTGAAGTGTGTAGGCTGTTGCTTAGCTGGTTGTATAAGTTAAAGCGTGGTATCTAAAATATAAATCTGTGCTGTGTATGGACAATGACACATTAAACCTGGGTCACTGGGTCACAAGATCTTCTTTGGGTCACAACATAGAATTACCACAAACCCTTCACAATACCTCCTGTTACGGACAGAAAACATAAAATGTTACAAACCCACATACTGGATATTAGGTAACCAAATCTGAACAACTATTTCTGAGTTCTCTGTGCGTGGGAAATCTTCACTGAGGCTTCAAGCTGCAGCAGACTGGGGACATGCGATTAATCTGGCAGGATATCATGGATTGTGTTCAGAGATGAATGGTAACAGTTTCTGCTAACCTGTAGCTTTCCGGGGATTAACTTGGAACCATTATCTTCACCTGAACATTTAAGTAAACGTTACGTATTTTACCTGAACACTTGCGAAATGTTTTGCTTAGCAGAATAACTGCAGTACAGCATGGCACATGTCAAAAGATATAAGAACAACAGAGAGATGGAGGTGCGCTGACGTGTGGGAAAACTGACAGCAAGGTCTCTTAGTAATTCTGTACCCATGTCTTCTTAAATCTTTCTGTGTTCGGGTTCATTACCGCTTTTAGCCTAAGGGAGATGTCTTCTACAGTATTTGCTAGTTCCTCGTGTAGTTAAAATGAGACGGAGGATTCTGCTGAAGGCACAGCAGAAATTGCATTGTGCTGGGCACAGATCTGCCATTTGGACTGTCTAAGGATTTTATTATTTGCACGGTGCTTTATGACAGCGTCGGTCATCTGCGTGAAGACTCCTTCTACTGAGAGGAGCCGCTGACACACACCGTGACTCTTTCCAGAGATTTCACATGAATACGCAGAATATACCTCCATATCATTTGGCTACAAAGAAATCCATTCCTTCAAAGGTCTGCACCAGCATATAATGGAGAATGGGAGGCCAGTGCTGGGGTAGTGTGCCCTGTGATTTTTGGACTGTTACTGCAAATTCCTGTCCAGCGTTCTATATGTGTCCAGACAGATCATTGGAGTGATAATGTTGCTCTGCTCCTTTAGTCAGTTTCGTTTTGTGAACGTGCCAAACGCTGAGCTATAAATTTAAAGTTAAACTATTCTGTCAGCCAAACACACTGCAATCTTGCCATTTCTATAATTTCCAAGCTGTATCTTGTAAAAACATATCCTTAAGTCTAATTTCCCCCCGCATTTCTCATACGCGTAAAAAGTGAATGCTGTGGAATACTTAAAAAATATTCGATAAAAATGAAAATGACCACCGTCCTGAATGTAAACAGATGGAGAATAAAAAACAAATTAACTGAGCTCCTGAAAACTGTGTCAGACACCAATACATGTGTGACACATTAAACTAGATCTAAAATAACCATAAATGTTTTTTTTTTAGTTTAACATCAGGGTGGAATAGTGCCCCCCACCTACTGGTTTTGGGGTTTGCATTAGGGAGTTTGAGTGTTTCCCCTGTGACTCCTGCAGTCATATGCTTAGGTGAACCTGCAAACGTAAATTGCCTGTGGTGAGTGTGTGTGCAGCCTGCGATGGATCATTATTCCATCCAGGGTGTTGCCCAGTTTTGTCCCTTGTGCCCTGTATTGCCTGGGATAGGCTCCACGCGGCTCTGCTTAGGAAGCATCGATGGGAATACATTTTGTAAGTCTTACATTTATTTATGAAGTGAATTATTTTGAACGTACGGAAGTATGGGCTAATGCAGCAGCGCAGAGTGCCGCCTGCGCTCGTGCGCAGTCCTACTTACAGCAGAGGCTTCACGGCCTTGTGTTCTGAGAAACACGATACGGCCATGGCGGCAGAAACTGGAGAATCACCGACGGAAGCGAACTCACTATTTCAGGAAGCGAAGCAGAAAATGATTTTCTCAGTCTTTCCTGGTTTAATAATTACTTAATTAACCAAATCTATTTGCGTCGTTAATTTCGGTTTGGGTTCTCCATTCTATTTTATTAAATATTCACCAGTTAGTTTTCTAATTATTCGTAAGTCATTCAAGGTAATTAGCAATTAATTTTTAATATGGTTTCCAAGCGAAATAATCATGGCACAGGGAATAATAAATTTTTCCTTCAACTAAATGCAATTTAATAACCTTATAACGGAGATTTGGATGGTTGATTTTCATGCAGGTATCGATTTTATTACTGTGACTTATATCGGTTGCCTACTGTCACGTAGGCTACCTGGCTTGCATGCAGTGTTCTGTACGCCGCAATGCTGCATACGTTACGAACTACCCTAGAGCCGGCAGTCATGCTCTCAGTTACATTTTGACTTAATAAATGCACAGCGCCAACGTCTGTTTTTAAACGCAGTTTCGTTTACATTGAATTAATTTCTGGAATATAATTTTCTAAACGAAAAAAGTAAAAATCCAGTTACACTAGCCTACTACCGACCACAGATCAAGATAAAAATCTTGTTTATGAAGCTGACAAGTTCAAGAAAATAACAGCTTCTTATGTTGATTCTTAAGAATCAAATGATATTTGTATCATCTTTAACCCGTTTTTACCTAATCTAACAAGATCTACCAGGTTCGACCAAATTGCTTTGGTAGGTATTTTTATTAGTATTATTTGTGGTATTTGTACTTGAAGTATGAAAAAAACAGGTTTCGTTACTCACCTTGTTATTCACTGTCTGTAGGTTATGAAGAGGTGCCGGTACGCAAGAAACGTTACCGGCACTTTGAAGAGAAAGATAAAGAGGTACCGGTACTTCCCACCGATGAGTACTGGCCCACTTCAAGCACTCGTATTTGCTCATCTAGTTACATTTGTGCATCTGCACCCTGATTTTTTTATCTTCAAAAACAGTGTAGCCTACATTTTGTTTGCTTATTTTTTGTTGAAAAGAGTAGATATTTAACCGCAATGACGGGGAACAACCTGCTGGAATTGCGAGCGCACCGCGGCGTAGCATACACGACTTGAAGACATTGAGCAGCCGTGTGCTTGTTTATCATCTGATGGCCTCTTTTAATCATTGCAATTAAAGCAGGTGAATCTGTGAATTAATTGACTGTGATTTTTCAGGTGGCTATGCGTTTGCACGACTTTCCCACCATAATCTAGCCGTATTTGCTTCTATAAAGAAAGTACTCTGCACGGAGGAGCTGAGGAGGGGACGAGTAATACCGACTCACAGTCAGCAGTCGCGAGCATCCAGCTCTGCATGTGACGTCACTTACAAATCACGCCGCGTATCCTGGGAGAAATCGTCCCATGGTGACCGGTTGCCATAGAAATGTACCTTTAGTGGAAAGTTAGGCAGCTAATATCCGCTTCACGATGCAAACGGGTACAGGGGAGGAGGATGCGTGTCGGTAAAACGGTGCTCTATACAAAACCTTCGCAAAGGGGCGTTGTCACCACCGAGAAAGACATTGTGGATTTATGTTTCTGTTGTCTACCCCCCCTGTGTTTTTGCTGAAATCTCTCTTTACATTAGTGTTACTGCTCGCACAGTGATATTGCGACGCTGATCACATATCGACCATCCGGGAGCGTCGTTCTCGTCGCCCGGGAGCTGTCCGTGTCCTGAAGGCGGTAGGGGATCCGCTGCGTCGGCCACCCCGTTGCTGCGATGCTCCGAAGGCGGAATCGCTTCGTCACTTTGGAAATGCGTGAAGCGTACGAGTGTGCAGAGCGCTGCTTTTGAACGTCTTTTAGTTAACGGGAATGAGCAGATTAGTATGCTTTATTATGAAAATGAGAATATAAAACAGCTGTAATTATTAGGCTTTATTAGTTGTGTGCTTTTTTGATACCATTGTGCATTTAAAATACCGTAGTTCATGATTTACATGTTTAGGAGTATTGTTCACTGGGCTATTTGAGGGACGTGGGACACAGTACTGAGACCCCAGCATGGTCACAGATTTGAGTATAGATGGTAGGGACATGACCGTGATTGTGGGAGTACCATGTATGTTTAAGGGGGTGGGGGGTTCGGGGCTGATTTGATTTTTACCAATGTTGAAACCAACGCTGCACTTTTGCATACTATGGGGCATTTAAGGGGGGTGTTTGAGTCCAGACAGAACACACTGGCTGTTCCTCCCCAGGACAGTTGGCTCCATTTGAGGCTCGCAGTGCACCAGTGTGGGAGGGACAGTGATGTCACTCCTGGCGGGCCTGTGATTGTCTGTGTTTATGGCACTTGGCAGTGAAGCAAACATCCAGTCTGGTACTTCGGGATAATGAGCAAACCTGTGGACGTCCTCATCAAGGAGATGCACTCGGGTTATTTAAGGAAATCAGAGGAAAAGGAGGAGAAATGCAATGAAAGTGCAGCTGGCTGCGTCTCCCTGTGACTGTGAGCAGGGGACCTGCTTCCCCCTCTCCTCTCCTGTTCTTTCTTCTCATCTTGTCCTTTCTCCTCTCCTCCCTTCTTCCCTCTCATTTGTCTGATCTCCTTTCCTCTTTTCCCTCTACTTCTCTCTCCTCTCCTATTCTGTCCTCTCTTTCACCCTCATCTTGTCCCTTCTCTCCTCCTTTCTGTGATCTTCTCCCCTCTTCTTTCTGATCTCCTCTCCTTTCCTCTCTTACCCTCTCTTTGCCTTCCTCTTTTTCTTCCTCCCCTTAATATTGTTCCTTCTCCTCTCATCTCCTCGCCTCTCTCTTCTCATCTCTCTCCTTCCCTCTCCTCTCCTTTTTCTCTCTCCTTTTGTCCCATCTCTTCTCCACTCACCTCTTATTATCTCTACTTATTCCTCTTCTCATCTTACCTGCTCTCCTCTCTTCTCCTCTCCCCCTTCTCCCCTCTACTCTCACCTCACCCCTTATCTAATCTCTCCGCCTCTCCTCCACGCTACTCTCCTTTCCTGCTCCCCCATCTTGCACTCTCTCCTCTCCTTTCTCTCCTCTGCTCCCCTCTCTTCCCTCATCACCTCTTATTTCCACTCTTCCCCTCTCATCCTCCCTCCTCTCCTCCTCCCTCATTTGATCCCTCTCCTCCGTGCTGCTTGAGCATCAGTATTGTGCGTGTATACATGTTTTACTTTGACTGGAAAGGTCTTTATGTACCAGATGGATGAGCACTGCTATCAGTTATCCGTCCATGTCAGCTGTTTATGTACTCATATCCCACCTGGCATGATAATCATTGGCATGTATGGATTCCTCAGCACAAGCAGAGGGTGAGAGAGCACATCATTCAGACTGGCAGCCGTAGGGCAGCAGACACACAGACACATACAGCTCAGAATTGGGCACAATCATTCTCATTATACCGTCTATCCACAGCCATCATATTCTATTTACACCAAGATGTCTGGTTGATGCTTCTTTCTGAAGGATCTTGTCTAAATTTGACCTCTTCAGACTGGGATGCTTTTACCAGAGAACAGAAGAAGCAGGTCCAGCATTATGTTTCCACTGGGGACTCGAGGAGACAGTCGTCCTTCTCCAGCTCCATGACCTTACAACCATGCTGCCTATCGCCAGTCTTTTGTAGTTGCGTCCCACCTTTGTCTTGTTTTAGAAAGAACAGTCATACATACCTTCTTGTCACCTCCTGGGTCACTTTCATTTCAGTATCTGGATGCCCACAGCGTTCTAGTGAAGCCCAGAGTCCTGCTGACCGTCCATTTCTTGCAGGTAGATGCTGATGCTTGGGTCAACATGTTGCCAAAATCGAGGAGAGCGTTAACCATTCAGGAGATCGCGGCGTTGGCCAGGTCATCGCTACACGGTAAGTCCATGCAGAGATTCATCTACGCGCAGACACAGATGCCCTTTGTCGCTGCACACCTTATGGTTTCTGTGAGCTGGAAGTTTCTGCTCTGCAGGTATCTCACAGGTGGTGAAGGACCATGTGACCAAGCCGACCGCCATGGCTCAGGGCCGTGTGGCTCACCTGATCGAGTGGAAGGGCTGGTGCAAACCTACTGACTCTCCCGTGGCCCTCGAATCGGACTTCAATTCCTACTCAGACCTGACAGAGGGAGAGCAGGAGGCGAGATTTGCTGCAGGTCGGCTTCAGAATATATACACACACACACACTCGCCAGCTGCATCTAGCAATACCTTTATATCTGCAGTACCGACTCGGGCTCCTTTCACAACAAAGCCATTTCCGGCTGCAGAGACACTACCCAATGCCTGTCACCCGGCGAGGGTCCCAATAACCCTGTTCCAGGCTGGATACCCTGATCCTTCTTGGTACCTTTTCATATGATTGTCGAATCATAGTTTGTCTCTCCAGATGAAAAATAGCTCTGTGCTCGTTGAAGGACACAAACCCTTTTCCGCCATGCCAAGGTCACAGCCCTGAGAGGGAAGTCTTCACATGTGCAGCTGGAATTTGGTTCCGGACCCAGTTAGGGCAGTGGGATCCAACAGCATCGCCGGTCTGGAGTTGCTTTGTTTAACCCCTCGGCTGTCATCAGGGGCGCAGCTAGAGATGGATGGATGTGAGGCTTTACTGGGGGGGGGGGGGGGGGGGCA
>JABFEB020000036.1:736099-750552 GCA_019775895.2 Stomatorhinus ivindoensis | reverse complement strand
CCGCTTCTATAAAAAGCCATCACATATTTGTCGCACAGTGAGCCTAACCTCGCTTAGGCCTGTGTAAACTGTGCATAATTGCCCCTGATATTGGAGAGAATGTAGGTAATGCTGTCCACTGATACATTCCTGAGCATTTGCCACACCCCCCCACCCAAAACACCACCACCTATTTCACAGGCATGTCCACCAGAGCCTGAAATTCCATGACAAACAGAAGAAATTTATTGACATTGTACACATCCCTGTATCTGTTGTTCTGTGTGTCAGTCTGTATTCTCTGAGGCCTGGAACTTTTCTCTCCGATGCCTCAGTGTCAGCATCGCAATTCGGACTCGACACAGCTTATGGCCGATTTCTGCTTCTGGCCGATGGTCTGAGGAGCGTGCAGTAAGGCACCTCCTCTCGTGCCACACTCACAAGTGCTGCCCTAACTCTCGTCCTCCCGCTCTGTGTCTTAGCCCCACGTGTCTCACCCACCGTGACGTATCACGTTCACTGACCATCCAGTCGCGATGAAGTTCAGCTTTGGGTTTGGCTGATATACCAGGGTGCTAACCCACTCTGGTTATGACTTGTTACAGTCCTGGTCATAAGTATAGGACTGGCTTAATCTCCTGACCACCCACACGGTTGCTTGTGTGAGGTCTGAATTAACCCAGAAGAGCAGGTCCTTTAGCTCAAAGCTAAGGACCTTTGTCCAGTTTGACCTTCTGCCCAAGCTCTGAGAATGGCAGCAGGAGGCACCCTAAGACTCACAGCGCCAAACGGAATCCTTCCCAACCTGGTCACTGTGAGCTCCTGACCTTTGACCTTTGACCTCTTCTCTGCCTATTCCTACCATTCATTTCCTGGTGATTTAACTGGTTGATTGTCAATGACTGGTTGGTTCTCCTTTGATTGCCTCCTTGTTTTTGGCTTCTGTCTCTAACATTTGGAATTACTGGTACTTGATTTGTAAATGAAGGTTCTATGTTGCATCACCTGCCTTGATTCGAAGTTATGAATAAAATCATTGATGTTATTTTCACCTCTTTGAAGCGTCTGATTGATCGTGCAGAAAAACATCAGTTGCCCAGTTGTGAGTTTAATGGTCACACAGTGTACTTTAGCCAAATTGTTGACCTACCGCAGAATTAATACCAGATATCTATTTCCAGTTCAGTTGTTGGGTGTGACAGGAAGTAGCATTTAACGGTGGAACCTGCAGTGAAACGTAACACAAGCCGAGAGAGACAAGGAGTCACGATAAATTTGAGCAGGCCCTGTCTACATCTCAAGGATCTTGCTCAATTAGTGTCATTATGAAGTGCACGATTAAGGAAGTGTAGGCGGCCCACTAAAATACTATCCCCATCCACAAAGCCCCAACCCCCCAAAGGCTGACAGCTTACCTCAGACATCTCTGGACCCCAAATTCCTCCTAATCTCTGAGTGGAAGATCTGCTGCCTCCACTTGCTATCAGCTTTTCTGTTACTAAAGGGGTCCTCGTGAGAATGGATGGCCTATTATGGAGACGGGCCCACCGTGTCTGACTGTGATATCCCAGAATGCACTGGGTGTGGGTGAGATAGCAGCCGCTGAAATGTCTCGCGGCTCTCACGGTGTCCGAGCGCGAGCAGGATACTCCGGGTCTGAGACACCACGGCCCCACAGCAAAGCCTCGTCTCTCCGCAGCGGCATGGCCACCTTCAGCGGCTCTGTATCCCGCTCCAGCCGGTACAGCAGCAGCTCTGTTCGGGCGGAGTCTGGCTTCAGGCCCGGTTTGGCATTCCAGCCGTACCTAGATGCTGGATGCCGTAGGCTGTTTGGGAATGAGGGGACTGAAGATCATCTGAACCTGTCAGCGTTCAACCATTGCGGTGAGTGTTAGGGGGACGGCGGCGCGAGTCTGGCTTCTGTCTTCACCAGAAGAGCAGTTTTGGAATTTTGCGTTTCAGCATTTAAGCTGTCAAATAGCAGTGTTTCTCAACCCAGTCTTTGAGGACTCTCAGCAGTCCGCATTTTTGCTCCCTCATTCATATCCCAACAGGCCTATAGCAGGTATTCAGGCTTCTTTATTGGTTGGGGGCTCGGAGGAAGCAAAAACATGGACTGTCTGGGGGTCCCTGAGATCTGAGTTGAGCAGCATCGTAGTATAGCCTCCTCACTAACTGCATAGGTTGCCGTGGCAGCAATATCTTTAAACTGATATCTACTTTCAACATAATATTTCATGTTCTTTTTCAGCCATGATACAAAGATAGAGAAAAACAAATATCGTTTGTGGTCTTCCTCAATAAATGTTTAATGAAATTTGATTATAAACAAATCTGTGACCTTTCTGAAAGATGAAAAGGAATGTGGAAATATGTCAGATTACAGAAGAGGTGAGGTGTTACTCAGAATGGTGACCACACTCATTCACACAGCTTTGGCTGCACCATGTCTCCCGAAGGCAGAACTCTGCTTTGACACATGGCCAGTGAAAACAGTCAGAAGTACGGATGAAATTAAATTATCCTTAATTTTTCCATTTGCATTGGATTGTTTTAATTTGCCCACACGCACAAATACAAGTGAGATTGAGGCTTAGAGTCAGAGTACAGGGTCAGCTACTCATTGAGTAGCACTGGAACATTTTTCAGGGAGTTAAGGGCCCAGCAGAAGAGGTAGGACAGTGGTGGCCGAATGGTTATGGACGCATGCTTGTGATTGTTAGGTTGTTGGTTTGAATCCCGGCCCAGCAAAGTACCACTGAGGTACCTTGTTGTCTTCTGAGTATAAGGGAACTCTTCATCATGCCTACTAGGATGTACCTTGAAGGTCTATGTTTAGGGGGCACCTTCATGGTGCACCATGTCCTCCATGCATGGGACATTGCTGAGCTGTCCTTCCCCCCCGCAGGCTCATCCTACAGTGTGTCAGCTGATGTCAGCCAGTTTGAGCCGGGGGATGTGGTGGTGTTGGCCTTCAATTGCTGTGTGGTCATCCATGCTGAAAAGGTGGGGGCAGCCTGCAACCCCCATAACCCCCATTGGGTGTTTCCTCCCTCCTATGTCCCTGTCCAACCTTGCTCTGCTCTCCCCCCCAGGTGGCAGATGACGGTAGCGTCAGCAACACCTTCACTCACAGGAGCCAGCTTCCTGAGGACATGGACCCCCTGACGGTCACCAGTACCTTAACGGCCGAGGGGATGCTGGTAGTGAGCGTGAGGAAGAGGAGCAGCCAACAGGAACATGATTGTGACCTCCCCCCCCAGCCTACTGTGCTCACAGCCATGTGTAACACCCCTGCACTCATTCCTACAGCTGTGTTTGAAAAACTTAATTAAAAGTATTTATAAATGTTCTCAGTTCAGTGTGTTCTTGCTTCCACAAACTCATTTAATGGACATTAATCCCAAAGCAGCTATCAAGTCAGTGCATCCACAGATGGGCAAACTGCTGGAACACAAAGGTCATTTGGGCACTAACAGATGCAGTTTTTCCCTTTTCTCCAAGACGTGAAGTTTCTCAGTCATCCTTAGATGCCTGCAAGGCCAAAGATAATCAAGCTCTGTTTTCACTAAACAATGTGCTTAATATTCTGACTTCCGGCTGGTAGGTGTGGCTGTGGTTGGCCAGTCGGATCCCGCAGAAACACCTGGTCTGGGTGTAAGGAGTAGAGCCCTCTGAGGTTGTGTGGGATCTCATGAGCCGGGCTGGACTGGACCTTCAAGGTAGCTAATGACAGCATTTCCACCCCGAGGCCCGAACCCTGTCGAAGACCAACACAATAAACGGCAGACAGTGGAATGGGGAGCTCCGTGAGTCAGCTGATCAGTGGAGACAGAAATAAAAATGCGCTCGTAATGAGGACATGCTTGTCCAGATCGATGCGTGCACCGATCTGGCGAGACAGAATCGCTCCGACACCCCGGTTTGAAGGAAGCTAACGAAATCCCATGCTTGTCAAGTCCCATTTCCTCTGCACGAGCCCCGTCACTGCAAAGCAGACGACGGCCTGCAGAAGCAGCTGCGCCTGCAAATGAACTTCCATAGAAAGACCTCCTGCTGTTTATCTAATTTAAGAGTTATTTATGTTACTGCTCTTCATTTTCCAGCTACAAGTTTGCCCCCTGTGAACTTTGAATAAATGAAGACCCATATAAGCCCTAAAAACATTATTTAGCCCAGCATATACTGTACGTAAGGTGCATATGCATTCGGCCAGCACTAAATTATGTAAACTTGCAGTACCTGGTGGCGGCGGAGGACGATTCTCCCCCTGGAGCCTGGTTTCTCCCAAGGCTTCTTCCTCCCTCTCTTGGGGAGTCCTTGCCACTGTTACCTCAGGCTGACTATCTGGGGACCTTGAGGCCGGGACTCTGTAAAGTGTTCCGTGACCGTACGCTGTGTGAAAAGCATTACATAAATAAATTGCACTGAAGTGTACGTTTGAGGTCACGTCCCTGCAAGTGAGTAATCACCGAAACATGAAACCTCCTCAACCTTGTAATGAGGACGGATGGATGCGACTAATTGAGCAAGGTGAGGCCAAGACAGACAGACTTGCACACGCAGGCTGCTAGATTATGATTGGACATCTGGCACAAACCCGGGAAACTCACCACCCGCCTCTATTCAACACCAGGAACCAGCTACCAGCCCCTAACCTGCTTCCCCTGGAGGGACCTGCCTCTACTCAACACCAGGAACCAGCTACCAGTCCCTAACCTGCTTCCTCTGGAGGCACCTGCCTCTACTCAACACCAGGAACCAGCTACCAGCCTCTAACCTGCTTCCTCTGGAGGCACCTGCCTCTACTCAACACCAGGAACCAGCTAACAGCCCCTAACCTGCTTTCTCTGGAGGCACCTGCCTCTACTCAACACCAGGAACTAGCTAACAGCCCCTAATCTGCTTCCTCTGGAGGCACCTGCCTCTACTCAACACCAGGAACCAGCTACCAGCCTCTAACCTACTTCCTCTGGAGGCACCTGCCTCTACTCAACACCAGGAACCAGCTACCAGCCCCTAACCTGCTTCCCCTGGAGGGACCTGCCTCTATTCAACACCAGGAACCAGCCTCTAACCTGCTTCATCTGGAGGCACCTGCCTCTACTCAACACCAGGAACCACCTACCAGCCTCTAACCTGCTTCCTCTGGAGTGACCTGCCTCTACTCAACACCAGGAACCAGCCCCTAACCTGCTTCCCCTGGAGGGACCTGCCTCTACTCAACACTAGGAACCAGCTACCAGCCTCTAACCTGCTTCCTCTGGAGGCACCTGCCTCTACTCAACACCAGGAACCAGCTACCAGCCCCTAACCTGCTTCCCCTGGAGTGACCTGCCTCTACTCAACACCAGGAACCAGCTAACAGCCCCTAACCTGCTTTCTCTGGAGGCACCTGCCTCTACTCAACACCAGGAACCAGCTACCAACCTCTAACCTGCTTCCTCTGGAGGCACCTGCCTCTACTCAACACCAGGAACCAGCTACCAGCCCCTAACCTGCTTCCCCTGGAGGGACCTGCCTCTACTGAACACCAGGAACCAGCTAACAGCCTCTAACCTGCTTCCTCTGGAGGCACCTGCCTCTGTGATTTCCCTGAAACATTCCCCAATGAGGTGCAAACACAGGACCACCAATGTAGACACAACATCCCAACACAAAGGTTCAACGTTTGTTAAAGCTTTATTTATCCCCGATATACAAAAATAAAATTAGTCAACCTCTCGTCTGTTCGACGTTGGCATGTACAATATTTACAGGTTCAGGGTTAGAGCCCAACAGACAATCAGGCAGACAATACTAACACAAACGGCTGAAAAAAAAAACATCCGCAGTCATTTATTTTATATATACACACACATTATGTATTCCATTTCTTTACAAAAATAAGGTTATCTCGTATTCATGTCAAGTAATCGATTAAAATCTGGTTATAAAGTGAGATGAACGATCATTATTGCACAAATTTATTACCTAAGAAATCAAATAAGAACTTCATGTTACCCTTGCTGATTAATACATTTTAATAAATATGCACCTGCCTTTGTAAGTTTGTGAGGAAATGTATGATGGGCAAAGTCATGAATACCAGGGGGAGAGAAAACGGTTGGAACACTCTGATTCAGAGGCAGATGAGTATCAGCGGGGAGATTGAAGGCCTGCATTTATTATAAGCATGCCCAGGTAGACCCTGGCTGAACCCCGGGGCACTTGGTGAAATGGATCTTGCACAAATACTGTAGATCTTTGAGATTCACGCTGCGCTGTGAGGCGTCAGGAGTCAAGGCATCCGGCGACTCCTCAGCAGATCGGGACGTATAACGACGGAAGCCACGCGTTGTGGAAATGTGAGGTCAGTGCTAAATGTAAAGTGACGTGGAAGCCAACAGCAGGAAGCGCAGTAAAAAGGAAGCAAAACAGCACAATATAATTCAGTTACAGTGATTTCAGAACATGTAACATGATACAGACTATAAAACATTTTTCATTCCATATTTTTGGTCGCAAATGAAGGAACTGGCAACTTTGAATATCGCATGCTCAAGGGGAAACGGGTCTCGGTCGTGTTTGTAGCTTGGAAGGTGGTTTCTGTGTGGGTGTAATCTTACACCCAAAGCATTTCTTGTGAACGCATTCTTTACCGGGAATCCCGGTAATGTGACAGAGAGGGTGATGTGCAGGGGAGAGCATGGAGTTATGTCCATGCATTGCAAGATCACAGACTGGCAGGTCCACAGATTTGTTCATCCGAGTTAGTCAGACAGATGGTAAGGGCATAGTTAGGGACACTTAAGGAAAGTCAGTGTTGCAATCAGAATGGCTGGGCGTCATGGCAACACGGAGACTGTACTCCTTAACATGGCTGGGCGTCATGGCAACACAGAGGCTGTCCTCCTTAGTATGGCTGGGCGTCATGGCAACACAGAGGCTGTCCTCCATAGTATGGCTGGGCGTCATGGTAACACGAAGGCTGTCTTCCTTAGTATGGCTGGATGCTATGGCAATGCGACACTGTGGCACCTTACACATGGCTGGGTGTCACGGCAACATGGAGACCTCCTTAGTATGGCTGAGCGTCATGGCAACACAGCACTGTGCCATCTTATGTATGGACAGGTGTCACGGAAAAACAGAGGATGAAATCACAAAGACAAAGGCCATGTCTTCTTAGAGCACAGACGAGGTACAAGCTTGCAATCCTGTGTAAACTTTCAAGTGTGTGTACAAGGTACATATACAGAGGTCAATGAAGTAGATGATTATGATGGTGTAAAAATTAAAGTAACCCCCTCCCCATAAAATCATACACAAAGTAATGATTAACTCACCATATGGGTCTAAAATACACAGCAACTGTAGTGAAAAGTCAACAATTGTCAATATTGAAATGCTTCTTTTACAGATTTGGGACATACCCACTACATACATATTTAATTGGTTCATAACCTGCTGATCTGTAATTGAATAATTATTAGTTAGTACCAAAGTTCCTCAAAGCTAAAGCGTTCAAACACCTGGGTTAATTAAATTAGATAAAATTTGCATCTTTCCAAGTGCTGCATTAAAAACTATAAAAAACCGAGTTGTACCAAGAAATGGTCCCTGTTCAGGTCCTGTGCATGACCCAGTTACCCAGGGTCAGGGGTCGTTTGTTTCACTGGCTGCTTATGTCTCAGTCATGGTATCAAGCAGCTGACTGAGTTTCTTCCTGATTTTTAAAATATATTGACTGCGTTTCAGTCTCCCTCTCCATAGGCTGGCTGCGTTTCAGTCTCCCTCTCCATAGGCTGGCTGCGTTTCAGTCTCCCTCTCCATAGGCTGGCTGCGTTTCAGCCTCCCTCTCCATAGGCTGGCTGCGTTTCAGTCTCCCTCTCTATAGGCTGGCTGCGTTTCAGTCTCCCTCTCTATAGATGGGCAGCGTTTCAGTCCTGGTATCTATAAATATTTAAGCTGGCTGAGTTTCAGTCCTGTTTTTTTTTTATCTATTGGCTGTATTAGCTATTGTTTGGTCTGTATAGCCTGGCTGTGTTTCAGTCCTCTCTATTGGCTGGCCATGTGTCAATCCCTGCCTCTATTGGCTGGCCATGTTTCAGTTCCTCCCTCTATTGGCTGACTGTGTTTCAACAGGCTTGCTCAAATCCAGACCATGAGTGTCAGCAGCTTAAGCCCAGAGGAGAATTCACCTTTCAGGCGGTAAGAAGGCTCTGTCTGGACTACGGCAGCTTCCACAATAAGTTAAAAGGTGCCAGAGGCCAATTTTGTGTTTACACCAATTTCACACAAAACAACTAGAGATTAGTGGTAAGAAAAAAATCTTCTTAGCACCAACGTGCTGAACAGACACCCTCTTGTGCTTCCTGTAGAAACAGGAAAGGCTGCGTGTGTAGGTGTGTGTGTGTGTGTGTGTGTGTGTCAGAAAGGGCTGCACTGTGTGTGCCTCCTACCTCGCCACAAGGTGGCGCTATGCAAGACTCCCCCCTGCAACAAACACGAGCACAGAATGCAGGAACCGCAACGGAAAATTGGGCGTGAGGTGAGTAAAGACAGATACTGGGTGGGATACATGTGAGGAAGAAGAGGAATGTTGGCTGGAAGTACCACTGAACCCCAAGATGTGGAAGACAAGGTTCAGAGAGGAGCCTCCTGTCAGAAGACCAGATGTTCATCATGCACTCTTCTGAACGTGGAGTGCAGTTTAAAAAATAAATAATTTCTTCTAACATCATGCAAATCGTTTCCCCCACTCTCCCACCTACACAGAGGTAGACGCACTCTCTCTCTCTGTCACTCCCTCACACACACGCACACACACACACACACACACACACACACACACACACACACACACACACACACACACTCCAGAGCAGCGACTCTGAGACATGGGCTTTTTCTCTCGCCTGGTCCCTCCATTCCCACCCAGGGCAGGAAAGTCCAGTTAGTGTGGAAGCAGAATTGGATTCTGATTTGGAGAAGCTCTGAGCGGAGGAGCCGACAGAGAGCCTACGACGTTCAGAGAGACCATGGCGCCGACGTTCTCCTCCCAGCCCTCCCACCGCTGCCGCCCCCCCTCACTGCGACTTGTCCTCCGAATCCGAGGGGTGGTGCTCCCGCGGAAGCGCCAGGCTCCGGTGTCGGTCCCACAGCTTGTGCAGTTCCGTGGCCTCCGTGTCGCTGCTGCTGGTACCGCTGTCCCGGAAACTGGCCAGCGGGGGGCGCACCTTCACCCCCTTCACGGTCACCGAGCCCTCGATGGCTTTCCGTAGCTGTGGACAGAGGTGACGCGGGGGTGAGCGGGGCGACGTGAAGGCCTGGCAGGCCGGTGGAGCAGCATGAATACCGGCTAGCGGGGGCCGTCTGATGCCGTTTATTAATCCGGTTGCTGACGGCGACAGATTCCCCTCAGATCTGAGGAACAGTCGCTGTGGGACTCTAAGGGAAGCTAGAAATTGCTGTTCTGCTGAAGACCAGTGGCATAATCCTCAAAGATAAAGGCTCTCACATCGCCCTTCAGCTGTGAGTTTGTGTCGAGCCGTCCCCTCTAACAGGATGATACCCAGTCCCACTCCATCCCAAAACGCCACATCTCCCCAAGACGGACCCGTGGGCCATTAGTGTGGAGAAGATGGTGCTCTCCTGGCCTGCTGGCACCTACACCAGCCACCAACAGCCAACGCCAGCCAACGTCAGACACCAGCAGCCACCAGCAGCCAACGCCAGCCACTTCATCTTCTCTCCCCACACACTTTTCTCTTTCAGTTATAAATGTCACGGAAACTGACTATGTTTCACTTAGCAATAACTGCCATTTTTCATCCGATTAAAAGGCAAATTGCCTCATTCTTTTCTGCCCTTTTGTGTTTAATGAGAGTATAGGGCTGCCATTTAATAGCCTTTTGTCTAGGTGTCTGAACAGAATTGTGTGCTTCTGTAACAATGTGTGTGTGTTGCATAGCTTTCGTGTGTGTGCATGTGTATGAAATTCCCCTTTGGTTTCTAAAAGAAGGGCGTAGACAAAATCGCATCTCACCTTTGGTTGTGATGTCATGGGTGTAATGTCATGGTGCGATGTCATAGTAAGGATGTCAAGGATGTGATGTCATAGCAATGATGTAATGTGCGTGATGTCATATTCACCTCCTTCAGCGAGACCACCCCAATGAGCCGGCCGATGCTGGTGACGTAGGCGTGGTCCAGACCCAGCAGTGAGAAGATGGTGTGGGTCTAGGGCAAGAGCAGAGCAGTCAGAAGCTAGGAAGGGCTCCAGCCTAACCAACAGAGAAGAAGGGTGAGGAGTTGAAAGTATTCCTCAAGAGATGAGGGAGCAGGCTGTTGTACCATTAGAGGGGGCGCTTTGTAAGCACTTCGGTAAAAGCTTGCAGAGATGATGTCATTTACGTCATGGACCTTGGGACTAAGACAGGTACCTTATGAAGTGATGTGCGTTCCACCAGCTGAAAAGGGGCGGGGTCTATCTTGCAGTTGTTGAAGTTAACCCGCTCGTCCAGCTGTTTTTCCTCCCATTCGGTGATCTGCAGGAAAGACAGTAGGACGCAATAGGTTCTCTTTCAGGGAGACGGGAACAAGCTCTCTTGTTAAATGACAGCTTGCACATCACAGCTGTTTACATCCCTGCCTCTTCTATGGCATCATGTGCCATCAATCAATGCTGACAGGACTGAATCCTGCTCTTTCACATTGCCCACAGTGCCCCCAGTGGACGCCAGAGGTGATACACACACTGGACAGCTGTCAACCTCCATCAGCTGTGTCTCATAAACTGTAACGAAATGTCCTGTAGACAAGAAAATCAATACGCCTCCCCGTCAAAGTGCTGTTACGCGTATATTTTGACCTTGGGGGAAACACGCCCAGAGATGCCAATCCTTTGTTGTGATTCACTGCAGCTAAGAGCTGCACGTTAAGACTTTAAAACCAAATGGATCGCAGGCAGTCAGACCCAGGCCTCAGAGCGGCAACCTCAAGACGGGGAGAGACTAGCAGACGGGGAGAGACTAGCAGATGGGGAGAGACTACTCTGAAAGCAGAAGATGATTTCTCACCTCTCGGAGGGTCATTTCGTCCTCCAAATCCAGGTCATCCTGAAAGAAGATCGGCAAAATGAGCACAGACATTATTTTGGCAGATATCACACAGCTGACTGGACTCCATGCTGAGGCCATTTTCACACCCACACAAAAAAAAACTGGCCTCTTGTCTGGAGGACTGGGCAGAATAAACAGCGGACACCGTGAGCGTTTACAAGAAGGGGTGAAGTCCAGCAAAGTGGACAGACAGAACCAATCGAACACTGATCCAAAGAGAGCCGGAGTGACACTCTGCGTTATTAACTGTCAGGATGCATCGGGGATCTTCTGACTCGTCTGGGCTGCAGCTGAGGCTCTTCCCACAGATGTGCAGCGTGACGGAGAAACTCACAGTAGGACAGGCTACGCCCCTCTCGCAGCGTCCGCCGAGGGCCCGAGCTCCGGCCTGCAACGCTTTGTGGGTCACTGGGACACCGGTCCAAGCCGTACGCACAGCGCAGACACACACATGGATTTAAAAGCCACAATGAGCAAATGAGCGGGTGGTGAATCATGATGAACCTTCCCTGGGAAGAAAGAGGTCAAGATCTTCATTCACGTTTCGGCTGAGCGATGCAGGTGTGGACGGTGGACGGTGGACGATGGACGGTGGACGATGGCTGCCCGTTGCTGGCTGAAGGGGAGGGCCGACGAGAGCCAAAGGACACGGGAAAAAGCAAGTGCAATCCGAGGCAGACGTCTAACACGCCGAGAAGCAACATGCTTGCGTACATCACTTCCTGTCTGGAGTCCAATAAATTCTATTCAACTTCCTGTCTTGTCTGCCTTTCGTTTCAGCCATTTCTGCAGATTTTTTGTTGTCCTTGATTCAAACTGGAATGTTGCAGGTTCAAAAGTCAATAATGAAAAAAAAAAACAGCGGGCTGTCCTCAGTGTAGGGAGAAGATGCCCCCCCCCCCCAAATGATTTCACAGGACAAGCACCCGCTCGTTTCAGCCCAGCAGAGATGCTGATTATCCACAGTTTCTTGTAATGGTTTTAAAACTTTATTCCCTAAAATTGTACGACGGATACAGTGTTATACGCCAACACACCACACAAGGATGGGCACAGGCTTCACGCGTGTGAAATTCTTTATAAAATATTTACCTAATCATCCATTTTATACACCCACTTGTCCTATGTAGGGTCCCAGGGGTCTGGAGCCGTAAGAATTTATTAAAACATTAATTGTAATATTTTGCCAATATAACTTGTATATACGCCAATGAACCATTCTGAACGAGATAGAGGGAGGGAGGACCCCCCACTTTGAAAACCTACAACAGATGAACGGTGGCACGATGAAAGCGATGGCGAGATGATCGAGATGTTTCACGACACTTTGGAAGCAAACGCTGGATGCTGAACTGACCGGACAGCCCGTTCCGAGAATCTGACTGGTGGACAGAATCAGTGGGCGGGTCAAGCAACTGATTGATGGATCATTTGACAGATGAATGGGTATCGGTGGGTGGGCTGATCGTCTGACTGGAAGATAGTTTGATGGATGGGTGTTGGTGGGTGGACTCATCATCATACTGGTGCATCATCTGATTTATGGACAGGTATAGATGGACGGGCCAATCACCTGACCGATGGATCATTTGATTGATGGATATTGATGGGCAGGCTGATCATCTCATTGGTGGATCATCGGATTTATGGACAGATAGAAGTGGGCAGGTCGGACGATCTGATTGGTGTTTGCTCTGGTTCTGTATGTTCTTACCACAACGGAGATCCTGGCTTGCTTGGGCTTCCTGTTCTCAGAAGCCACTGCCCCATCATTGCTCTTCGCAGCAAAAAAACAGACAAGCGCAGGAGATTCGGCATTAACACCACGTTCACACAACGCTCACGCCACGCTGGGGTAACCCATCTTCGCCCAGCATCAGATGCGGTGCGTGGAGAGCATGCTGGAGTCCAGATATAACAGCTCACACCTTTGGCACTGAGGAACCACCCTGCTGTCGCTGTTGCCGACAGTTGCAATAGCTTGCAAAGCAGTGGTGAGAACCAGGAACAGGGTGAATGCGTGTTTACAGGTGCATTTCCTCAGCACAGATGTAGGGGGCGCCCTTAACCCTCACCTCAGCGGTGTTGGCGTCAGGATGAGCGCAGAACAGGCTTTTCAGAGCCATGCCGGTGTTTTCCTGGGGACCTGGGCGACAGAGGGACGTCCGGCTTAAGGACAGTAAACAGTGAGAGTGCCATCATGTGGACATGCGCTCGTAAGACCTACTAGCTGGTGTCTCCACGTTGTTCCTCTCCACCACGGATGACCTCTTCAGAGCCGGTTTCAGGGGCTTCTGGGATACGGTGTGCGAGGGGCTGAAGGATGACTCTTCCGTGGAGATCTGAACGCAAGTCATCACATGGACAAGAAAACATGTCTTCATAGCCACACGCAGCCCAATTTTAGACTATTTAAATATTAATCTACTGAGGGACCATCGCAAGCACAATTAAAATAAAACTTAACTAACGAGAAATGGGAGGGGGGGGGGGAATTAGGACAGGCATACTGCTCTGGGCTGGACCACTATCAAAATCAATAAAAGCATACTTGGATGTCTGAAAATGGGCGTATTTATGGCAAGATAGTGCAGACCTCAAAATGGGCCAAACAGACACACGCAGAAATCCGACAGCGCCCCCCCTCAGGTTGGACCAAGTCGAACCTCACCTGGAAGCGGACCTCTTGGTTGACCTTCTGCACGGGCTCGTCGACCGCCTGGCCCTTCTTGGCAGACAGCGAGCGCTGGCGCAGGAACTCCAGCCTGCGCAGACGGCCCAGCTGCTGCGAGAGGAGCGCCTGCAGCTGGGAGCGCTCAATGGAGCCCAGCAGGATCATGGAATCTGAGGGAAGGAGGTTAGGGATGAAGACCACGCAAAGGGGAAGAGCGACTCAGGGTCAGGCACACCTGGGGGCGAAGCGTGTCACAGAAGACGAGGGGGGGGTCCGGGATGGTTTAAAAACTCCCTACACTTCCCCCACTTAATCAATTCTTTATTAAAAAGTATATTCTCCCCCCCCTTTTCTCCACAGATGGAGACGCGAGGCAGGTGACGTGGATTTTGACGGCTCTTTGGGCTTAAAACGACCAGAGGAAGAAGACGGGCTGCTTATCCTGTTACAGCCATTAGCGGCAGCAGGTGGCTGGGCTGCACGTTTCTTCAGCAGCCCGGTTGACCGAAACCGGTTGCTATAGTGAGGCAACTGAGGGGGGTGGGGGGGCAGCATCTCCCCCCCCCGTCGTCCTCAAACTCACCTGCGGACTCCACCAACGCCAAGGTCTTCAGCTGTCCTGTCAGCAGGACCTCATGAAGGTCCCTGTAGCAGCAATTAAGCGTGATATAGCGCACGTCACGCACCATGATGTC
>JABFEB020000036.1:690070-700384 GCA_019775895.2 Stomatorhinus ivindoensis | reverse complement strand
GGGGGTGACTGAATGGCCTGATCATCACAATTGACTAGAAATGTCTTTAAGACTGACCTGTTGATTACGATCGATGAGTTGGTGACCACTTATCTACAGCTTGTACATATTGTTATTGTTGTCATGTTATCCTGATGTATTTTAATGTGATCCATGACCCTCGGATAGATGGATGGTTGGATGGATGTTTGGTTGGATGGATGGATGGATGGATGGATGGATGGATGGATAGAAGATGAGCTGATCTGCATTGACACTTTTCTGGAACAGTTGCAGACTTTACGTTTAGGGGAAATGGGAACAAACATCCGCACAGAGAATTCAGGTTACAGAGCTATTGCCGCAAAGCACACTTTAGTTTCGAGAAGACACACTGAGGTGTCTATGTCTCTCTCTCTCTCTCTCTCGCTCTCACACACACACACACACCTGACGCACCTGTCTGCTCGTCTTCAATGTTGTGTGCACCACATCTCACTGCCCATATCGCTGTCATTCTTTTGCCAATTCATTCCTTGGCCCAGTTTGTTTCTATAGAGCCAGATCTTTCCAGAACTGTCCTGCACAGCCAATAGCACTGACACACTGACCCAGTTAACTCCTGATGGTCCAGAACATTCCAGAAGTCCGCCGTGCAGCCCAGGGACTCTGCACACGACGCTCTTCACCGTTTCATTCCTTGTGCTCTCCATCTGGACAGATTTCATTCCCGATCTCCTGCCTATTTTATGGAAGAAGTTCTGCTCCTCCAGGTGTTCCGCTATGCAGGTTGTGGATGTGTCACGGCAGAGAAGCAGCAGAGGTGTGTGGGTGCTCCCCCCCCCCCAACAAGTCAGAGCTATCATCCATCACAACGCCTCCTATGCCCTGAGTGGATCACACAAATCATGCCCACTTAGCCGCATGAGGGGAAATACCATGTGAATTAGCGCAGGGCTACGATCTGCCATTCAGCTATATATACATCACACAAATATACACAGCACACACGCATCGCTGCATTCTTCAGGGACTACAGTCAACTGTGAACTGGTATCCAGCAGGACCCTCTGAGACATGTATGCAGGTAACATACAAATGTCACTCTCCCGCAGTGACTGGTGTATCAATGCCATTTCGCTCCCATTGCCTTTTTGAACATTGACCTCTTCAATTGCAGCTCTCCCACTCCCTCTCTGAACACATTCCAGCCCTAAATAACCATTTTGCACCGCTTAGTCCGGTCTTGTCACGTATCACGCAGCCCAGTTCCTATTTTGAAACTGTTGCTCTACTTAAAAGTATCTTACTGACAATTTGCAGCCCAGATCGCAATGGCACTAACCCTGCATGCGGTGCTTGTATTTATGCCATCGAGATGAAGACGCGGCAGGTGGTGGAGATGGAGAGAGCCGAAACGGGGCTATAAGTATGCACACGCTTACTTACATTTTCTCCTCCGGCTATTGGCGTCTAATAGCCCGAATTGCGATGCCCGGTGGACGCGTCACTCCCGTCACCTTAGACGGTCCATCTCTGTCCCGCACGGGTGGAATATGATAGACGAAGACGAAAATCACGTCGATGCCACAAGGAAAAAGACGCAAATGACGTGTAGACACCGTAAGGCAAAGTTAGGTCACATCTCCCCGGGATCCCCGTAAAACATAGCAGTGTATGAGACAGCAACCATCTTGATGTTGGTCTAAATTTCAGTCAGTGGCTCCCTGTTGCTGCTGATGCCGCTTCCCCGGCTAACGGGCTTAGTTTTTTCACACGGATCATGACATCCTGGAGGTGAAGTTGCAGGCGCGTCTTTGCGGGTGAAACGTGTGGGAAGAGCGCAATGACCGGCGTCTCTTTGGAAAGTGAGAGACCCTCAGAGGCAGCCTGGAGCTACCTTGGAGTATCGATTCAGTGTTGCAATGCGGGCTCTGTCGCAGTCTGTCACTGTTCCATTACCTCTCTGATTTTAGAAAATAAAATAATGTGCCCGTAGCACAATTTGGGAATGCATGTCGCACGCCTGTTAAGTTTGCGCTAAATATAGTCAACAGCTCCTACCTTGCTCGCCCAGAAGAAAAATCAAAGTAGGAGATGCTGTGTGTCGGACGTTTTCCGTTGCCTGACGCCTCCTGATCATACAGATGCGATGTGCATAGTGAACTTTAATTCCTGTGTATGTGTCATGACAAAGCTTAAGGAAAGAGACCAGCAGAATTCGGTCGCTCCGTGATGCTTGAGTGTGGGCTGTAGCCGCGTCCCTGAGCACCGAGTTGCCCGTAGCGCAGTAACAGGATGCGTGCAGAGCTGGAATTTCAATGTGGCTGTGTGTGAATCCAGATCTGGCCGATCTGGCATAAAGTTCAGGATGCCGGCTTCACGAGCCAGGACCGAGCCGTAGGCTTCCTATGGTCGTTTCACTACTGAGAACAAGGTGTCTTGCGGTCAAATGAAGGACATGTAGGCTATCAGCTCCTCATACGAGTAGCTTTTTATTAATTAATTACATTACAATTGTACTGCTTTGTGCACATTTATTAAAATTTGTTCACCTGTAAAGAACAAAGTCATTCAGGACTAAATGAAAACTCAGACTGAATTTTAGACAGATTCTTAGACTAAATTTACGGATGAGCGAAAACCAGCATAACATTTCACAAACAACAAAATATAACAAGTCTCTCATAATAAAACATTTCACTTAAAATCCAGTTCCTTACCCACTACGCCATCTACTGGCAAAACATAACTATTGATTCACTCCAATTACTTTTTGTCTCGATAAAACCCGGACGGAGCATTTTTTCTCAGTCTCAATGCTATTTTTAAGTTCTCCTCAAAATTTATCTTCTATGTTTAGTTTGGTCATTTTCTGTTTTAGTTTACTCATTTTGAATAAATAAATGCAGTGGAATGTAGCGGCGCCAGGCAAAGATACGTTTGAAATGAATGAAACCCTAAACGTGAATGTAGAAGCTAACACTCATGTTACACAAACAGCGTGTGTGATTATCTTTTAGTGTTTGCGATCTTTTTAAACCTTTGCCGACTGACCATTATCTTTAGGTCTATCTTGTGGTTAAAATGAATTTATGTGCTTGGGTATATGGTTGCATTCCGTTATCTTGTGGCGGATAAGCGGATGGACGGATGCTATATATTTGCAACAGTTGAACTTCATTTAAAATATGAAAGCGAAATGTAATCTCCACTGAAGATTCCCTGAAGAGAAATGAGTGTATAATTTGCAACGAAATAAATCCAATTCCTCCTGATCTTCAAATCAAATTCTGGGGAACATTTTTATACTTTCACAAGTTTATATCCCGACCCAGCGTGAAACCCATTTAACCTGCCGCGAGAGACTTATCGCCTTTGCTTGTAGTTCTGATAAATTCCAACGGGCGGAGACAAATCACCACTTTGCCAATATTCTTCGGCGTCACTGCAGAGTTGTGGAAATGAAGAAAACCGACAAAGAGTGATGGGATGCAGTTTTCACACAATCCTCGCCACCCTCGCAGAAAAAAAATCTGCATTTAATTTTACAGTGTTTAGGTTTAACCGAGTTTTTTTCGGGCTATTCCATAAGGGCACTAAAGGTCCAGGTTAATGTGTGAGTGAAGTAGCACAAACTTTCAGAAGTACAGACCTTTTGTTTACCGAGGGATATTGACCAAAATACCTGCCATTTGTGACAATGGGCGAGGGCCTGTCTGTGACCAGCAGAGGTCTCTGTGCAGTCTGTTCCTGTACCTGCAGCTGTCTGAACAGCTGTGCTTGGTGTCACACCATGACAGAAACCTCACTTCGTTTACTGTGTTGGCCGTCACCAAGGAGAGACAAATAGTTTGGTGAAATGAAGACGGCAAACAAGATCTTTCAGCTTCTGCCATCTGTGTTTGCTGCAGAAATCAAGGTGAGGAGTAGGGCACCACCATGCCGTGGCTGTCATCGTCATTGTCCTTCTGTTATTCCCATATTGCCCTTTTATAAAGTGCAGTCAATAATCATTTCATTGGGGCATCTAGCTAGTAGTGGGTAGGACCCCAAGAGCAGAGTTGTACATTCACAGATACTATACTGCACGTCACTGTTGTACTGAGCTGTTATTTTTGTACTTGTGTCCATCCTGTTATCTTTAGCGAATCTGGCCATTCTCCTTCTCTCTCATTAGCAACGTGCCCCCACCCATAGGACTTTCTGTGACGTCGTATTTTACTTTTTTATCGCACCATTCTCCGTAAACTTTAGACACTGTAGTGTGTGAAAAATCCTACAATGCTGGAACCACCAAGTCTGGCACCAACAATCACACCACGTTCAGAATCACATACTTTGCGTGTTGTAGATGTTTGAAAGTGTTATCACACGGTAAGTGAGCCTCTGGAGCCTGTCTGCACGCTGCATGTTCAGTTGCAGACTCGCGATTGGCTGTTTGGATGGGGTAGGTTCTTTGGATGGGGTAGGCTGTTTGGATGGGGTAGGCTGTTTGCGTTAACAAGTGTTGTACCTAGTAAACTAGACACAAGGTATTTCTAATATACGATCACTAATACCATACCAACAAATCTCCGAAACATAACATTTTATTTAAAATAGCCTTTAAAGTTTACTAATTTTACAGCCACATCCAAACATGAAGTGTAACAGACAATGCATTTGTAACGACTTCCCTTTCCGCTTTGCTGCTATTAAGTGCCTCAGATGGTTGAATATGGTGTTTCAGGTGTACTGGGAGCTGAGAGGAAGCAAAAACGTCGACCGTCTGGGGGTCCCAGAGGCCCGGGTTGAGAAGCACTAATTTAATATGCTTGTTACATATGCTGTGGCAACAGTGCCTGAACATCCCAGCCTATAGAGGGCACCCTGGGTGAATGTGGACATGTATGTGTGAATATCTGTGTAAACGTAGAATCGTTGTGCTAAGTGCTGCATTTGTGTAAGGGGGTGTGTGTGTGACCTGTTAGAGCAGGAAGAATTGGGAGGGTGTTAAGTGGCAAAAAATAGCAGCTTCTGATTCTATCTATTGTCATCAACTTATTAAAAAGCATCTGTGAAAATAAGCGGTGTGTTTTACAGGCAAGCTAGGGCACGATCAGATAAGACAACCCCAGTTTTCCTTATAAAGGGCCAATCCACAAAGCCAGACGAGATAGGCATCCAGATCACTTTAAAAACTTGATTCCTGGCCACATATCAGTATTCATGGTCCACTGCTTCGTTGGTACGTTGTATGGAGTCCCTGTCGAGTCTGACTGCTGTTCCATAAAGTCCCCCTGTGGGGGTTGTGTTCTGCAGGAAAGTCATGTCAGTGTACACCCTCTGTTCAGGAGCCGCAGACATAGGAGAGGAAAGGGGAGGAGCAGGTGTCATGCCTGTATCAAGACAGGCATTCATGCAGCCAAGCTCAGTCGGTTCCTGCTCCACCTCCCCTGAATATCAAAGCATGACTATAGAGGGATTTCTTGCTATGATACATTCACTGACCTGGAATTAAAGCACCTGGCTTCAGTGACCTTCTTGTGAAGTATTCAGGGACGCACGATATTGAATTTTTGCTTATAATCGACATGCCGAAATTTTGAACCTCATTCTGGCCGCTGCCACCTTCAGCTCACTTCTGTATCTCTTAGCCGAGTCAAATGGCTCAAGCAGAGGCTAGTGACAAATTTTCACTGGCGCTGATGTTTTTCCGTCCCTGTTTTTCGGGAAAGTCTTTGTACCGTTCGGGATGACAGCTCTTTAGATGCGTAATTAAACTGGCAGTGTTAAGTGAGCCTTGCTCTAACCGTCCCTGCATCACTAGTGCTTTTCATCCATCGCAAATAGTAACTTTAATACCCGTTTCAGGTACATTGACAGACTTCCATACAGCCGACATGTTGAAGCTTGTTGCTGATGGTCTTAATACACATTCAGTGTAGCTGCCTGCACATTATTACCATGCCACCTTATCAGCCAGATCTATGGGCAGAAACTTTTGTACGCGCCGATGCCAATGTCGTGCCGATATCGTCGTGCATCCCCAGAAGTACCGAGTGTCTCACTATATTGAATGTTTGATGCTGATCTGGCCCCTGTGTACGCCTCACCCCTGCCTCTTCTCCCGGATTTCTTGCTCTTTTATTTCCATGCTTTGTGACTTGACGTGTGTTTAGACTACAGGTTCGGAACACGCTTCTGTTTCGTTTGCCTTCGCTGGCCTCTCTCTGAGTTTTCACCCTTTGCCGGTCTGCACACCATCATTCCAGAAACAAACTTCCGTCTTCCTCTGCTCAGAACCCCCTCCTGTCCCACACAGCACCTGTGGGACCCAGACCGTCCAAACGACGCACAGTTTTTTCCTTCAATTCTCTGTTTTTTATTAACTTTTCCACACATTAAATAAATACAAAATATGCAAAGTTTCATAATAACAAAAATAATAATATACATTAATAAGAGAACACAGATAACACTGTTAATCTTTCTTCCATTGATTCCAGTTTGACAAGGCCCCGACTTCCATTAATCCGAGTTAGATCACTCCCCCACTCCACACATCGAATAACATTAAACCACACCCCCTCTCCTCCATTGATCCCTGCTAGACCATGCCAACTCCCCACAATCTATCTGTGCTGGATCACGCCCCCCACATCACCCTTCTTCGCTGTTAGGCCACGCCCCCACATCACAATTGATTCCTGTTAGGCCACGCCCCCACTCTTCGGCTTCCACCAATAAGCCGAGCATCAGCGTTTCGTAAGAGCTGTCTTTCGCTCACACTCGCCTCCTAGTGGCTGTCTGTGTTCGATGCAAGACAGGACGTTCCTCACGCACTGACGCAAATCCAATATCCACTGTGCAAAAATGGTCGATGGGTTACTTAGGCGCCAACTTGCTAAAGCCCCAGCCTGCTTGCTGAGCCGTCGCGGGCTGCTTGGGAGGGTCTGACACGCCACAGAGATCCGCGGGCGCAGTCTCCCATCACTGCCCCATCCAGGTCTGCTTTGCACCTCAGTGCTGCCTCCATTTGAAAGCCATGTTTACCATCCGGAGGCCACATTCGCTCTTTGCATTGTCCTGCTCTGACCAGAATTTGGTGCAATCGTGGGTGGCAGTTAGGCGACATAAAAGAACGGTCGTCACAAGGTGCAGAGTGAAAAGGTAGCGGTGTGAAGGAAACTCTCCGGAAAACGAACAAGAAAAGCCGCGGTTCCCTTTGCAGGAGCCGGCGACGCTCCAGCTCAGCGCAGCCCCGTGCCTTCCTGTGCCCCCTCTGCCCGCCTGTCTCCCCCTCCTTCTGTGCATGCTGGCGGGGTGGGGGGGGGGGGTGCCACACTGTTCCTCAGTGCCTCCAGCTCTTCTTCTTCTCTGGAAGTTTCATCAGATCCACCTCCTCCTTGTTGAGCACATCTGGAATTTAAGGGATGTCACACAAGAGTCTGCATGTCTCTCCGCTGCAGAGGTGACTTCACACCCTTCTCACCTTGACACTCGGGACAGCAGTGCCCCTCCCGGCGGACGACTTGGCTGCAGGTCAGGATGGGACACTGCTTCCTCTGGCACTTGGTCACTCCATGCTAGAACATGGAGGAGATACAGGTCATACCTTTGCAAGGCGAAGCGCGCCTCCCTTCCCGAGTCTCACAGCAAACACCATCATTTGAAAAGTAATTTGAAAGAACGTTCAGAGAATGTTCTGCAATGTTCCCTCCGTAGAGGTCTATGATTGGCTGAAAACATGCGAGTCTTCCAGAGGAGCTCTACGATTGGCTGAATGCGGATTAGTTACTTACATCACACCAGCAGGTGATGCACTTCATCTCACCCATCAGGGGGACCCTCGGGTGCCACTGTTCGCTGTTTTGGTAGAAACTCTTGCCAAACTTGCAGTGGCGAGCTCCATCGGCCTGCATTAGCTCGCCGTGATGGGGGGCGGAGCGGAGCTCCAGGGGGCGTGGCTCGTCTGGACACACCTTGCAGCAGTCAGAGGGACTGCGGCGCACGGGCTGGCTGCAAGGGAGGGGGGGGCAGGTCACCTTCTCACAGTGCACCTCTCCTGTAGAGCCCTGGGGAGGGAGGCAGAGTAGGGGCAACGGTCAATGGGGGTGAACACGCACACACGCAGCTTTGTAATTACGTCTTTGTGGGGACAGTGCTAATCCAAACAAGGAGGACCGTAACCTCTATCAAGCCCCAACCTTAACCATAAATAACCAGATTTAGTTCTTTGATTGTGATTTTTGCAGTTTATAAAATTGAATTTCCCCTTGGGAACCCAAAAATGGACAAACAATCACAAAATAAGTTTTTATCACATTGTGGGGACATTTGGCATATCTGACCCACACGCACACGCAGAGAGTCTCTCTCACCTTGCAGGTGCACACGGCACATTTGATGTACCCAAATGGGGGGACGAATGGGTGCCAAGTAGTACCGGGGGCATGCATCTTCTGGTCACCTTCGAAGTAGCAGCCTGCGGGAATCAACGGACAGTGACGTCAGAGGGGCAGTACGGCCAGCAGGGGGCACTGTAGGGCCAATGGGGACTGCTACAAAGACGGGTGAGGAGGTGGGACAGGAGACGCAGGTATCTGACCGGCCCTCTCACCTTCTGGGTGCTCATCGGCTCGCTCTGGGACCTCTGCGGGCACTATCTCCCTCCTTTTTACTGTGGACAAGGATGGAAGGGTTAGGCAGGCGGGGGCTGGAAATATCCAGGGGGAGGCAATAACACGACAGCAGGGAAAGATGGGGAAACACGCCGGGGGTGTACCGTCACAGATGGGGCAGCACTTGTCGTCGGGCTGGATAGTGCGCGGACAGGTCAGGACCGGGCAGAGGATGGGGTCACAGATCACCGCCTTTTTCTACACGAGGTGAACCAGACAGTGGGAGAGTGAGACACAGGGCTGGAGTGACTCATGACAGGCAGACATACAGCTGTAGTAATTGATTGCGGATGGAAAGTGAGATGTACAGTCACTTTGTGATTCATTACAAACAGAGCGTGACAATACAGCCATGAGCGGGCAAGGTGATTCATTACTAGGGATGTAACGATACACTTAACTCACGATTCGACACGATTCACGATTCCGAGTTCACGATACGATTTTCTCGCGATTTTTTTGCAGAATGAGCCGCAGACAAATTTATTCAAAAATATTCCTTTATTTATCTTTGTAAACTGTGCAAAATGTGTCCTCTTCTTAACAGTGCAACTGAAATTGAGTAAAATAGTGTTTTAAAAAAAATCAAAATAAGTAAATAAAAAAATTCTTCAAATAAATAAACTAAGGCTTGCATGTGCAGCTTATTAGCATGTTTTGCCCTGTTAATAATCTCGCTCAGTTTATTAACGATGCTGGTGGACACGCTGAAGCATGTTAATTGTGCTATTTGCGTATGTTATCAGTTTTTTACAATGTTTGCACGCAGTTTCTGTCATGCCTGTGCTTTTCTCGTCATTTTCATTCGTGATTACCAGAAAGCTAAGATGCTGCCACACCGACGATATATGACGGGGTGATGCTTCCATCCACCCATTTTCTGAAATTGCTTAATCCCAACTGGCGTCGCGGGCGGACCAGAGACTTTCACGGAAACAAGGAGTGCAGACAGGAACCAAGCCCGGGCAGTGGCCTACATACTACAGGATGCACACACACACACACACACACACACACACACACACACAACTACAGGGCCAATATAGACTCGCCAGTCAACCTATCCTGCATGTTTTTGGACTGTGGGAGGAAACTGGAGCCCCCAGTGAAAACACACACGAACATGGAGAGAAAGGACCCGGGATCGAGGCCAGGACCTTCTTGCTGTGAGGCAGCAGAGCGAACCACCGCATCACCACGCTATCCTCAGTTCCAAACTCACTCGCCGTCTCGCGTTCAGTCAAAACCAAAAACTGAAGTCCGACGTCAACGTGAATATGCAGTGACATCTGGCATCAAACTGATGTCGTGAAATCAAGTGTAATAATACGCCGGTACTGTTAAAGTACTGTGAAGTACTTCTAAAGTAGCGATTCATTATCCACATCGGCTGGTTTAAATTGTCATACATTTGTATCAATTTTTAAGCGATTTGTGATTCATCGTTACAGGCCTATTCGTTACAGACAGACAGACGTACAGAAGAAGTGAATCAATACAGGCAGAGTGAGACATGTAGCTGGAATGGTGCATTATAGACAGAGAGCGAGACTCTAGCTGGAGTGACTCATTACAGACAGAGAGTGAGACTCTAGCTGGAATGGTGCATTATAGACAGAGAGCGAGACTCTAGCTGGAGTGACTCATTACAGACAGAGAGTGAGACTCT
>JABFEB020000036.1:657135-680705 GCA_019775895.2 Stomatorhinus ivindoensis | reverse complement strand
CGCGAGTGTCTGATTCCATACTTTTCACTGGATTCCCATAAATGTTAGAAATTCTCAAGTTGAGAAAGTCTTTTCTGCTTTCAATTAACCAAAACCATTGTAATATTTCTCGTTTGATCAAACTGCATCTAATTTACACAGATATAATAAAATGTAACGTTAATAAAACTTGCCGTTGCATCCCTTTAAAACAGTCATAACGCAATTTATAATAATGAAAGTATAAATTATTATTGTTTGATTGACAGGTTCGGCTAGTTTATCTGTCAGGATCCTAACCTACTACGGATAATTTTATATTTTAATAATAAATATTATTACAAGTATTGAGCGGCAAATTTGTCAGGATTGTTAGTTTGACGATATTGTCAGAACGAGCGGCTGATCCGACAATCTGCGTTGTTGAAGTTCACAACGAGATTAATTATATTTTCAAGATGTCATTCCGCGAAATAATGGCATATACTTGGGGAATATTTTTATGTGCACTGAGGGTGAACGCTGTTGGTTTATCCAACGGTCCTCGTTGTACAGGCCGTATTCAGGCCACACCGAAGAACTATAAAATAACAATTATAGATTTCATAATTCTCACTGGGTCCGATCTGTAATTGACAGGGCTGTTCCGAGAACCGCAGCCCTGATACTGTGCGATCGTATAAAATTTGTACATTTGCTTGTCACTGGGGCTGTACCCTTGTAATTGTACCATTTAATATCAGCCCACAGAAATGGACTCTCAGGAACATCCCAAAGGTACAAACAACACTAATGTACCATCGACGAAACAGAAATGTTCCTCATAGTCCATTTCTGTAACTTAAAAGGTAAATTTCCTACAGCGAATGGTAGAATTGGCAGACCCTTGAGAGTAGAGCCCCAGTGACAAGCAAAGGTACTCATTTTTACCCTTTTTCTGAAAGTGTATATTTAGGCTGATGAGATACCATCATTTGTTAGACGCTGCTGTGCTGGTACGTTATGCATACATTGAAGTTGGGATACCAGCTAAGAGAGAGAGAGCGTTGCTCGCGTGAAGATAAGGTGTTATTTTTATGCAGATGTGATATTTTTTGACTGCCATTTTCCTCGTGAATTTCACACCGTGGTTCAATCAATTTCTCCTACGCCGAGACGTGAATGGGAATCGATGATGGTCTGCTTGCATTTAATCATTGGGTGATAACTAGCCGTGCCATTTAATGCAGAAGAAAGAAGGCAATTCATTAGGGAGACTGGAAAGCAAATTGCCTGTTCAGGATAACACGATAGATTTCAATTATGCAAGCCAATTGTGGTGTCACGAACAGCAACCGTTCCGTTGGTGCATCGCTATGTGAAACAGTTACGCTTTATTTCTCGTGATTTAAGATCAGTATGCCTATAAAACAGTGAAAAATGTATCTAGTATTCATACTTTTAGTTATGCACACCGCTGGTAGTACAAAGCACAATGACTCGAAAATATATAGTTGGCGTAATTTGGAGGAGACACCGTTTTATTTATCAGACCAACATTTTAAGATTCAAAATGCAACTAATGTTAAACAATTATTTTCGTATGTCTCCACTGCCACTAAAGTGTGTTTCGAATTAAATTCTGGATGATTATGATTATTGCGAAAAGAAAAATTAATAAAATCAGCTCAAGCCGTAATAAATGTGCCAGACAAAAGGCATGCGTTCACATGGAGTTCCTTAATTCTTTCCAGCAAACAAAATTTGAAGTAAGATTCATGATCTAGGATAGGCCTATTAGGTAATGTTAAACGCGCGATATGAAACGCAACTTTCGTGATTGTAAATGTAATGTTGAAATATGTCCCTGCAATTCCGTGGCATGTCTCAGACTTCGTTCATCTTAAATACGTCATTGATACGCTTTATTCGGCCGATCTCGGATTTCCTTACACGATACGGAGTATCTTTGCATTTATGCACAACATGTTGTTTCAATTGTGTAGCTAAACAGGCGCCCCTCTCCGCCGCCAGACGGACACACACGTAAGTCCACATCCTGTTTGCTTGCTGGATTACACCAGAGGTGTGAATACGGAGGCATGTGGGAGTTCAGCCAGCCGGGCCCAAAACCTGGCCCGCAGGACTGTCCGAGGATCATGCACTCAAATATTTTCCTTCGCATCTGAACAACAAGTATAAGGAATCATGAGATTCTGGCACATTTGTACTCCTAAAGATAAAAAGTGGTTTTCTGGGGCCGTTGACCGACGAAAGACAGCCTTCTTTAAATCTGGAAGAAAACAAACAAAATGACTGCGGTTGATTACGGTCTGACATATTATTCGGGAACTTCTGAACATTTAGACTACCTAATATTTCCGTAACTAAATTCTTATATGTAATATTCAACAAGTAAATAGAATCACTACGAATAGCCCACAATAATTTTAAATGGGCATTTCTTAGCAATTAAGTGTAATTACAGAAAGGGTGTTACAATCAGTGAACAGAATCAAATTACAAATAATCGTGAAATTATTCAATCTAAAAGACGAAATACCGTACAAAATGGACAATTGTTCCGAGATGCTGTCATGTTTCACGCAGAACAAACCTTTCACAGATCTTCAATCTCACTTATTTTATGAAACTGAAATACCGAAGAACGCGCACTAACCACAGAAAAAAACATTAGCCTTATGTCCCATTTCTGTATAAACACTAGACCAAATTATTTTGATTATTGCTTGGAAAAGTATCGGGAAAACAAATAATAAGCGTGTAAATAAAGTATAGGCACACCCTGGCCTCACGCGCTCGACTAGGATCCCGGATTTTTATCAAATGCAGACATCTTTCCGGAATTTTGTGCACAAGATTGCTTCTAATTGTTTCAGTGGTATCGGACACGGCGTCAGAATTTCGAATAAGTAAGAATGAATTAATTGAACCGTTTTATTTCACTCTATTTCAAAATATTTCCAAGAACCGCATGCGAGAACGACAACCAGCAATTCAATTAATTTCTATATAGCGGGTTTCCCAATGTGGTTGGCACAAAGTGTAATGGAATCAAACGACAGTGAACCTACTGCCATGCTGCACTTTAGAGTAACAATAATGTAAATGAACAGTGAAGAGCCGGCAGACAACGAAAAAGATTAAACAAATATCCTTCGTCTATAAAGTCGGTGGGCCTATTAAATCCTTTTAGATGTTTTAAACGAAGGGCGTATCTAGCTATTGAAAAGACCAGAGTCTAAGTCAGGTTTACCTATGGCTTGTCTTTTTTATTCATCATTCACGTGCTTGTGTGGCAATTAACTCATATCCTACAGACTGGCATATTGGCGAGTACTGGTAATTTTTACATACAACTTTTCTGTGTTAAACTGATAACTCCATGTTAAAACGTTACGTGTTTATCTGTTCATGTACACGGGTACATGAATTAAGCCATTTTATTACACTAAATAGAATATCACACATAATAAAAACGAATTTTAACGTATAGGCACCTCTGTATACATTTCAAATGGTGACTTTGCTTGCAATTAAAACATGTCCACCATCCGAATCGGTAGCAAAGCAACCAATCAATATGTTAAGTGAGCGGCGCAGTTCAATGTTTATTCATGTAGCGAATGCTGAGTTTCAATTTGCAAACACTCTCGAAGGATGCTGGCAGAAAGTGCGCGGTCCCCGGGGTGCTAACAGGGTCCTGTCTCCAATTTCCGCAAGCCCCGCGTACCGCGTGGGACTAATTATCACCCTCTACGCAATTAGCGCACAGAAGCTTTGGGCAAACAGTGGCCAGGAATCTGAAGAAATCGCAGCACCTGTCAGTAACACCTCTCCGCGTTGGCGTTTTGCGTCAAAGATGCAGCGCTGCGGCTTGGCGGATGAGAGCGGCAGTAAAGTCCTCGCTGCGCCGTTTGCAGACCGGCGTTTTCACGCGCATAACTCATGTGCTGTAATGCGCCTCGCGAGCCACGGAAATGCTGTTCTAAATACTAATCAGCCTCCCCGTTTCATTAGCGAGATTAAAATGACGTCCGTGCGTCTTATTTCGGTCTGAAGTTCATTTTCTCATCTAGACCAAGAATAATGGCGAGTTGTGCTAACGAGCAACCCCTCTGTTATGATCGGGTTTCTGATATAGAAGCAAGAGTAAAACTGTCCTACTCCAGACCAAAGAAATGAAAATAAAAGTATGGAGTGTTAAAGAGCAGTACTGGCGAGTTTCTCTCCACCACTGACTCCTCAGTACATTTCTGGGTTAAAGTTGCTCCCTAATAGTGCAGAGAGGTCAGCAGAGAGGTCAGCAGAGAGGTTACTGTCACATGCAACAATGCCAACGTGCCACAACCTGGACCTGTTTGCTGGGCAGGTCGAGGTGCTGTCCTCCCCGTGCCTCCGAACCCCCCCCCCACTTTGAAGTTGGTGAGATTCTGCAGGCTTCAAAGGAGTCTTAGCTTGAACACACGCCAGAGAATCGCGAGCCCATCCCTTCCCGACACCTCCCCAGCCCTCAGGGTGAATGTTCATTGCCAGCTGCCACTGTTTCCTTTGTCAACGACGGTTTTTCTCGAGGCGGAACCCACACAAACACCAGCGCGCCACTCAGCCCCAGTCTGACACAGACACCTCCTCAACTCTCTGGGTGAGCGAGCCATGGCCGCCCAGTGTCTTTGCCCAGGATGGAGCCATCTTTAACCCAAGGCCCAGCAGGAAAGACTGGGGCTCGTGGCCTTGCAGCCTGGAGCAGAATATTAAACTTCAGGTACCATTCCAGGGGTCACACCTCTCACGCTTTGTCCAACACTGTAGGAGCGTCTGATATTGAGGGGGCACAACTTAATTTACATACAAAGGTCTGTTTATTGGGGGATGGATGGATGAATGAATACAAGTTAAATATTGAGGGGTACACACACCCCCATCCCCCAGTTCCTATGCCTTTGCATGTACCCACTGTTACCCTTCTGTGTCTGCTACGTATAGTCAACATAATAAATAATGCATATACCTGGGGGGGTCAGGGGTCTGTGTTGCTCCCTGTTCCAAAGCCAGAATGGGACTCCGTGGTCCCAATGAACAGATGATGAGCTTCAGACCAAAAGAGGAGACGAGAGAGGGAGAGACTGGGTCATCATGGACGATTCAGGAGAGGCCTCAGAGACGTAGGCTGGCAGGCGGACGGCATCACTGCGGACCGTGGGAGAACCTGCACTGTGTACAGGGCCGGGAGGAGTCAGCGTGCAGTGCCACACGTTCAGCCAGCTCATTGTGAACTTTAAACATAAAAAATCCTACAGAATTTTCTGCTTAAGCAACAGATGGGACTATGGGAGAATAGTAACAGAGATCACACGCACTCAGTTTACTGAAGTGGGACTTCGGTACTTCTCATAGAGTAAACTCCCCTACAAAGAGAGATTAAAATAAAACACAGCATTTCTGTGGTGGCGACTGAAATAAACTGTCCCATCGCCTCTTCACGCATACCCACAGCCCCCCCATGTGGTGAGGCATGCACCCGGGCTATTCAGACGAATTGAAAACACTACCTATTTTTTTAGTACTGCAGACGTTTTACTAACGGCGACATTCACTTGTTTTTTAAGCCAGATGTCTCCATATATAGGAAACCATTGGATCATGCAGGTTTGTAATATTACTAACATCTCAGGTCCTGTCTGTTTTTATTATCATATAGGCTTGTGGATGGTAGTGGCTTAATGGTTAGGGAAGCACCCTTGTAATTGAAAGGTTGTAGGCTTGAATCCTTGACCAGCAAGACACCACTGAGGTACTCTGAGCAAGGTACTGTGCTCTGGGCACTGAATTAGCTGCCATCACATATGGGTTAAATGCAGAGGACACATTTCATAGACGTGTGCTTATCACTAAGTCTCTGTGCCCTTTATTGGAAAGTCGCTGGTTTCAGCAGAACAGTCACATGTCCATGGGCTCTTAACCCCCTGTTCCAGGGATGCTGTATGTTGGCTGACCCTGCATTGTGACCCCCCCCCCCCCAAACTCCAGAGAGCAAGATAGCACAGATGAAGAGAAGCATTCAAATGTACTTGTGCAAATGGCAAATAAAAGATGTATCACCTATCACTTGTTCAACATCTGCAGAACATTCATCTGACACTGATTAATGGAGGGGGGAGGAAATTTATTTCCATGGGGCTTTTGTTTCTCGTGTTTGCAGCATTTCAGAAGCATGAAGTGGGGAACTACAGGTGCATAGTTCATGGGCCAACGGGCCATGCTAGAGACAGTATCTCTGGGCACAGGGAGAGAGAGCATGGAATGGAGACAAGCCAAGTAGAATCATGTTAGATCCAGTGGAGGCTGGACACTGTGCCCTCATTTTGATATTCTAAGTGCCTCAATTCAATTATCGATGTTGAGGCAAAAATTACAGAGGGGTCCCATCCCTTGAGTCGGCAAAAATGATATATATAATCTGTGCACAGCACAGTTCTACAGAGTAGACATACCCTGACAATGTTGCAGGGCCTAACAATCAGAGCGAACCACCTCTATGCTACACCATGGTACGCCCCCCCCCCATTAGTTTCACAAAATGTGCCGCATGTTTTCACGTCTAAGACATAAAATTATCCAGTGGGCTTGAGTATATGCGTCTTTACCCTAAAATACAAGCCCCTACACGCCCTGGGTCATGCTTTACAATGGTATTTAAGGCAGGAAAAGTCCCATTCGACTTTGCAACGCAGGAACAGTAAAATTTCCTTTTTATGTGTATAAACAATTATACTAGGAAAAATTATTTTACTGCTACCCCCAAAAATGATACAATAATTTAAAGTCCAGAACCAGCACTTCGTCAAGGGACATAAAAGCACCAAGACAATATCACAGATAAAGGATGCAGCCCGGACAAAAGGGGGTTCAATGGTCTCACCAGATGTTTGAAATACGTAAGTCTTATACACTGCAAAAATACGTAAGTCTCGCTGGAGCCGGATGAAATCTGCAGGTGCGTGTGAATGAGCTCGGGCGGAATGCCCGGTATCTGACTCCGGTCTGACCACGGTAACGGGGTGAAAGAGGCGTCGGGAACGCGACTGGGTAAACAAGGCGTGCGGGACTCGGCGCGGATACGCGTCACCAAGCGGGACGTCTGTCTGTGAAACATTAACTTTGTGAGTCACGCCGGGTGTTTACTTTGCATTGCTCAAACTTGCACTAAAGTAAATCGTTGCTATTGACAAGTCGGTGATACTCAAGAAGCTCTAGAACCGCGACAATTAGCTGCACGCTTTGACGTTTACGATCGCTGTCCTCCGGTGCCCTCGCGGGAAAGCTACTTAACAGGAATCTCAATGGACCTGCTCGTTAACCTCACATCTGTGACGTAGTCGGTCGCTATCGGGGACAGGGAATGGACCCGGGGCGGAAACTGGGACTGGTACTGGGGCTTAGTCGGTGAGCGATTCAGGTACTGCCGGCGTGCGGAGTTTTCTAGGAATCCGCCCGACCCATTCATTTAAGTTTGTTTACGAAACATGGAAACGGCAGCGCCGTGACAGAGTAGGTTATGGATATAAGCAGTGAGTATCTGAACTTTACTTTTTCGTGTGTTCAGTACCATGATTAAAATCTTGCATGAATGTTGCAAACTCATTGTAACACGTAACTACTATATTATTTCAACAATGCGTTTGTTTAACCCTCCATATTAAATATATTAAATCTGCGTCAAACCTATTTTTTGGGCGATATCCAAGTGGTTAACGTCATGGCGGCGCCAGGCATGGATGCGTGCATATAAGTGATGGATCGCACTGCGGCGACCTTGGCAGCTTGCAACCTTATTTATTTTATTGCAAACAAAATATTGTTTCCTATTGCCCCCTGCAACATTTTCAGCGCATTGCGTTGGACTTCGATGGACCGCTTTTGATTCAAAATCTAATTCATGCTTTCAGATCTGCAGGTCGTGCAACAAATGTGTTAAATGCTAGTCAACCAATTTCGCATTTTAAAAATGTCACTTTGGAAAAATAAGGTGATGTAGGGCTAGACAGGTGAACACATGCGGTGAAGTTTTCCACTATCCGTGTGAAGTGATTTCAGATGTATTTGTAGTCTGAACTATAATGAATATTTTTCCTTTAGGCCTATATAAGGAACATAACATGTCAATATTAAATGTTTGGCTGATCAGCGGATACGTCGATCTGAAGCCGATTTCCTTGTAGCTCGGACCACGGCGATTCTCTGAATTTGGAAACAATTAATTGGCAAATACTACTTTAGAATACAGAATCTTATATCCGGCTGATTGCTACGTTCAGGGGCGTCGGATCTTGTGTAATGGTGGCCGTGACGAACCAGGGCCCTGCCTGCATGGGCCCTCCAAAAGCGTCGGAAATAACTTTGTTTTGGTTTCTAATTGTCATAATTTCTGTTATTACAGAAATAATAACTTCCATGATAATGTCTGCTTATCTGCTTGCTTCCTGCCCCCACGCGCAACCCTCAAAAGCAAAAGAGGTTTGATCCACCGATGCACAAGTCTACCTGAACTTACGCATTCAGTGGCTTTCACATGTTCTGAGTTCAGAATGAATTCTAAACTAAAATCAGAATTTCATAAGCAGAAGGAGCGCAGAGACCAGGAGGTAAAATTAAGACAGGCAACTGCTGACAAGTTTCCTTCCAAAAAGATCTAGCTTAAAATGCCAAACAGCACTTTGCAAAATCGTAAGTTATCTTAGCTTGGGGGGTAACTACTGCAATCGAAAACGTATCTTATGTCTTAACGAGGCTGAAGTTGGCTCCTTACTCGCAAATCCTTTTTCGGATTTTCCGGTCCGCCTTAAAAGCTGCGCAGCCGAATGCAATGACGCGATTGCGCCTGTAGGAGGCCTCATTTAGTACCTTCAGAACTTCATTTGGTTTTCGATTTGTATTAACTAAACACGATTCTACTGACTTGTTTCCACTTTGAGGAAAGTACATATCTGGGCAGTTTCAGTAATAGTTATGTGTGTATTTTATCATAAAATAAGGCAAACACAAACGTCTTTCCGCTCCCAATCAGGCAAATATGAACTTCTCAGTACATGTCAGTACATTATCGTACTGTTGTGCCCCATGCTGTGAATAAGAAGTCAGGTTCCCAGATTTTATTTGAGTAAAATCTGAGAAATCCCCATTCTGCACTATACTGCTAGTGAGTGATTACTTGTCACTGTCAACACACCAAAGCATAGCATACAATGCACTACAGTGACATGTGCCCCCCTCCGGGAAGGAGCAGCGGACAGCTGACATGGGCAGTGCCTCAGATAAAGCTCACTGCCAATGCCGACTGTGAGAGACTTCTGGGTTCCACTTTACAACCAGGCTCCCGTTTGCCACTTATAAATGGTAGTGACTCATTAATAAAAAGAAAACTATTGTAACTTGTTTTAAATTGTCTATTAATAATTTACAAAGTGTTACAACGTAATTAATAACCAGATTATGAACCATTCATAAGCCCTTTATATAGGGAGCCTTATTGTAGAGTGGCGCCCAGTTCTGTCTGGGGGGGGGTCCACGTCCACTCATGCTGCCTTGAGTGGCTGCAAACTGCTTGGTGTGAAGGCACCGTGATGGTCATGGGGCAAATGCTGACACTGACTGTCTCTGTGCTCGCCTAGGTTCCCTGCTCCTGCTGCTCTGTATGTCTGCCTCCAAAGTGCTGGTTACTCAGGCCCGACCAATCGACTTTGTGTGCAGCAACCATGCCAGGATGGAGATGAACAAAGTGAAGGACCTGGGGGCAGCCATGGTGAGAGATTATTTGCTGGTGCAGAGCTGTCAGCTGCCTCACGGTGGGCCTGGGCACTGAGTCACTGCTTGGTTCTTGTGTGTGCGTGTGTGAATCTCTCTCTCTTCCCACTTACTTCCCATGGTCTCCCCGTCAGAGTGAGTGCCGGGGTTCAAACCCCCTCCCATCGCTCATTCCGCTGCCCTGTGTCAAGATACACAAAGCATCATGGGCAAAAAAAACAGTGAGTCGTCCTAGTAAGAGCCTGGGGTTCTGGAGTGCCATGACATGCCTGCACATGGGCAGCGACAGACTCATTCTTCTACATGTGTTTCTTCCCAGCTTCAGAAGAAAAGGGATGAGGTGCAGGCAGCTCTGAGGATGTTGGGTGAAGGGGTAAGAGTGGTCAGGGCCCACAGCCAGCCCGGGTGTCCTGCTGTCCTATTGGATCAGCTGGAACACAGTGTGACCAATCATCTGCTCATAGTGGCACACCTCCCCCTCGTGGGGGAAGGTACACAGGTATAAACACACAGCATTACTCTGTCGCTCACACGCACGTTTGCACTGTTCACTGACCGTGTCACTCGCTCTCCCCTTGCAGGGTGAATACCACCATGTGGATACCTCCTGTCAACTGCGCCACACTCAAGACCTGGGGCACATCCTGGAGCATTACAGCAGACTCCTCAGGGGCAAATTGGAGTGGCTTATGGGGGAGCTGAGTGTCTGGTGCCACGAGGAGAGCTGACCTCTCTTGCCACACACAGGATTGGTCCAGTCTGGCTAGATGACCTCCTGCTTGGGGTTCCCCTCCTAGCGTCCTCATCGCCGAAGCTACCTGAGCACAGTGGAGATCAGGATTCATCTGCATGTGGACAGTGAACCTTAAATGAGGAGATGAATGTAGACCACATCCACATGCTGCTGGTTACTTCCACCCAGGCTAGCAAGAGACTAGCGTGAATCCGTGCACTTGAAACACTGACGGATAAGCTAAATGTCGCCATAGAATGGGAGAGAGTGCATCAGAAGGGTCTGGGTGCAAGATCTTCCTCTGTAAGAGGTGCGGTGGAGAGTGTTACGTTTTTATACTGATCCTGATGGAGGCACGGTGGGTTAGCGCTGATTATCTCCAACATTGGTGGTTTTCATCCTGTGAAGTTTGCTGTTTTTCCTGCGTTTAGATGGGTCTGATCTGGATACTGCGGTTTCTTCCTAGAGTCCAAAAACATTTGCTGAGGGGTAGTGGTGTCTAAATTGCCCATACTGGATGAGTTTATGCCCTGAGATGGGCTGGCATCCTGTCCAGGGTTTCCCCAACCCTGTGTTCCCTGGGATAGGTTCTGCATGACCTTGAACTGAATAAACAGTTGGGGAAGATATTACTGGCACACATAAATATTGAATACTCTATTTTGATATAAGCTTATGTCTCGTTACATTTGGATGTGAAGGGCAATGGTGTAGTTTCTTTAAATATAAAAACTCATTTGAGTCAATAGGAGATATCTTAGAACTTTTTAATCAACTGTGAAATGTATTCATTTATATAAAAAAGAACATTTCAGTAGCACAGGGTGTCTGGTTGCTAAATAGCTAACTGGTATATGTTTCACAAGAAAAGTAGTTAAATGTCAAATAAATAATTGTAATGTTTTTCTCACACGTTCTTTTGCGCCCCCTAAATAAATAGTGCCTATGTCGCCTATAGGGCGGGTCGGCCCCGCACAAGATCTATAATAACGAATGTTTGGCGATCATACCTCCCCACCACCGTGTCTAGGATAACCGATTGGAAGATGGCTTGAGGGCACAAATGCGTATATTGTAATTTATTGTAGGCACATTTCAAACATACAGTAGCCGTGCTGATACCGTACAACGTGTTTATGCACGTTCTGTCACGCCTGTTGATCGCAGGTTATCGGCTATTATGTATAGCGGCGGGGGGGGGCACTATCAAGCAGGTATCCCCGGCGTGACGCCGAACGCTCATCTGTCACTGATTGGCTTTGCCGTGTGACGGGACGCACGAGGAGCCGCCCACGTGCACGGGTCACATGATCATCCCGACTAAATCTCCGGTAAACGAGCTGGATTAGAATTTGCGGAGGAGCTCTGAACTCTCTGGCGTGTGAGATCTGCGCATTCGCCGCCGGGCAGCTGGCGACTCGTGTTTATTTCGCTTTTGATCGTCCAGCTTTCCCCACCGTCCTCAGCGCGAACCGGCAACGACTGGCCGTGTACGGGGCGCTGGCGGGCGACGCGGCGATCGGTTCGGCCCATCGTCACCATGACGGAGCGCACGCCGCTGCTGCACTATCGTTTGTCCACCAGCGTCAATGAGACGGAGCCGCGCTCCAGCCCGGTCGGGGTCGCGGTGGAGCGGACCCCGGCGGCGTCCCGGCGGAAGGCGTCCAAAAGTCGACCGCAGAAGCTTTCCACCTTCTTCGGCGTGGTCATCCCCACGTTGCTATCCATGTTCAGCGTCGTTGTCTTCCTGCGGATTGGTGAGGATCCGATCTCCGCCAGACGGCGATCGGGTGTCCCTGCGCGGCTGTTCCTCCTTCCCCTCGGGCTGGCTGGTGTTTAGTGGGAGTTTCTGTCTAGCCTGGCATCGCTGGCTCTGTCGTGATATATTGCCTTGTAGATATGATTGTAACTAATGGCGAGCTTTGGCCCCTGCACTAGGCTGCCCTGTAAGTGAGACACTTATCGAAGGCCGATCGGTCGTAAGTCTATGATCCAGCCCCGAGGTTAATATTAAGCTCTCACATGACAGCCTGGACGCCAGTGGTAAATAACTTGCCGCGCAGATGAGGGTCATAGTCCTTTTAAAAGGCTTCTGTTTCTCGACCCTATGAGGTGTCAGCTGCCTGCATTTTGTCCTTAATCTGCTGAAAATGCCGGCCGTTTTGTACGTAACATGTATAAACTTCCCTAAGTCCTATAAACGCCGGCTAGAGTAAATGTGAGAGGAAATCCCTGATTGGTTTTAATCCTTGCTTCCGGTACATATGCTGCGCTACCAAGAATGTGCTGTACGGATGCAAGGAACAGCTTGTTAGTGTGTTTTTTTTTCTTCTTAATTCTGCCAAAATTGTTGGCCGCCATTAAAACGTTTCGTTTTTTCTGGAAGGGTGTGTACGCATTCCTGGAGGCGTTTTCCAGTTCTTTTCATGGCACACAGTCATAACACTTTAATATTAATATACTCCCACAGATATCCCTGTATGTGTGACCTCCTGCTGACCCTGATGGTCTGTCTGTCAATCAGGTGTCACCGCTATGCAGTGATTTGAAGGCCAGTGGCTCTGTGCTTGTCCTGCAGGATTTGTGGTGGGGCAGTGTGGCCTGTACCAGACGTTTGCCATGCTGTTGGTGGCGTACTTCATCATCAGTATGACCGTGCTGTCCGTGTGCGCCATCTCCACCAATGGCGCTCTGGATGCGGGTGGTGCCTACTGTATCCCGTGGGGGGGCTGGACACTGTCACTGAGCAGTGTGCTCCTTTGACCTTGAGTTTGTAGCACTACATTATCCACATGTAGTCTGTCACATGAGGATTTAGTTAATATTAGTTTCATTGAATAGTTGCTCAGCAAATTTTGGTTTTGGTTCAAGGGTGTCCCGTCTTCTGGCCTTTGGGTCTCACCAGCTTCTCTCCTTTGGACCAGTGCCTCTGGATTCTGGAGCTTGTCTACTATTCCTTTCTTCAGCGTCCTCACTCTTCTTGCCCAAACATCCCATGTTTCCGTCCTTGACTGTCCGTCCTACCAGACATGATCAGTCGAGCCCTGGGACCAGAGTTTGGGGGCAGCCTTGGGATCATGTTCTTCTTTGCCAACGTGTGCGGGAGCGCCCTCTATGTGCTGGGGCTGGTAGAAGCGGTGCTCGCCACCTTCGGCGTTCAGGAAGGTATGGGAAGCCTCGCCTTGCTTCGCTGCATGAAAGAGGCCTTGCTGCTGGAGGGACGCGTGTGTACTGCCTGACTCCCTCTCCCCACAGAGTTGTCTGGCCTCTCCAGCACCCAGCACGTCCTGCCAGTCGGTTACTGGTGGTCCCTGCTGTACGGCACGATCATCCTGCTGGTGTGCCTGCTGGTGTGCCTAGTGGGTGCCCACCTCTACGCCAGGGCCACCTTCCTCATCTTCCTCATCGTCATGCTGGTCCTGGCCACGGTCTTCATCAGCTTTTTCGCCGTACGACCCCACATGGTGCAATTACCCGTGTCCAATTACTCCAGAGTGCACAGTGCCAATTTCACAGGGTTCAAACTGGACACGCTGCTGGGAAATCTCAAAGGTGTGTATATTTATGGTCTGATGAGCTTCCACAAAGTTCTGTGATCTTCCTGTTCCAGTGTCCTATTTTCTAGGAGAACGATAGAGCACCTAAGGCAGTGTTGTACTGGGAAGGATTTTTATCTTTTATTATTTTATCTTGTATGATGCCACATTAAGTCCAGGTGCAGATGGCTGAAACTCCCGGCTCTAAATATCTGTATTTCAGCTGCATGAGGGAAAAATTAGCAAAACGTTACGGGGAATTTGTGTGAATCAGACTGGAAATGGAGGTCAGGCCCCGGGGTGCCGCAGTCGCCCCCGGTCGGGGGTGGTCATCACCTGCCCCATTCTGTCTCCGCAGCTGACTACACGGTGGACTACACCACTGGGACCATGATGACCTTCGCCACAGTCTTTGCAGTCATGTTCAACGGCTGCACGGGCATCATGGCCGGCTCGAACATGTCCGGTAAGCGGCGGGCTGAAGGTGATGATACCGCTCGCCCTCAGTGCTCCCAGTGACCCCAGTTTCCCTTCTTCCATGGCCGCTTGTGTTTCAGGAGACCTGAAGAGTCCCAGTTACTCCATCCCCAGGGGCACCATCACTGCCGTCATCTTCACCTTCATCACTTACACCCTGCTCAGTGTGTTGGTGGCGTGCTCCTGTGAGCGGTCAGTCCTTCCCCCCCCCCCCATAATCCCCTCCACGCCTCATCCATCCCAGTGTAATCGTGTGACCTTTTTATACATGCCGGCTGCAGGTCTTCAGGTCGGGCTTCTCTTCGACATAGTTGCTTAGATCCAATATGGCGCGCGATCATGTGATCCGTTTGGTCATGTGATGTCGACAGTGCACGAGGGAGTCTTCCTGTTGCGCGCTTATCGCCTCCCTTCAGCAAGGCTTTGTTGAGCGTTTAGGGAACGAGTCCTGGGTCCTGCTGGGCACCCCTAGGGCAGGGAGATGGGCGGGCGGCTGGGGGTGAATCACTCGTCTGACCGATCGAGCGACGGTTAACCGGCAATGTCTCTGCTTTCCGGATTCCTCAGGTGACCGTCTGCGGCCCACGTTTACGCGCTCAGAGGAAGTGTAGCCTCGCCGCCCCACTGGCTGTCTGCTTCTGCCCCACCCGGGACACCCTGGGGAATTTCCTGCCTTCCTTTCTGTTTCACATCTGCATTTTTGCCGGGCGGTTTGGTGCCGTCTCGCTGATGGATGCTGGCCTGCCTTTGTGACGTCACCCGTCCCCATCGCACCGATTGGTCAACCGAGCCCCTCGGGTTTGCTGCACGCGCTCGTGGTATGGGGGGGGGATCCACCTGTCCCGCTCCCTGGGAAGTGCCTGCTTCCCTTATATACGCCAGCAACTTGGTCACGTGACACCAGTCGGAACAGGAGCGAATGTTAAAAGGGGAAGTGATCACCACCCCCTGCTGATAAATGGCCTCTGGGAGGGGCAGTGTTGAACAATGCCTGTGACACACTTCCACTGTCCGTTTCTGTCATCTCCTTGCGGAGTTTGGGGGGGTGGGGGGCACTTCAGCTGCGAAAGACCTGTGGAAACCGCAGCCCTGTGAAAATGCCCAGATGGATTGCGACTGAAATGTGTGATACTGGTTGTGACCATTAGATGGCGATGGTTAACCTTAGTTTCTTCTAGGACCAAATTTAGTCTAAGTCAGGGGTCTCCTGCTGCAGTCCAGGGGAGCCCCAGCCCTGCACTTTTTTCTGTGTTTTTCCCAATTTAACACCCCTAATCAAACTCCTCTGCTAATTACCACCCATTTCTCGAGTTGAAGCAGGTGTGGTGGAACAGCTAGGAGAGAACCCAGCTGCGGCATTGCGGCTCTCCAGGACTGGAGTTGGAGACCCCCGTTCTAAACAGACTGAGGCCGCTGATGCCTCTTTCTGTGCGTTTGTGTGTCTTGCTCGTGGTGCTCTAAGAAAAGGAGGCAGCTGAGGCTGCAGTTTGCCCTTCAGTCCACCAGAGGGTGATGTTGATCTCTTGGTCCAATATTGGTCATGCTATGATTTTTGTGAATAATAAGGCCTTCCTGTTTCCTGCCGCTGTCCTCATTAAATCCTCTTCGCTTTCTGTAGGTAAATGTATTGCATTTTAGCTTCGGGGTGTTTATAACTTGCCACTTTGTCAAGTGCTAGAAGCAGTGTGTGTGTGTGTGTGTGGTTTGTCTGTTTACGTTGGAATTCCTTGGCGATGATCGGGAATGGCATGTGTTAGGGGAGTGTATGTATTAATTTGTTGCGTAAAACTTGTAATTATCTCGTTCCTTTTCTGGTTTAATGCATGTGGGATTGGTGCCCTTGGGTCCCAGCAGATGACGCTCCAGTTGGCTGTCGTGCTTCTGGCTGTGGGTTTGGATCCAGCTAAATCTGAAACTCCTCCCATATATGTCTGCCAATGGCTCCTGGAACCCACCTGGGTGTGGCCGACGGCGTCTCCACCGGGCTTGTTGCTTTTGATGTCATTCAGTGACTCTTAGGTCGAGTACGTGACTCTCTCTCCCGTGGCTGGTTCCTGTCCAGCGCGGGCTCGTGCAGCACGTTTGTGTCCCAGCTCGTGCGTTCACACGGACCCCGTCGCGGGTCGGAATCCTGGCCGAGGCAGCGCCTTGTACTGAGGTTCGCCAGCAGCATTTGCTCGCCAGCTTTTAACTGAGCCTGAAGGGCCGCTGGGCGGATTTGTCCCCCGCTGAGGCAGCGGAAGCCTTCTGAGGATGGGGAAAATGGCAAGCTGGATACTGGGATACTGGTAGCTCCAGCTAGTCTTATGGAACCCGTCTGTCAGTCTGGATTGCGGCTCTCCATCCGTCGTGTGTGTGTGTGTGTGTGTGTGTATTATATATTCCACACACATACACATTATAACTTGTGTGTGTCATGTGACCAGCTTGTCAGGGGTCTAGTTCACCATGGTCAAAATAATTATAGTGGAAACACTGAACTTTGAAACTTTTCTTCTTCCATTTAAGCATCCCTAGACAGCGCCTTTCATCCATCTCTCCTTTATTGCCTTTTATTTATTTACTTACTGCACCTCATTTCAGAGCTGTGATCCAATCAGTGACTCGTATTATGGGTTTAATGCGAGCGATGGAACGTGTCAGAGTGCGTGTGTGATGTACGTTATACACACACACACCCGGGGTTGCCTTCTCCCGCTCGCTGCCTCTGTCCCTGTCCGTCCGTCGCCTGAATGGCAGTTTCATTATCCCGGGGCGATGCAGAGACCCCCGCAAGCTGCCGTCTGCGGTGGAGGTGGTGTGTTCAGATGATGGTATCGACCGGATGGTAATAGGTCTCTGATGATGAGTGTTAAAACTGTTCAAGCTGAAAGACTCATGATGGGAGTCTTAATTACCGCCAAAGGCGCTGGCGGGGGGAGCTGCCGCCGGGCGGTGGGCGGAGTCTTGTGGCTCTGGGGTGCGCTCCCTTCAGCTGTAAATCGGGGGGTGCTCTCAACTGAGGCTCGACAGGATTTAAAGGAGAAATGGCGCCCCCTGCGGGCCTGTTCGGATGTCCCACCCTCCTGTCTAATTTATGCTTGCTTGATAAGGTAATCAAGGTAATTCCTTGCTGGGGAGTGCCACCTTGAACACACCCCTGTTAACAGCAGGCTCTCATTCTTATTGGTCGTCTCATTGATTAATTAGAATTGGCCCCACCCCCAGCATGACCGCGCACTGACCTTCTCGCTAAAATCCCTCTTTCCGCTCTAGACTGCTGCTGCAGAAGGATTACAGCTTCCTGCAGGACATTAACCTGTGGCACCCCTTCGTCACCATCGGAGTCTACTCCTCCACGCTGTCTGCGGCCATGAGCAACCTTATTGGGGCGTCTCGCATCCTATACGCCCTGGCGCGCGATGAGCTCTTCGGTAAGGTCTCTGCCCCAAGGCGCCTTGCTTTATTGCCTTACACACCCCCCCTCCCCACCAATGAGGGCAGTCTTCTGCTCGCTGAGATATTGTTTACCCGCCCCAACAGGCCGTGTGCTGTCTCCTGCCAAGAAGACCTCTCGCAGCGGGAACCCCTGGGTGTCTGTGCTCATATCCTGGTTCCTCGTGCAGGTGGGGCAGACCTGGGCCCGGGAGGGGTGTCCTGTGGGCGGCCGGTTGGTTCTACTCCAGCCCCAAGCTCTATCCTGTCACACCGTTGCTAATGGCCTGTCGTGTTCTCTTACTCAGCACTTACCTTCCTAACTGGTCTTTCAGCGCTATCCCAGCATTCCCGGTCCCCATCTGCAGCTCTCAACCTCACCTGTCCTTTTGTCCCCGACCATTTTCGCTGTAATGCTGGCCGTTTCCAGGCCAGATCACGTTTCCATTTCATTGGAGGCCCTGTGGTCCAGTCTGGAATCCTGCCGTGTCATTCGACACCATAGAGCTTCCTTAAGTTCAGTGGTTTGAGTTTTGGAAGGTGTCCAGGGCCGATGTGTTAGGGACTGTGTGTAGACACGCATGCACATGCACACACACACGCTCCACTTGCATTTTGCTGTGCACAACAGCACAGTGAAGCCTAATATAGCAATGGCTACAATTAGAATCAGACAAAGAATCATTAAACAGATGAAAAGCTGATTGTCTCTTGCCCTGTAATAACGTTCGATTTGCGCAGGTGAAGATGAGGGAGTTTTTGGCTTCATGAACCTATTCAACGTGTGTGTGTGTGTGTGTGTGTGTGTGTGTGTGATTCACATGCATTTTTGCTCCATGGCTCCCTCCGCTGGCCACTGATGGTAGTACCGGGCTGGATACTAACACGTACCTGCACATACTGATCTTTCATGTTTTGTTTTTCCCTGCGCAGCTGGTTCTTTTCTCCGGTAAACTGAACACCATCGCCAGCATCGTGACCATCTTCTTTCTGCTGGTCTACGCCGCCGTGGACTTGGCCTGCCTGGCTCTCGAGTGGGCCTCTGCTCCGAACTTCAGGTATGACCTGGGAGCTCCTCTGGAATGCTGCACAGCGTAGGGTCCCCAGGACAGTCTGCCCGAAGACGAGGCGTCTCTATAGGCAGGCCTACCTTCCCCAGGGTCAGAAACTCTCCCTCTTCTGTCTTCTCACCTGGACAAGGTCACGACGGGAAGGCCTAAGGTCTATCCCAGGCAGTCTAGACCACAAGGTTGGGGGTGTACAACACAAGTTATGGACAATATTGGTGCCAGCTATTCCGATCACTATGAAACTCCATGCACAGAGTAGAGGAGGAATTCGAACCTACAACCCTCGAGGTCACTGCTTTTCAAATCTGGACCTCGATTCCAAATCCAGGCCTTGCTTTCAATTCTCAGTTTAGTAATAATAATGATTCTGATTGGCCAGAGGCTTCACACCTGGTTTCTGATTGGCCAGAGGCTTCACACCTGGTTTCTGATTGGCCAGAGGCTTCACACCTGGTTTCCAGGTAAAGGAAGGCTGGAGGATCAGCAGGGCTCAGACCCCAAGCACCAGGATTTGAAAAGCCAGGCTTTAGCTGTAGGCTTCAGCTTCCTCTAGCTTCACTCGAGAAACATGGGGGGGGGTCACTGCTGTCCCAGCTTTCCTGCATGAATCTGTCACAGGCCTGTGGTGGGGGGGGCAGCGGACAGCAATCAGTCACGGGTTAATCAGAGCATGTCGGCCTTTATGCGGCGAGTGTAGGAACATGCTCGTTAGCGCCCAGGCCCTCGCCGCTTTCATGTTCCCCTCTCTTCCTCTCGCGCGCTAATTGCCGAGCCTCGGCGGGCCCCCGTGTGCGTTTCTGCTGCTGATAAAGTCCGCCGAGCTGCCGGGGAGGATTTTCTGTGCCGCCGTCCTTTGTGACCATCGCAGTGTTTGCAGTAAACAGCCTGGGCCGGCTGCGGGCTCCAGGCTCGGCTCGGAGCTGATAAGAACTCCCCTCCCCAGCTCCTGCGGCCCCCCGCCAGCCCGTTTCCCCCTCCCGACACTTTGTCGTTCGTCAGCCTCACTGGCTTCGCCGTTTTTTTTCCTTTCTTTCTCTCTCCTGTCTTTTGAGGCGAACAGAATTAAACCCATTTAGCCGTGTGTCCTTAGAGAAATGTGCTGTAATTAGCATAACTAATTTAGCAGAAACATTTTTGCTTTTTGCCTAAATTCAGCTGTGTTGTTGTTGTTGGACTGGCAGACGGAAAAGCGGTTCTGCTCGGTTAGTTGCATGGTCTTAGCTTTCCTCAGATGCAGGTCTGTGATCTGTCCTGGGCCTTTTCCTGTACGTGAACCCATTTGACTCGATGTCTTGTCACCTCAAAGCTGAAGTTGGGGTCATAGTGTAATCAGCCAGCCCTCGTTAATCAGTCCTCATTAAGGAGCTTCATCACGGTGTGTCCACGTGCTCGGCGTCCATCCTGCTGCCGGGCCCCCTCGCTCCCGGCAGGGCTGTCCTCCGCCTGCCTGAACAAGGACTTTGGCACAATTTCCTGCTAATGTCAGCAAAGTGACATCAGTGACTGGGCCATGGGGGGGACCCATTTCAGAAATGCACTATCACTGAAGCCATCAGATACTCACGGGGGTGGCTGCAGGCCAGCTTTCAGCATAATTACACACCCAGAAAGATGGGGGGGGGGGGTAAGGCCCAAGAAGACAGGGGGAGGGAGGCATGTGGGGAAAGCAGCAGACATCAATAAAATTAAACTGAACAGGAAATTTTAAAAAGGAAAAGTATTGGGAGTGAGCGGTTATAGGCGTCCATACGCCTGCCTGACTGGGAGTGAGCGGTTATAGGCATCCATACGCCTGCCTGCCTGCCTGACTGGAAGTGAGCGGTTATAGGCGTCCATACGCCTGCCTGCCTGACTGGAAGTGAGCGTTTATAGGCGTCCATACGCCTACTTGCCTGACTGGAAGTGAGCGTTTATAGGCGTCCATACGCCTGCCTGCCTGACTGGAAGTGAGCGTTTGTAGGCGTCCATACGCCTGCCTGCCTGACTGGAAGTGAGCGTTTATAGGCGTCCATACGCCTGCCTGACTGGAAGTGAGCGTTTATAGGCGTCCATACGCCTGCCTGACTGGAAGTGAGCGGTTATAGACGTCCATACGCCTGCCTGCCTGGGAGTGAGCGGTTATAGCTGTCTGCACCCATCTGCCGGCCTGTCTCACTGCTGACTCTGTTCTGCTGTTCTGTTAAACACCACGCCCTGTGCGTATGAGGTACGGGCCACCGGCTTTTGTTCCCATAGGTGCTTTTTTTTCCCAGCTGGGTTTTGGCGACGATGCCGATGACTCATTTAAATGATAATTACAACAAAGGCGAAAGCGCTTAATGTTCATAGCTGGGGGAGGGGCCGTCGTGTGACCAGTGACCCCCACACTCACGGCCGGGTAAGCCGCACGTCACTCCACACGTCACTCCGCGCGTCGCTCATTCATCGTTTCTGGCACGTTCTCTGCATGGGTGGTCGCGGGTCCGCACTTAAGTCTCTCCCGCTGCGGGTCCGGACTCGGCGGGGCCCCTGGGGTGTGCTGGCCCTCTGACCTCGCCCCTACACCCCTTTCAGGCCCACGTTCCGCTACTTCACCTGGCACACCTGCGTTCTGGGCATCCTGGGCTGCGCCGTCATGATGTTCCTCATCAATGCCATCTACGCCTCGGCCAGCATCGCGTTCATGCTCCTTCTGCTCCTCCTCATCCACTATCTGTCACCCACCAGCAGCTGGGGCTACATCAGCCAGGCCCTTATCTTCCACCAGGTACGGCCTGCCTGTCTGGGGCCCGTCCAGTCCACTCCGGTTGGATTGGAATTAATTCGATTAATTTTTTTATATAGTACCTTGCACTGCAGTTCATGGAAGTTTTTTTTTTTTATTTATACAAATATGTTCTGAGGGTTGAAGGATGAATGGTTCTCTCTCAAACAATCAATCAGATTATAGAGGAGGTCTGTTAAAGCAACTAGAGGAGGCGAGACCAACCAATCAGAGGTCTCAGTCCCGCATCCTCTAGTCGCTTGGCCCACCTCTCTGCATCCTTGTTCTCTTTGAACCAATAACATTTCCGTCTGCCCTCAGAACATTTTTGTGTAACTAAGACCCATACGAGCTTCACAATAGTCTGTCCGTGGCACTTTTACATGTGGATGTGTTGTGACATTACGTTTACATTTGGGAGGTGGGGTGGGGGTGCACTGATGCTGTGATACCTCGTACAGGTGCGGAAGTACCTACTGATGCTGGATGTGAGGAAGGACCATGTGAAGTTCTGGAGGCCACAGGTGCTGCTGATGGTGGCGAACCCCCGTGGCAGTGTGGGTCTCATCACCTTCATCAACGACGTGAAGAAGAGCGGCCTTTACGTGCTAGGCCACATCACGCTGGGGGACCTGGGTACTGGCCTGTTCCTGTTGGGGTGGGGTGGTCAGCTGGTGTGTTGGGTCTCACTCTCCTACCCCCCCCACAGAGTCCCTACCGTCGGACCCTCTGCAGTCCCGCTACGACTCCTGGCTGTCGCTTGTCGACCAGCTGAACATCAAGGCCTTTGTGAACCTGACGCTGGCCGACTCCGTCCGACACGGGGTCCAACACCTGCTCTTTATCTCCGGCCTGGGTCAGTGCTGCTGCGGACTCGCCTCATGAGCTCGCGTCATGTTCGCTCTAAAAAAAAAATCCTCCTCCTTCTCCCTCTGCAGGCGGGATGAGACCCAATACCTTGGTGCTGGGCTTCTATGATGACTGCACACCGCAAGACCAGCTTCAGGACGCGCCAGCTTTCTCGGGCGCCGCTGTGGACGGCTTGGGGCCCTCTCAGGATGCCGAGGAGCCGCCGGGGCTGCAGTTTCCCGGGCTGCGTACCGGCGACCGGGACCTGGGGCCTCAGGAATACGTGTCCATCGTCGCGGACGCTGTGAAGATGCTGAAGAACGTAGCTCTGGCGAGATACTTTGGCCACTTTGACCGTGCAGATGTGCTGAACCAGCCACGGGGGCCGCTCTACGTGGACGTGTGGCCCCTGAACCTGCTGCGGCCTGACAGTAGCAGCTACGTGGACACGTGCAGCCTCTTCCTGCTGCAGCTGGCCTGCGTCCTCAACATGGCGCGCGCGTGGCGGCGGGCCAGGCTCCGCCTCTTCCTGTGTGTGGAGGAGGGGCGGAGCCCACAGGGCCCCGAGGAGAAGCTGGGACAGCTGCTGCGGGAGCTGCGCATGTCTGCCGACGTCTTCATGGTGCCCTGGGACCACGTGGTCGCCCTGCACTGGCAGCGGCAGGGCGTGACGGGGCCGGCCGTGGAGGACGAGGAGGACTACGCCAACAGCTTCCCCAGCAATGCCACGCGGCTGTCGGACGACTACATCCGGGCCGTCAACCAGCTGGTGTCGCAGCGGTCTGGCCCGCCCCCTGCCGTGCGCTTCCTGTACTTGCCCCGCCCACCGGCCGACACCCACCGCTATCCGACCTACCTGCACCAGCTGGAGCTGCTGACCCGTGACCTGGGCCCCACACTGCTAATCCACGGCATCACACCAGTTATCAATACTGACCTATAACCCCCCCCCCCCCCCCCACCCG